>JAKSZU010000003.1:71953907-72276183 GCA_026018925.1 Tupaia tana | reverse complement strand
GTGCTTGAATGGGCGAAGTGATGAGGCAAGAATTTACTTGGTAAATTGAAAGTAGGGCTTGTTTAAGGCTGGTTGTAGGCCTTTACCTGCAGTTGTAAAATACCTTCAGGAAGTTGAGGAAATATTATTAATATCAGGTGACTTTAAACAATTATCTTGTGTTTGCAGGAACTTGAATTGCTTAAACAGCATGATTTGATTCTAGGCCTATCCCTGGTAAAGCCTCACCCAGCCAAGATAAGTGGCTTCAAGAATGCTTTGAAAATGGAAAACTTGATTGATACTGATTATACAATCTACCTTGCAAGATGAAAGTTTGCCATAAACCACAAACTTCCAGTTTCCCCGGGATTGGGGTTTGGCTCTAGATTTTTAATTTTAGAGATCTGACATATTTAGATTCCAGCCAGAAGTTTAAGAGTAGAGGTAATTAAGCCAATTTTATAGCAGCAAACTCAGTTCTATTGACCAATCAATAACAATAGTATTTTGTTGGATTTCAAATTACACATGAGACTTACCTAAGGTTCTTGGCACATGGTATGAAGATATCCTTTTCCTTTGTAACTTAAAAATAGTAGAAACTTGGAAGAGGAAGAAATGCTCACCATTGTGGTCATGTGCACGTGGCTCAACAGCTTACGTATTTGCCAAGCCTGTTTCCCTAGATCATTCTGGTATTGGTAGATCAGGGCCAAGGAGGCACCTGGTATCTAACCCACACAGCACTGCTAACAAACAATCCAGTCCTTTCAGGTGTCACTAAACGATTATCGGCCAGTATCGTCCTCTGTTTTCCAACCTTGTCTGGGCATCCTAGAGAGCCGTCCTTTAGAGGTTTATTTCATTTGCCTTAGTGTCTGTTCTACAAAAGTTAGTGTGTAGTTTGACAGAATTATATGCCTCTATTTTTAAAAGTGAAAACTAAAAATCACCTGCTTTTAAGTATTATTTTTTTTTAAAAACATTTTCTTGCAAATTTCCTACTATAAAGGCACAATTGTGCCTATGCAGGTAGCTTATCTTGGTTAACACAAAACCTCAAAGCTTCTTAAGTTTTTTTTACAAGGAAAGCATAGAAAGGAAATAATCCTGAGCCTATGATCATGCAGCCTCCAAAGGATTATGCCCCATGCTTTGTGGGGAAATTTGTTTGTATATGCATATCTTGTTGAGGCCAGAGTCAGAGCATGTGCCATCATTCTTGCTGTTGCTTTAGTTTGGTCTGGAATCTATATCAGGGATCCTTAGAGTGGGTCCCCATGATGGGGAAAAGCTTACTGGGAGGAAGCAAAGTGGAAGGTGGGTGAGGAAATGGCTCTAGACCTGTGCCGTGGATATATCATTAATATTAAGCCTGTGGGGCCAGCAGGAGGTGTGGTTAAGACGCTGGAATTCCCACATGGCTGACCATGGTTCGAGTCCCGGACCTGGTGGCTTGCTTTCTCACTTCCCCCCCCCCCCCCCCCTCTCTCTCTCTCTCTCTCTGTCTTTCTCTGGCAAAACTCCTGTGAAATCATAATAATAATTTAAAAAATATATTAAGCCCATACTTGTAAACTGTTCTGAGTACATTATGGTGTTAACTCATTTTTTTTTTTTTTTTTTTTTTTTTTAATTGCCACAGGGTGCATGCACTTGCCAGAGAGGAGAGAGAAGGCGGGAGAGGGAGAAAGCACACCCTAATAGGATGTGGTCACGCTGCAATCCCTTCTCCATTTCTCCCTCCTGTTGTGATTTGAGGCATGCATGCATAGGCATCTGACATATATTCAGGCCTCTGGGGCCAGGATTTGAACTGCCATGGACCATGTGGGATCCAGCTCACTTAACCACTAGGCCACGGAACTGGCCCAACTCATTCTATTTTAACTGAGGAAGTGTGAAGAAGTGTGACTTCACTTTTTTCTTTTTAAGTTTGCTGTAGGGTGTGTGCACTCACTGGGGGGAGAGAGGGAAAGTGAGAAATCACCCTCCAGGCAGGATGGTCATGCTACAATCCCTTTATTCTGCTCTCAGAGTTTAGGGAATGTACATTTACATGCCCAGTGTGTTTTTGAAGCTGTTGGTTCTAGAGCTCTAACTCTGCAGTTGGCCATGTGGGATCCAGCCACCTTAACCACTATGCCAGCTGGCTGCCTCTAGACTTCACTTTCTTAAGGTACCACAAGCCATATTCTTGGTTTCATATACTCTTCCAAAGCCTTGCTGCCCTAAAGAAGAAATCTTACCTCCTCTTTTCTTTAGCCTGGGCCAGATTTTATAATTGCCTTAACTAGTAGAAGACAGTGGGAGAGATACTGTGTGGCTTCTGATGGTAGGTCTTCAAAGTTGATTGGCTTCTGCCTTTGTTTTTTAGAGAGATTTTTGCTATAGGGTGTGTGTGCTCACCAGAGAGAGACAGAGAGACAGAAAGTGAGAAATTACCCTCCAGGTGAAGATGGCCATGCCATAATCCCTTCTCTATTCTCCTCTTGGGATTTTGGGCACTCATGCACACACACATCCCTGCCATGAGTTTTAAGTTGCCAGGTCCAGGATTCAAACTGCGGTTGACTACGTGGGAGTCCAGTGATATAACCATTATGCCATCTGTTGGTCCCCTGGCTTCTGCTTTTAATATGTGTGGTAAGGAAGCCCAGGCCACATGGAGAGGCTCTGTGGAAGATTTGGAACTCCAGCCCCAGTGAAGGTCTCAATCAACAGCCAACATCAACCACCAGGCCTGGGAGCAAGTGAAGTTTCAAATGACACTGCTCCTAGTTTTTGAGCCTGCTTGCCAAGACCCCAGCATGGGGAGCAGAGATAAGCCATCCTTCTGGGCTCCGTCCAAGTTTCTCTTTCAAAATCTGATCACACAATAAATGATTGGTGCTGTCACATTTTGGGGTGGTTTCTTACATAGGCATAGTAACTGGAGAACATGAACATTATTACTCATATTTTACAGGCTAAGTTGTCTGAACACGGTCATTCCACTAATTAGTAAGTGGTGGAACCCCAAGATATCCAGCTGGATGGCCATTTGTGGCTATTGCATTGCTAGCATGGAACTATGGCCTGGGTCTCTGTTGTAACTGGGAGACAAAGGGAAAGGGCCACCTCTCTGGCTTTTGTTGGGAGCAAGAACAGAGATAGACCTCCAGGGGAGTCACGGTGATGCTCGTCCTTTTCTGCAATGGCATAGACTAGCTGGGGCTGAGAAGACAACCCCCAAATTCCAGTGCATTACCACAGCAGAAGTAATTTTTGCTCAAATGGTATCTCCATCTTGGTCTATGGGAGGGGCTCTGCTCATCATTGAGAGGATTGTAATCACTTGGGGACCCAGATTGACAGGCACAATCTTGACGCATACTTCTGTCGTCATCAAAGAAAGTAGAAACGATGGTGAATCATTCGTTGAAACTTAAATCTTCAGCTCTGAGGTGACACATCACATTTGTTCACATTCCATACAAGTCAGGTGGCCACACCTAACTTGAATGGGCAAGGTACCAGAAAAAATATTTGCAGAACTGCATGAATGCTTCCGCGGATGTACTCTTCAGCTACCAAATATTCAGCTCACTTTCTTTCCTATATATGATATATATTCACCTTATTTTCAGGAGTGACAACCCAAGGATCCCGTTCTGTCATCAACTCAAGACCAGACTTTTGGATTTCTGGATGATGTACTCAGGTGGAAATCTGTGTTTCAAGGCTGAAGGTGGCATTTCTTCATGAACTAAGAGAAAACGTACCTGCTCCCGGCCCGTCTAATATATAACAGGGCAGGAACAGAACAACTGCTGCATCAGCAGCGGAACGAGAAGAGAGAACAGGAGACATCTAGCAGACTCTAGTGGGTAGCTATTTTGACACCATGCCAGTTATTTGAGGGGCTTTTCTCCAGCAGAAAATTGAAATTGCCCTTCAAGGATCACCAGCAGCCAAGATAGCAGTGCACGGGGAGAGGAGGCAGGAATGAGGGCTGTGAGAATCAGCACCTGAGCATGAACACTTGAAGTGGGTAGGGTTAATTTCTAGCAATAAAGCGAATTTGGCTCATGCTATTATAATTTTGGTTCCAGAGTGTAAGAGGTAATATTTATTATCACCCTTCCTGAGTGCCCAGGAATGCTTTAAAGCGTGTAATCAGTCTTCCCAACAACCTCAGGAGGTAGGTGCTATTGAGCTCACCCTTTTATGGATAAGGGAAGTGATGCACAGAGCGATTATGTTGCACGCTTGAGGTCACATAGCTAAAAAGCAGAGTGAGATATTTGGTCCCAGGTTCCAGGGTTTTAGAGACAACCCCTACTCTGTCACCTTTAAAGGGGATAGAAATGTAGATTACAATGATGTGGATAAAAAAATTAAATTTACATTTTTCTCTGTGTATATGTAGATATGTATGCATATTTCTACATGTATTTATATATATATGTATATATGTATATATATGCATATGTATTTTTTTCTTCCATGAGCAAGACAGAAAAATAATACCCCTAAAAGGGTCTTCACATCACAATCTACCCTCCAGCCTCAGCCAGCTTTATTTCAATGGCCATGTGTGTGACTGACATGTAGAGAGGTCTCCGGATGCAAACTCAGACCCTTTCCCTGAAGGTCAGCCTCGCAGAGCATCGCATTACCACTGTGCCGCCATCTGGCCACTAGCTCTATATATTTACTGGGAGAATATATTCTATTTTATAAGTAGTTCCTAAGTTGTTCAGCATATTTACTAATTTAAACACAACATAGTTTCTCTTTATTTCAGCTTTACAAATCCGTAATGTTCATGCATAAGCACACATCATTCGTGTGATGATTTTAAAATTTTTTTTAAATTTAGTTTTCTTTTACATATTCTGTGTGATGATTCTGAACTTAAATGATTTAAAACTTGTGTGATTTAGATTTTCAATGAGTTCATACTGATTTCAAACTCTACTTAGCCAGTAGATACCAATAAATTCAAAGCTCTCTTTGCAAGTTGTCAGTCTATTTTAGAAATTGGTTGTTGCAGTATAAAGGATTTGGTTTCCAAGGGCTAATAATTCAGCGTGTAGAACCACAAGGTGGCAGCCCTGGCACGCCTTTTTCTTCAGGCACTTTTATCCATTCCTTAAAGGTAGTGGGGAAACAATTTTATGGTACATTGAAGAGACGATGTGTTCATTTCATAGAATAAATCCCAGCACAGAAGCACCATAGTTTGCAATAGGCAATTAGCATTTGTAATTTGCTAACAGCAAATGATTGTTGTATAGGCCAATATGAGCTCATATCTGTATTTTTTTCTTAAACCTTTTATCATCTTTGATCCACTCTCATAACATACCTGCATGAAACGTGTCCTTAGAAAAGTGAGACCAGGGAACCAGCAGTTAGCGTAATGGCTATGTCGCTGGACTCCCACGTAGTCGACCGCGGTTCGCGTCCTGGACCCGGTGGCTTAAAACTCACGCCGGGCGCGTGTGCGTGCGTGCCCAAGATCCCGAGAGGAGAATGGAGGAGAAGGGATTGCGGTGTGACCATCCCCCCTGGGGGGTGATTTCTCGCTTTCTGTCTCTATGTCTCTCTCTGTCTGTCTGGCGAGCGCACGCGCCCTATAGCGAAAAACCTCTCCAAAAAAAAAAAAAAAAAAAAAAGAAAAGTGAGACCATGGCCCCAACAGATGGCATAATGATTACATTGCTGGACTCCTGCATAGTTGATTGCAGTTCGAGTCCTGTTCCTGGCAGCATAAAACTGACGCCGGGAGCATGTGCATGTGTGCCCAAAATCCCAAGAGGAAAATGATGGAGAAGGGATTGTGGCATGACCATCCCACCTGCTGGGGGTGGGGGTGGATTTCTTGTTTTCTGTCTCTCTAGTGAGTGCATGAGCCCTATAGAATTTTTTTTTTTTTTTTGAAGTGAGACCCCTTAAATGCTGGAAGGTAAGAAATGATGTAAACAACCTCAAATCTGGCTTCATTTGCTTTTTTTCCCCCTTCGTTTGCAAAATTTTAATTTTCTTTTAAAGATTTTTTTGCTATAGAGCATGTGTACTTGCTGGAGAGACAGAAACAGAGGGAAAGTGAGAACTCACCTCGCCCCGGGGGGAATGGTCACGCCTCAATCCCTTCCCCTTCATTCTCTTCCTGGGATCTTGGGCATACATACACTCACACCCATGTAATTTTCAAGCCACTGAGTCCGGGACTCAAACTGGTCAGCTATGTGGGAGTCCAGTGTCTTAAACACCACTCCATCTAGTGGCCCCTTTATTTGCTTTTTGAATGTAGTAAAAGTCTATATAAACTCATTTTCATGATTGCCCACATGACCTAACCCTGACTCATCTCAGTTCAAATACAGCTAAGACACAAAACCTGTATTGGGCACTTCGTGTGCACGTAATAGCAGCAAACGCCTGCTGATGCCTTACCGTGCACCTAACACTGGTCTCAGGCCATAGTCTCTGCAACAATCCTGAGAGGTATCTGCTGCCATCCCCATTTGATGACTGAGGAAATGGAATCTACAGGCAGCCTGATCATTGAAAGAGAAGAGGGTCAACTTGTATCCAATGGAATTGTCTGTTGATCATCATGAATACCACAGAAAAGAAGTTCTGTATTAGTAAGGCAATTTTCCTCTGTGGGTAGAAGCCCATAGGAACTCGGTGAGCCCCTGTCACAATGGCCATCATATGGTCAAGAAGTGCCTCCTTCAATTCTTACCAAGAAAATGCCAACTTCTCTTTATTAACTTTATACTCTACAGGGTTGAACTCAAGGACAATGGTTTTAGTGAAAATATACTCAAAGTTATGGAATAAGAGGTTTGAACATGAGACAAGAACCCAGAGTGTGTGTTGGTCCAAATACATTTAAAAAGAATGATTTATTATTGGGTAAAGTGGCAGAATTTCTAGGGTCATACATCTACTGACCAGGTCAAATTCTGTAAATTGTACTAAAACACACCTAATCCAACATTGTACCCCGCCTCTTGTTATCCTCTGACTAAACTGCAAGGTGCAGAATTGAACAGGAAGACAATTTGGGTTGTTTGGTTCTCAAATGACCACAAGGTGGAGCAAGATGATATTTAGCTGAATTCGGTCCGTTCCATGAGTTTTTCAGGGAACTTTTCGTGTCAGTTTAAACATCTGAATCCAGAGCATGGGAGTGCATTTGTAGTTTAGCATTGTTTGTGGTCCTAGATTAAAAATTAAAACCCAAGTTACGACCTCTTTGTCATGTTAAATCATGTGACAGGAAGTGGGGAGGGAGGAGTGGGAATTTTTCCTTGGACGGCAGCCCAGCACCGTTTGACTACAGAGGTCATGGGATCCTGTGTTATATAATGTCACACTTTATCATCTGCCCAGAAGTTACTCACAGTTTCTGAGAGGAGCCAGGCAAGTGTTCTCAGTGAAGCCAGCCTGGCCAGGGGTGAGGAGCTGTGGCCAAGGGCAGAGAAAGCCCAGGCACTGGCGGCTGCTCAGATTCAGCCCTTCCATGCCATATGGCAACATGATGTTCTTCTGTATAAGAGAATGCAGATTTTTGCTAAAAATATTGATTAAAATATTTAAGAATTTCTGGGCCAAACAAAACATGTCCTATGTGCCAATATTATTTATTATATAATCCATATCAATTACTCAGTAGCCTCCTTGCCTCCTTCCCTTAACGTCAAGGCCAGCCCTTTGTTAACTATGATACAAGAAGGAATGCTATGCAATCGTGGTTCATTCCTTTGGTCACTCCTTCAACAAGCCTGGGTTGAGGGCCTTCTTGTGCCATGCATCATGCTCCTCAGTAGAGGATAAACATTGTGTGTGTGAGGCAAGAAAAGTGTTCTTTCTTCAGCCCTGGTTGAGATCCTATAACAAAAAACAGATTAACAAGAGAAAAGCATGGAAATCTATTTTATGTAAGTTAAATGTACTTATGGGGGCTTGAAGGGAAATGAAGACCTGAAGAAACAGTTAAGCTTAAGTGGTTTTTCCCTTCAAGTTTATTAATTTATTCCATGAGTGAAAGAGACACAGGGAGAAATAGAGAAGCAGCACCCCCAGTAGGGTCTTGCCACAATCAACCCCCAGCGTTAGCTAGCCCTGGGTCATGGACACACTTATGCCCTGCATACACAATGAGATCTCTGACCATGGACCCCGAACTTTCCTATGTGAGTCTTGCAGTGTTTATTATTATGATTATGATTCCAATTTATTTTGTACAGTCAATCATTGTACATCAGTACAGCTTGTTAAATGAATAACCCAGCCTGACTACACTTCACTCCAGTCCAGTTGAAGATATCATACACGTTATCATCAACAGGAGTCCTCCATTTCAGTGTCCTCTAAATGTCTTCCCTCTCTATTTTCTCCTTGACTCCTTTCCTCTCACTCTCTCCCATCTCCCATCCTCTTCCCACACTATCTCCAGTCTCCCTACTGCTGTGTCACTGGCTCCTCTGTTTCTATAGGAGGTTTGAGCCAGAGTAGATAGTCACGGAGGAATAGGACAGGGCACAAAGGATATGTGCTAATGTGTGCTCACGTGGAAGAACCTTGGCAAGGTCTATTTATTCAGTTTCTGTGTGATCCTTTGTCTTCAGAGACAAGGAAGTTCTTTTTGTCTGGTTATAGGGAGGGTCAGAAAAGCCTTCCTAGTTTTTTTTTTTTAAGAGGTTCTTGCCATAGGGTGCATGTGCTCACTGGAGAGAGAGAGAGAGACAGTCAGAGTGAGACGGACTGTGAGAAATCACTGCCGCTCCCGGGGGGGAGGGGGGGATGAACATGCTGCAATCCATTCTTCTTCATTCTCCTCCTGGGATCTTGGGTACACAAGCACACATGCCTGGTGTGATTCTCAAGCCAATGGGTCTGGGACTCGAACCACAGACTGCCATGTGGGAGTCCAGTGATGTAAACCACTACGCCATCTGCTAGCCCCCCTTCCTACCTTTAATGTCTTGCTTTAGGGAAGAAAGGTAGGGGGAAGGACAGAGAGACCAAAGTATACTAAATTGTTTGTATTGCGGTAGCATGTCCTGAATCCCATCATATGTAGCAGGAATCTTGATTCTCATGTCTAACTGTAAATTATTGATTCCCAGTGGCCATGCACCATAGCGCTTTAAATGTGGTATGAAGGTTAATTTTGTACCATGGGAGTAACTATCTCTTACTAAAGATGTTGAATTTTCTTACCACTTTGTGCTCATTCAGAGACTTTTTCCCCCCCCATAGGAAATGTATGCTCACTGGAGAAAGAGACATAGACACGGAGAGAGGGAAAATAAGAAATTAGCCCCCAGGGGGAATGGCCATGCCACAATCTCTTCCCCTCCATTCTCCTCTTGGGATTTTGGGCATGCGTGCACACTTGACTGGTGTGATTTTCAAGCCACCAGGTTCAGAACTCAAACCACAATTGACCATGTGGAGTCCAGCATCTTAACCACTATGCCGCCTGGTGGCCCAGAGAAGATATCTTTTGTGTCTCTAATTTGCAAAGTGGCACAAAACTTTTTAATACTGTTGAACAACTGATGAGCACAAAAGAAAGAAAATCCCATTATCCCATCTCTTCCTATTTGTCTCCAGAATTAAAACCTTATCAGATGGTGTGCTTTTAAATGTGACAAGAACAAAAATGTCATCACTGAAGACTCATATCTAACTTCCTGTTGGGCATCTCCACGCGTCCTCTGCCGTCACCACAAATGATGCTGCTCAAAGCAAAACTTACATTCCCCCAGCACGCTTTCTCTTTATCACCCTTCTTAGTTTTTCATCTAAGTTGGGGAGACCACCCTCCTCCTCCACCAGCCACCACAGTGTTAGGAAGGTGTCCTGGGCCTGTTGTAACTCCGTCAGGTTACATTATCTAATGGAAGATAACTGGCTGAGAAAGACATGAACAGTATGGTCAAAGGTCATATGTGGATGGATTATGGATTTTTATGGATTTTTAGCCACACAAAAATCACTTTTCAATTTTGACATCATGGTAGTGCATCATCAAGACAGGAGGATGGGATGTGTTTTATTTAGAAGTTGTG
Source organism: Tupaia tana (assembly GCA_026018925.1). Taxonomy (NCBI): domain Eukaryota; kingdom Metazoa; phylum Chordata; class Mammalia; order Scandentia; family Tupaiidae; genus Tupaia; species Tupaia tana. Next base: position 72,266,122 of record JAKSZU010000003.1, on the reverse strand, counting down.
CTTCATTTAAAGCTTTTGGTCACTTGGCTATATAGTATGTGGGAGTCCATTTGTCTTCTTGTCCCAATCCCCACCAATATCAGTGGGGCCAAAGATACTAGATGGAGGTACAATCTCCTATTTGGACTCTGTAGCAGTGTGGATAGACGTTTATAACTCATCACAGGAAATATGTCTGAGATGTTCTTTTTCTTATCCTGAGAGATAAACAGAGAAAGACAAAAGTGGACCACAATAGGAATAGGATCACATGAACAGTCTTCCTCTCTGCCCTCTTTTGTGTTCAGGGCTTCCCATGCTCCTTTACTCAGTGGCAAAAATGGGCAGAGGGTAAAGATGGTGTTTTGCAAGGCTCTTCCTCCTCCAAAGATGGGTCGAGCTGAGACACAGGGAGTTAGAAAAAGATGTGAGGCACTGATGTTATGTTTATTGTATGAGTTCAGGGGGAGCTCACAGAGACCATAGTGGCACTCACAAGCACTTCCTCCATTTTGGAGATTGTAACGTGTGTGTGACAAGCGCTGGCAAAGTGCTTCCTCCCTCTTGGCACTCAGCACACACCTGAGCTGAGCTTGAGCCAAGGCCAAGTCAAACCAAGGCTGAGCTAGTGGATTCGAGGCAGAGCTGAGCAGGGTTATCTAGCTGGCTGACCAGTGCTCCCTTTCTCTTAAAGTGGCAGCAGACAAAGTGCTTCATTGCCAAAACCAGACTGTAGCACATGCAATTGTGTGTTACATGCAGTGGTGTAAAACAGCAAAGTTGATTATTTAACAAGGGCACAGGCACAGTCCAACTAGTAACATAAGTTGTTTATCCTGTGGCCTTCAAACATGATAAAATGGGAAATGAGGGAACCAGACTAAATCATTCTGGCTGTATTTACAGATGGCTAGGATGGATTCACATGTGGGATGAGAGACTGATTGCAAGAATGTTTGCAACCTGAAAGATGTTTTACGACCTCTTGTTTCTGAGAGAACAGAAGCTATCTAGCAATGTGCGAGCATTAGGAGGTGAGTGGGACTGCATACAAAAGACCTAGTGAGGAGAAAGGAGTGACATGGGGTGAAAGCCAGGTACAAACAGTGTGCTTTTCCATGGCCAAGGGAATGTCCCCATGGTCACATTCAGAAGGTGTAGTGAGGTCATTGCTTTCCTAGATGTCAGGGAGAGGTTAAAAAAACCAAAAAAGTCAAACATCAAAACTACCAGAGAAAGGGAGAGACTTGGGAGAGGGCACTTGATTTTCTACCCCCATCTCTCATATCTGTATTATTTGGGTTTTATCACCATAAACCTGGTAAAAGAGCTTTCTGACCTCTTCATGTGTATTTCTTAGGCTTGGTGCCCATTGGTAGAGGACAGAATACCTGCAGTCTCCACCGGCTCCCTCCTCATTGGAGAGATCCACCCCAGCAAAGAGTGGTAGAGCTATCCACCAGTCTGAAAGTAAGAGCCAAGTGGGATCATAGGTCTGGAAAACAGAGCTAACCAACCTTCTTTGATTTCATGGTTCCCAAAGCAGCTACCTAAGATAGGGTACAATGTGGTCTGTTGGAGTACAGGAAAATGGAACTTCTATTTTAACTTTTGTCTTTAAAAATGTCGCCTTTCAAACGTCAACTACAAAATGCACCACGTGGTAGTACCCTAATAGTTAAATACATCTATATAGCATGCTTTAATTTTTTAAACGGATGCTGTGAACAGTCAGATGTTTGAAGATCATGGTCCTAGGAGGTAGAGTTCCCATCTCCTTGACATTGCTTATAAGAAGTCACTGCATAATTAAGTCATTTGCATGTCCGTCCGGCTCATGTCACTAGGTTTCACCTGGCACATGCTCAAGCAATTTCCACCTGTCTACAGTTCTGGTGCACGTCAAGAAGTAAGGATCGGATGGGGAAAAAGCTAGGCAAAGATGAAGTTCCTAGCCTTAGTGTGCTCTCTTGGAGAGTCTGACTATGTCATCATAAAAACATCCTACTTCAGGTAAGGGTGGCAAGCTTCTGTGTGCCTGTACTTGGCCCTTGCCTGTGGGTGCCCTTGGTGGAAGACAGATTGTCAGGGTCTTCCAGGTGAGAAGACTTCCATCAGAGGAGGGCAATTCTTTGGAGAAGGCTGCAGCTGTGACAGTTGGTGGCTAGGATTCACAGCAGCTGGGGAGTTCAGTATGTCAAACTGGAAAAGCGGGTGAAATAAACGAAGCCTCAACAGCATGAACACCTGTGGCCACACCAATATTTATAAATGTGTGATGACTTTTACAGAAACAGTAATCATGTTGAGCAACTGCTGCTTTATTCTGTATCAACACGCTTGTAAGTGCAGTAAGTTTTATCATCTTGTATCTGTCTTTTTTTTCTTTCCCTTGTGTTTTTGGTCAGCTCGTTCTTCTAAAAAAATGACCTTTTTTTAATGTTTCTTTGCATGTAGATAATTTCTTTTTACCTTTAAGACTTGCCTCAGATGCCAATTTCTCTGCAAAGCCTCTGCCAGCTCTCTGAGACTGGAATGGTTTCCTGCTAGTCGGTCCTCGTAAAGCCGGATGATTCTGCCGTCATTATACTACGGCAGTGTTGTAGAATTCTCTCGCTGTGCACAGTATATCACGATAGAGATAAAAGACACAAAATTTCAAGTAATTTGGTTAAATGCTTTAATTGGCTTTTATTCGCATCTTCTATAAACACAGAGAGGTATTCCATTGGACATGCAGAACAATTAGTTTCTATGAGGTAGTTCAAGCAGAAACAAAGAACATAATACAAAAAAAGCAGATTGGTTAACATTCAATGACTTGAGGTTATTTTCTTTGTAAGTGTTAAAGCAGAGGAGACTTTCTTATTACATTCTTAAAATGGCCTGTTTGGGGTATGGCTTTTATATGTCTCTCTCCTAATTTCTTAGAAGGTCAGATAAAACCATTAATTCTGGGGACCAGATGGTGTAATGATTACGTCGCTGAACTCCCACATAGTTGACCATGGTTCAGGTCCTGGACCTGGAGGCTTAAACTCTCACCTCTCAGTTACCAGTACAACCTGCACTAGAAGCTTGGCACATGTTTGTGCATGCCAAAATCCCAAGAGGAAAATGGAGATGGGATTGTGGCATGGCTATCCTCCCTGGGATGGGGTGGCGATTTCTTGTTTTCTGTGTCTCCAGTGAGCACACGTACCCTCTCTCTTTAAAACACACACACACACACACACACACACACACACAGAGACAAAAAAACAACCAAACATTAATCCTGTTTTGGTAATGTGGAACTTTAGCCTGAGTGACTCCATTTTGATTTGGTCTCTTGGGGCTTAGGGTAGAAGCTCAGCCCAAATACATAGACTCCCATAACTTTATTTAACACACATGATGAGTTCCTCACCAGCTGGAGAACGTATCTTATTCATCTTTATGTTGCTAGTGCCTGATACAGTTCCTAAAAAACAGAGGTATTCAACAAATATTCACTAAGTGACTAAGTGAATGAAAGAGGACAACGGCTACATGAAACCAGGTGATTTTTGTTGTTATAAATGATAAAATGAGAGATCAATCCTTAATCTCCAGAAGAGTCTTGTATTTGGAAATTGATATTAGAGATAATGGCAATTCAGTATATCTTTTTAAGACTGACCAGAACTGTCACATTTCTGAAACATAAAATCAAGTTCAGGAAGAAACTTTGCAATTCAGGGTGCTGAAGCTGGTGAGGCATGTTAGACCAGAGAGCCACATTTCTACCATACTACTTCCAACTTTTAAAATTTCTTTGCCTAAGAGCCATGTGTATATTAACAAAGTTGCCACTAGATGGCGGTCTTGTCTGTTTATGTCAGTCTTCTAGAGGAAGGAACCAACTACTGGAGTGGTAAACGTTAAAACTCTTTAAAAGCAACTTAACTGTCCTTCAAATGATAACACTGAGGTTACTTGACTTGAGAGAACTACATTTGCTCAAACAAGGACTGAAGCAAATGAAAAATTCAAAAAGCAAATGAGAGCCTACCATCACTGTTTCTAATGCTCTCACCTCAGTAACCAGTGCAACCTGCACTAGAAGCTTGTTTTCCTAAGTATTGAGGGGCTCTCTCCCCAGTTACCTTGCCCCATTTCTCATGTAAGATGGGATAATTCAGAAGCTTCCTGTTTTACTTCTGAAATCTATGGGGAAATTGTTTCCCACTCCCTCCTTAAAAAAAAAAATTAAGAACTGATCAGGACAAATAGAGGCAAACTTGCTACAGCCAGACTAAAATCCTGCCCTTGAAAATCCACAAGTTTCTTTCTAATAAAATTAAAGATTTCCTTATGATTTTCACTTTTTCAAATTATAAAAGTCATGCATGCTCATTTGTGTATAAAACCCAGAAAATAAAGATAAGCAAAGAGAAAAGTGTAATGATATCTCCTCCAATAGCCAATGAACATTAACAACATTTTCTCCAGAGGGCCCATGCACTCAACAGAGACAGGGAGAGGGAGAAGATGAGAGAGGGAGAAAGCACCCTTCTTGGGCATAGTCATGCTACGATCCTTTTCCCTCTATTTTTCCGTTCTGTCAGGACTTTGGGCATACATGAACATGCACCTAGCATGTTTCTCCAGCTGCCAGGCCAGTATTTGAACTGTGATTGACCATGTGGGATCCACCCTCAAATGCACAGTACTTAACTGCTATACTGCCTGGTAGATCTTTAACCAATCAACACTTTGGAGAATATTTCCATCATTATTATTTATTTATGTAATTGACTTGGTACAGTATTTTTCTTTTTTTTTTTTTTAGGGTTCATGTGCTCGCCAGAAAGAGACAAAGAGATAGAAAGCGAGAAATTGCCCCCCAGGCGGGATGGCTATGCCGCAATCCCTTCTCCTCCATTCTCGCGGGATCTTGGGCACGCACGCTCACACACCTGGTGTGAGTTTAAGCCACCGGGTCCAGGACAGTACTTGAATTGCTATCGACTACATGGAAGTCCAGCGACATAGCCATTACGCTAACTGTTGGTCCTGGTACATTCTTTTTTTTTTTTTTTTTTTTTTTTTTTTTTTTTTTTTTTTTTTTGGAGAGGTTTTTGCTATAGGGCGCCAGTGCTCGCCAGACCGACAGAGAGAGACATAGAGACAGAAAGCGAGAAATCACCCCCCAGGGAGGATGGCCACGCCGCAATCCCTTCTCCTCCATTCTCCTCTCAGGATCTTGGGCACGCACGCACACCCGGTGTGAGTTTTAAGTCACCAGGTCTGGGACGCGAACCGCCGTTGACTACGTGGGAGTCCAGCGACATAGCCATTACGCTAACTGCTGGTTCCCTAGTCCCGGTACATTCTTAATCTAATCTATGTTCCGGATAGCATGCTAAGTTTTGAGTTTGCAAAGAAGAGCAATATAGACGGTCTTCTTCTGTGACACACACACAGACTCTTTCTCTGTTTACATGTGTGTGTATGAATGTAACTAGATATACACAACCATAAATATGTTTTACAGAAAGGATACTATATTTTACAGACTATTTTGTATCATGCTTTATATCTTGCTTTTTTTCCCCCTTCAAGACATACATTTTTTTCCATGTCATTAACTATTTTTCAAAGGCATACTTTTAAATTTTTATTTTGTTTTCTAGACATACTTTGGTTAATTCATCTAACTTTATTGTTCTTGAAATGTAAGTCATATCTACGTTTTTACTACCAAAAATAATGATTCAATGAACAACATTGTAACCAAATCTTTGCTCACAACCACAACCATCTCCTAGTCTGAACCCAAAGGCAAGGTTGATGGATTAAATTACTTGCAAAATTGTAAGAATTTATAGCTGCAGCTAAATTTTCTTTATAAGGTCAGTATCAATTTTTGTCTCAAGTCTCTCACTTCTTTGAATCTCTTTGAATCTTTATCAACACAATTTTCTTTTAAATATAGTTTTCAGTTCTATAGCTTAAAAAGTATTTCATTGTGTGGAACCAGCAGATGGCATAATGGTTATGTTACTAGACTTCCACATAGTCGACCATGGTTCAAGTCCCAGACCTGGTGACTTAAAATTCATGCCAAGAATATGTATGTGCTCAAGATCCCGAGAGGAGAATAGAGGAGAAGGGATTGTGGTATGCCATCCCTCCTGAGAGGTAATTTCTTGCTTTGTCCCTCTGTCTCTCCAGCAAGTGCATCGCAAAACTCTCTAAAAAAAAAAAAAAAAAGTATTTCATTGTGTAACTTATATGATTTATATTCCTTTGATTAGTAATGAGATTCAACATGTTTTATTATGTTATTAACTATATTCTGAATTGTTGATTTTCTTTGTCCATTTTTTTTTTCAGTTTATAAATTTATTTCTTCTGGAAAAGAGAGAGAAGTCCCCATGACAGGGTCTTGCAACTCAAGGCCTCCTCTACCCCCACCCCTAGATTCAGCTAGACAGAATCATAGGCATGTGTGCACAAGCCTGGCATGTACAGGGAGACTTCAGGATGAAAAATGAGGTCTTCCAATGTGGCCTTATCGTCATGGAACTCTGTAAGACATTGCTCTCCTGTACTGGCTTTTTGTTCAGTTTTTTTTTTTTTTTAATTTAGATATTAGTTTTTTTTCTTATAGATATATGAGAGTTCTTTTTATATTTAAGGTAGTAACCCTAACAATTATGTTTCTAGTTTGCCCTTTGTCTTTTTTATTTTTAAATTTTTGTTTGTCATACAGAGTTTAACGTTTATGGAATTAAACCCTTTTCCTTTAAGGTCCTTTATTAGGCACCATTTAGCAAGAGGTAGACTTAAGAAGGAGCATTATTTCAGCTCATGACAAACTGTGCTCTGGAATTAGCTCTCCTGTGTATTTTTGGTTTTGAATTTCTGTAAAAAATTTTTGATCAGGGACCAGCAGTTAGCGTAATGGCTATGTTGCTGGACTCCCATGTAGTTGGCCGTGGTTCGAATCCCAGACCCGGTGGCTTAAACTCACGCTGGGCGCGTGTGCATGCATGCCCAAGATCCCGAGAGGAGAATGGAGGAGAAGGGATTGCGGCGTGGCCATCCCCCCCCGGGGGGTGATTTCTCGCTTTCTGTTTCTCTGTCTCTCTCTGTCTGTCTGGCGAGCGCATGTGCCCTGTAGCAAAAACCTCTCCAAAAAAAGAACAAAAAATTCTTGATCACACAATAGGGAAATTACTCATTAAATCCTTCAAGTCATATTGGAAAAATCTTACCAAAGATTCTTAATTGAGAGAGAGGACACCACTGCTTCCCTAGGGATATTTGGAAATACGTGGAAACATTTTTTGATTATTTTATAACTAAGCGTCTACTGGCCCTTTGTGGGTTGGGTCCAGGAATGCTAAATATTCTGCACTGTACAGAGCAACGAAGTGTTGTTCCTCTTGAATATCAACAGCAGATTCTGTTGAGGAACAATGAGTTAAAAAATTCTTAAGAACATTATACCAGAACATGTTTTCAGTTGCTATGTGGTAGTATATTTTCCACATTGTACTTACACACACACTTAACGGATTGAAACACATCAAATATGTGCTTTAATAATTAAGTAACACAGGCCCGAGTTGACATTTGCTTTAATAATAAATAACAAAGACGCGCGTTGAGTAGGGGGCACTGGATAGATACTCAACATGTGACTGGTAATCTATTTGACTTTTCAAGCAAGTTAAATTATTGATTTGCTCAGAATGAGTTGCAGAGGGAGTTGAAATAAATTAGTTGGTTTGGTCAACTGAGAGCAGTTACAGTCTTAGTGATGGTATAACAAAATTCTACTGGGGACACATTATTCCCCACTCTCACTGGGCTTTCCATTCTGCATTCTCTAGAAAAGATTGTGATCTCCACGTTGCCAATGACACTGCCTTCACTCAATATTATTCTTCTGATTGCTCTGGGTGCTTCTTGTTCCAATGCAAATGTGAAAGGCAGGAAATAGCCAAGTTTGTTTATATCAGTGAGTTCATTGTTCCCTTTAAATATAATGATTTTGTTCCTTTGAAATCGCCTTTGATCAAACAACAAACAAAACAAAAAGATTTTTCCTTGCCTGTAGATGGCAGTGATTATTAACTTGTCATTTTAAATACAACATGTTGGTTTACTCAGAAATTCTAAAGTGCTATATTAATGGCAGGGTTCATTATGTTCTAATAAAAATTAGTACTATTCACGTGCCACCTTTGGAGGAGAGAGCTGAATTTATATGCTTAACAGAATGCTATCTGAAATGTTAGCTAACCAGACATGGAACACAAAAGGCTTATTAACATACTCCACCTGATTATGCAAAATACTGGATAGTGACAAAAGAGCTTAAGAACAGGATTTGATTATTAGAGCTGAACTCAAGTAATATGTCCTGGAAAATTAAATTCCAAAATACACTTAAAGTATGATAAACTGTGTACTCTAGTTTTAGCTCCAGAACAGGATGTAGTAGTAATGGTTGATTGTTCTGTGATGACATTGGTTATTTCCACTCTAAATACAACATTTGAGCAAGCTTGTTTTTTTTTTTTTTTTTTTTTTCTTTTGGGAAAACTGCAGAAAATTGCAAGATTGTGTCATCAGTTACCCAATAGACGTTTAACCTCTGGTACTGCAGGTTGTCCCACTATAAGCATGAACACACCATCTTTCATTCTCTGACTGAACGGTACATGCAGTGGGTAGCAGACCCCTTTAAGACCTAGATATGGTAATCAAGGAGGAATTCAGTATGGAAGAGAAAGATACTTAACACTGTTTAAAATTCCAACAACCCATCAGAGCCTCTCATTGATGGTTTCTGTCAGATCGTAGGATCTGGCTCATATGGAGGCTATTCTAATGTTATCCTTTATCTCCCAATTTCTTCTTTCTTCTCTGTCAAAGCCCTTTCCTAAACAGACAAAGCAAGCAAATAACCAACTATTTCTCAGTTGCCAGAAGAAATCTGCAAAATGCTCACTTAAGAAAACTAAAGCTATTTGGCTAACCAACTAAACAGCAAAACCAATAGGAAGTAACATCTCTACCAAAGGGAAACATGATTTATTACCTAATTATACTGAACATTTCGACCCCTTTAAAACTCAACACCTTCCATAGAAAGTGGTCTTTTGTCCTTGCTTAGTCTATCTAAAAGACTTTCAATTAAATTTGCCAAATAACAACTTTTCTCCCCAACAGTTGTCTACCACTTCCTAGATAAACAATTTTGTTTTGTACTTAACTTTTTTTTTTTTTTGCTTGATTCCTACTGGTATTTCACTCCCTTACATTAGTGGTATAGTCTAATTAGGTTTTATAGTTTTAGGAAATTATTTAAGAAGTGAAAGGATGTCCAAGAAGCATTAGGAAAATAGAGCCATTCTCAACCTCTTCTGTACGTTAGAATTACCTGGGAAATGTCTAAAATGTGATCCTCAAGCCATACTCCAGACCGATTAGACTAGAATAAGGGAGATGATGCAAGGTAGGTATCAGTATTCTTTTGAGAGTTCCTGATGTGATTCTGATGTGCAGCTAAGATTGAAAGCTACTGGATTAAAGAGAGATTCATCCTCAATTTCAAGGTGTTAACTTTTAGACAGTGGTTAAATTGCAATATGTGTTTTTAAAAGTGGAAAGCTAGGTGTACCCTTAGAGCAGTTTCTCTAGGAAATAGCCTACAATTCCCTTGGATTATCGCTGTTTGAAGAAACTAACATGAGATCTGATTCACTGGCTTCCAGATGGAATTAGATTTGTTGTTGTTTTTTTTTTTGTTTATTTATTTATTTTTTTTGTTTTTCCTGTAAGCCATAGCATCAACCATGATAATGACTTGTCTGTCAAATCTGCACATTTGAAACCTGGGAATCATTCTTATTAACCAGTCAAATTTTATCTAGGAGCAGATAAAACATTCCAGGATAAATATAATTTAAGATCCAGTAAATTTTTCATGACTAAGATTATTAGAACTGATAAAGCTTTTAGGATCAGTGATATGTAGGAAATGCAAGAATGATTACCCTTACAGATACCCTAAACTCTCTGCTCACTCAGTATATAACTGTTGGTGGTATTAGCTAATTAATTTTAAAATTAACTTTCTGGGCCCAGAGTTATCTACCCAAAATAGTGGAGTAGTTTTGAGTTCCCTGAATTCTATCTTCTCCATAGTTCAGTAGATGTTTACAAAGAGTTAGACAATTTTGTACATATGTAAGATATATTCAGAGTATTGCCTTTGAGATGTCTATTTTGCCTTGAAAGTACTTCTAGCTTCTATTAATCAGGGTCCAACTGAGTGGCAGCCTTCTTCTGTGGTGCTCCCCATTCTTATTATTCCATATTTGTTTGTGATATCAATACATTTTAGTCTTCTAAATCAGAAACTTTCAAATAATCTTTGACTTTTTATTCTACTCTATACCTGAGCTCATGTCATCGAAATAAATGATCACTTTAGATACATATCAACTGCCACGTTCTATAAATCAGGCCTTTATTATTGAACTTTATAGCTGGTATTCTAGCCTTCATTAATCTCTATCTTTGTAGCTAATCCTGATTTTCTGTGAATTTTACCTTCTTGGTCATCACTGTTAACAAAGCCACAAATTCTAAACACCTTAGCCTGCTTCTTAAGTCCTTTTATACTTAAGCTCCTCTCTGACTCTCCAACCTATTTTCTTCTTCTTTATTTTTTTTTTTACGGGGGGAGGAGAAAGGTCTTTGCTATAGGACACATGTGCTTGATGAAGAGACAGAGAGAAACAGAGGGACAGAAAGCAAGAAATGATCCCCAGGGGTGATAGCTATGCTGCAATTCCTTTTCCTGCATTCTCCTCCTGGGATTTTGGGCATGCATGCATGTGTGTCCAGGGTGTTTCAAGCTGCCAGGTCTGGGACTCAAACAGTGGTTGGCCATGTGGGAATCCAGCACCTTAACCACTATGGCACCTGCTAGCCTCTCTTCAACCTATTTTCTTCCATCCCAATGGCTACCTCTGCTGGCAATGTAGATTTTCCATAGGAAAATTTTAAATTTAAGAAAGGGTAGGTAGCTCTTGAGGTAACTATTAGTTTATTTTTGAAAACTTCTCTCTCTCTCTTTTTTTTTTTTTTTTTGAGAGGCTTTTGCTATAGGGTGTGTGCGCTCACCAGAAAGACAGAGAGAGACAGAGAGATAGAAAGCGAGAAATCACCCCCCAGGGGGCATGGCCACGCTGCAATTCCTTCTCCTCCATTTTCCTCTTGGGATCTTGGGCACGCACGCACACGCACCCGGTGTGAGTTTAAGCTACTGGGTCTGGGACTCGAACCGTGGTCGAGTACATGAGAGTTCAGTGACATAGCCATTACGCTAACTGCTGGTCCCGAAAACTGCTTTCAATGTGGTAAAGTCCTTGATGAAGATTAGCCAATTTACAAACAATTTATTTATTTTACCTAGACTCAATTGCTCTGTGCCTTAAGTATATCACTTTGTCCCTTGCCTTGGCTATAGAGCAATGATAGTAACTCCAGATCCCCATGCATTCCTTGTCACAACAAGCATTCAAAAGAGGCAAATAGATGTGGGGTGTTGTAACAAAATACCATAGACTTGAGTGTCTTATAAATAACAGAAATTTATTTCTTACACTTCTGGAGCTTAGAAAGTCTCAGATCGAGGTGCTACCTAATTTCATGTCTAGTAAGGGCCTGATTTCTATTAGGTTGTTGGAAAAGTCATGGCACATTTTTGCATAGAAAAAAAAATGACTTTCTGACAACCCAATAGTTCACAGACTTGGCCGTGTCCTCATATGCTGGAGGAGGAGAACTCTTATCTCCTTAGCGCCTTATAAGGGAACCGATCCAATTGTCAAGGGCTCTACACTCATGAGCTAATCATCTACAAAGCCTTACCTACTAATACCATTATATCGGGGATTGGGTTTTAAAATATACATTTTGAGAACACAAGCATTTGATCCATAGCAGACAGTAAAGTCAAGGATGGCCAAACTACAGACCCAGCTGATGGCCTGCAGGTTGGTAGAGTCAGTTATATTTACTCTTCAGCGATTCTGAATTAAGTAACACCAAGAGCCTTGATCAGGTAACAGAAAACTTGAAGTCCAGATTCATCAATATTTTGCTCATTTTATTTCATCTGTCACCTTGTTTTTAAAGCAAATCCCAAATGTCATGTTATTTCATCTCAAAATACTTCATTATGTACCTCTAACAGATAAAGACCATTTCAAACATTTTTACAGCATCAATAGTAATTTAAAAATATAATCTAATACCCAGTCTATACTCATGTTTCTCCAGTTGTCTCAAAGATGTCTTTTTTTAGTTAGTTTGAGTCAAAATCCATGTTTTGCATTTAAGCTATTTTCTAACAGCCCACTCTGGTTATTTGTCTTGTAGAATTCCCACATTCTAGATTTGGTTTATTACTTCTTTAATCTTTGGAAGGTTACACATTTTCATCTATTCCTTATATTGCCCAGAAACTGAGAGCAGCTTGATTAGATATTCAAGTACAATTTTGTAAGCAAGATTACTTTTTAGCTTCCGTTGTATTTTTCATTGCATTTCATTGTGAGGCACAAGCTGCCTGGTTGTCCCCATTATAAAAATGTAGTTAGCAAAAATGTAGATTAAAAATGGCCACACATTGTCCTTCACACCTCTCTGGAGAGGCGGAGGCTCTGTCTCTTTCCTTCCATCTGAGTTAATTCGTGTGCCTTGGTGGCCTATGGAATGCTGTACTGTCAGTTACAGGCCCAGACCCCAGGAAACCTGGCAAAGCTACATTCAGGAAGTATTTGCTTTTGCTTCTGGCTCTTCCATCCACTTTTCTACCTCCTGCTATAGAAAAGCATTTTTCTGGCACTATTCACAATTGCTAAGTCATGGAAACAACCCAAATGTCCACGAACTGATGAATGGTTAGAAAAACTGTGGCACATATACTCAATGGAATACTATTAATCTATAAAAAACAACAAAACCCAGGCTTTTGACAGGAAGTGGATGAATATGGAAGACTTACTGCTGAGTGAAGCAAGCCATGCTATGAAGGAGAGGCATTGTATGTCCCCACTTAATATATACCAAGTGTCTGCACTCTATGACTGAAACTAATTGACTAAAGGATATAGAAACACAGTATATAAATGTAAATACCAGATATAGTGTGTGTGAAAGAGGAGGGTCTGAGGAAGGACATTTGGGGGAGGGATGGGGAGGCAAAGCATTAATGGCACAAAGAGGTGTGGTATTATCTGTTGAAGATATTTCGTAGTTTTATCAACAGTACTAGGGAGAAATGTTCACCTGTTGAAATATCCATTTTGTAAGACAAATATTAATGTGATTGAATGTATGGAAGAAAATGAAATGAAAAAAAAATTTTTTAAATAAAAGGCAAAAAAAAAAGAAAAGCATTTTTCTAAATTTTTGGTTTATCCTCTCATCGTTCCATAAAAATGTAAAAGAAGTTTATTTACATAGATTGCTATTTATCCTTTCTTTTTTTACATAAAAAGGTAGAATGCTATAGGTGTGTACTCTACATTGCTTTTTCCATTTTATGATATAACTTGGAGACCATTCCATATCAGTGTATATTGTTCTTGTTTCTTCTGATAGCCATACTGTCGCTTGAATGTATGGATTTAATCAGTCTCATTAGGAGGCAAGTAGTGTCATTTCCAGCTTGGGCTTATATAAACAATGCTACGATGAATAACCTTGTGTAGATAGTGTTTGATGTTTGAACTAGATTTTTAGGAGTTAGGTTGATGGGTCAAAGGGGCATGCATCTGTAACTTTCTAGGTGTGGTCAGCTGAAATTGAGGGTAGCAGTAGAAGTCTCTGGTTGGGGTAAGAAGGCCGTAAAAACACTGAGGAAAATGGAGATCTAGAGAGAGCAAGGCAGTGGTCTCTTGTAGGCAACAGAGAGAGCAGGCAGTTCCCAGATCCCTTGGCGGGACCTTGAGTGCCTGATTCAAATTTTAGGTCCAGTCTACCTGCATCCTTAAAAATATATTTTGAGGTAACTTGAGTGGATCTCTAACCCTTGGAATAAAGAGTAATTAGAATAGAGAGTAAAACTGTACTGAAATTGTACCAATATTACTATTTTTATGTCATCTAATCTTCAACATTTTAATATTAAAATTTTGAACAGAGGGGCCAGCAGTTGGTATAATGGCTATGCTGCTGGACTTCCATGTAGTCAACCTCAGTTCAAGTCCTGGACCCGGCGGCTTAAATTCAAGCCGGGGTGTATGCATGTGTGCCCAAGATCCTGAGAGGAGAATGGAGGAAAAGGGATTGCAGCATGGCCATCCCCCCCGGGGTGGTGATTTCTTGCTTTCTGTCTCTCTGTCTTTCTGACGAGTGCATGCACCCTATAGCAATAACCTCTCCCCCCGCCCCCAATTTTTTTTTCGAACAGGTAAGTTAAAAAATAGCACAATGTGCATATCTGTATCCACTATACAAATTCAACAACAACAACAAAAAAGGGCAACCACTGTTTAAGTCCCAGATCTGGTGGCTTGAAAATCACTCTGAGTACATGTGCCTAGGTGCCCAAAATCCCAAGAGGAGAATGGAGGAGAAGGCATTTCAGCATGGCTATCTACCTCAGGGAGTGATTTTTCACTTTCCTTGTCTCTGTCTCCCTCTGGCAAGCATACATATCCTATGGCTAAAACGTAAAACAACAACAACGAAATACACACACACACACACACACACACACGTCCCCTCTTATTCATGACTGCAGTTTCAGTTATCTGTGTAGAACACAATAAGTTATTTTGAAAGAGACTACATTCATATCACTTTTACTACACTGTATTATTGCAGCCACTTTATTTTTTTTATTATTGTTATTAATCCCTTACTATAATTTATAAATGATTCTTTATCATATATATGTATGTATAGGAAAAAGCATCCATACTGTAGGAAAAACCACCATAGATGTAGAGTTTAGTAACACTCATAGTTTGAGCCATCCCCCATTGTGGTTTTGAAATGTATCTCCTGACATAAAGGAGACCATTGTACTTTTATTCTGTAGGAAGATTTGGAACTAAGCTTCAGATATAACACATCAGTCTCTAAATACTTCAATATTTATCTTAAAAGAATGAGGAAATTCTCCTAAATAACCACAATGCTATTATCACAACTGAAAAAGTTAGCAATAATTTCTTTTTTAAATTTTTCTGTTTTTCTTTCTTTTCTTCTAATTTATTTATTTATCATCATCATAATCTTATTTATATTACATTGAATCACATATAACTTTACAGTGTATTACATTTCTTTTTCCAACAATGATTTCTTAATATCATCTAATACCTATCTCATCCATATTTAGATTTTCCATTATTACAAAAATGATTTTATAGCTCCCTTTTTTTCAAAGCATGTTCAACCAGGATATATGTACTACATTTGGTATGTACGTGTGTGTGTGTATACCTGTCTGTGTGTAAATAAAGCAGAAATTCATATTAAGAAAAGATTTCCTTTTCTAGTTCTTTACGTTTTATTTAAAAAGGGCTTTACATTTTTGTGGAATAAATTTTAGCATTATGAAGTTGGTCAAACGTTTTTTTTCCCAACCTGTTAATATGATAACTTTTATACTAATGGATTTTCCAGTATTAATATTTCCTTTAACTTCTAACATAAATCCCATGATGTAATATTAGAAGGTTGCTACTGGATTTTGTTTTCTAATATTCTGTTTACAATTTTTGCATTGCAGTAAGTGTGAGTGGTCTGTGGTTTTCTTCTGTATGTGTGTATGTACTTATGCACACATGTTCAATGTTTGTTAGGTTTTGATATCAATGCTATGCTTACATCAAATTCTTGGAGTTTTTTAATCTATGTTTTTGAACATTTAAAATAGATTAGTATTGTTTATTCCTTGTAAGTTAGTGTATTTCTTGTGTGATGGTTCACAGGGGTAGTAGTAGCTTTTTGATTATTTATGCTATAATAATTATTTTGCTTCTATAAAAAGTAACATGTTAAAACACATTTTAAATAATTTTTCCTTTTATTAGCTTTGTTATGTTTTCCTAGAAAATTCTCATTTCATTGACGTTTTTGATGTGTTTGTTCATTTTTGGCATACATGTAACATTTTATGATTTTTTAATCTCTCTTTTTTGATGGTTACTTCCTTGTTGCCATGTCTTATTTTGGCCATATGTGCTCAGAGTTTTCCTTTTCTTTTTCTTTCTTAGATTTTTTTTTTTTCCTGTGAGCAAGAGAGATAGAAGGAGAAAGAGTCAGCACCCCCTACAAAATCTCCACTCTGCTGTCCACCTCAGCTTTAGCCTCAGATTATAGACACACATGTGTGTGATATTTTTATGGAAGACTCCAGAAGCAAACCTGGAACCAGCCCATGAAGGTCAGCCTTGCAGAGCATAGCGTTAACACCAAGTCATCATCTAGCCCCTAAGAGATTTCCTTTCTTCTGATGAGGTTAGGTAGTGATTTGTCTCTTTTTCTTGATTCTTTCAAATAACTGGGATTATAGTCCCATTATTTATTTTTTTATTAAATTATGCTTTTTGTTAAATGAGTCAAGAAAGAGCTGGAGTAAAGAAAGGAAAAAAAAAAAAAAAAGGAGAGAAAGAGAGTTTTTTCAACAGGGTCTTGCCATACCCTTATCCTTCTGCCCCAGCCTCCCAGTCAGCTAGGATGACCGGTGTGCAACATTGCACCTGGCATGTTTCAGTTCATCTGGAATCTGAATCTAAGCCTTTCATGCAGTCCCAGCACCATGTAGCAGTGTCCTACTGCCTGTGCCACTATCATGGGTCAAGTTGTGCTTTTATTAATTTATTCCTTCTGCTTTTTTTTTCTCATTTTTTTAAATTCATGACAGTTGCATGCACATACATAAGAATCAGAAAGAATAGGGAACATCCTCCACAGGATCTTGTCATGTGTGAACCCCTTCCACCAGTTCTCCAGCCCCTCAGATTTTGGGCTTTCATGTATGTGCCCAGCAGTTTCATGCTAACTGGCCAGGGATTTGAACAGTAGTTGCCATGTGGGATCTACTTCTCTTGAGCCATGCGCTACTGCTGTGCTACAGAACCAGCCCCTTTCTGCTTTTTCAAGGTGGTTACTTTCCTGTTCATTTTCTAACTTTTAAAAAAAAGCTCATTTATTTTTTTCATGAGAGAAAGTGAGAGAGAGAGGCAGACAGACAGGGACAGGGACACTGGACAAGATCTTGTCATGCCATGATCCTCCCCAGAGCCTTCCAGCCAACCAGGATCATGGGCATGCCTGTGGATGCACCTGTTGTGTTCATGTTGACCTAGGAAGAATTCTAGGTCTTCCCATATGACTCCAATGTCATGGAGTGACACCCTACTGCCTATGCCACTGTGCTTGGGTTTTTTACCCCTATCATTTTGAGTTGGATATTTAATTAGTTGATTTATATTATTTAATTTTATTGCTATTTAATACTATCAATATTTCCATAATTACTGCTTTAATTGTACCACCTAGGTTCTGATATGTAGTATTTATATCAATATTTTATAGAAATTCTTAAATTTTAGCTTATTCTTTCACTTGACCCCAAAACTGTACAATATTGAGGTTTTAAATTTCACCAGGTACCAAGTTCTTTATAATTTTTATTAAGAACTTTCAGTTTATTGCATTGTGATTAGATAATTTTTTGATCATCTTTATTTTGATGAGACACATGACGATTTTCTTTTTGTGTTACTATGTGTTCGATTTTTATTAGCATGTTGTTCACTCAGAAACCATAGTGATAATATCTAGGAGTTGTTCTTGCTTCTCCTGTAGCTTCTGAATTTTAAAGATTGTTGTTATGCTAGCATGTAAGGTATGTTGTGGCTTTTTGTAAACTGTGGCCTTTAGCATTAAAACTTGTTTTCCTTTGCCTTGTTTAATGCATTTTGGTCTAAATTCTACATTGCCAGATACCTGGGTCTCCACTTCTTGTTTGCGTTTTCCTAGTATCTTTGCTCATCTCTTTATCTTTTGCCTTTCTAAATCACTATATGTCTTTTTTTTATTATCAATATATGTCTTGTATTCTGCCATTATATTTTTGTTTTCTTATGAGTCAGTCTGAACATTTTAAAAAGTGTTTTTCTGATTATAAATGTCAGATGTGCTCACTGTAAAACAACTGGGAACTACAAAAGGTATAAAAAAGAAAACAAGCACTTCTAACCCTCTACTCCAAGGACAACTGCTATCAGCATTATGTTGCATTTCGCTTAGTTGTTTTTCTGTTCTTTATAAAACATGTTATGAAATATTTTATTTCCTAGGCTGTCTGTTTTAGAAAGAGCATTATGCATCAGGATTTAAGCTGGATTTTCCATGTGTTTTCATAACCATTGATTGCAAGGTATTTATTTTTTGTGTGCTCCCACTTTCAAGTATTCAGTATTTATATTGAAGTTCAAGAATAAGTTTTTAAAAAGCCATATTTCTTATAAAAATGTTCTACAAATTGTGTGATTATTTGGAATAACTCCCTGTTCTTTGGTCTGACTTACCTCTTCAATGGTGTGTCAAGGTGAACAGGGTGACCATGTAATTTATCTGAACTGGGACTCTTTTGAAGTGAAAGAGATGTTATTAATATTTAACTCAGGGTAACAGGCATAAACTGAGCGTTCAGGACAAGTGAGGATCTATAATCACCGTATAGATGAGGAGCTCCACCCTCAGGATGCCTCCAGACACTCCTAGCAGACTACTTACATTCTGGTACAGCTGAGAAAAACAGGGTTGCAGGTTTCTCCATCTCTTTTACTGACACACATATTCTTCCTTCTCTGCAATCTGATTCTTTTGTAACTGTTTGACATTTTCATCACACTAGTGAGGAATCTTCTGTTTGTCATCATTAGGGATCCTGCTTTGATGTTTCTCAATTTCCATTGTGATTTTAATGATAAATATATAAGCTCTGAGTGAGCTCTTAAAAATGAACATCTCTCTCTGCTTCTCATCTTCAGCTCAGTATTTTTTCATTTCCTGGACTATATGCTAGATATCTTCTTTGCTCAAATGATCTTTGTCATAATCTTGTTCTCTCTCCGTGTGTGTGTGTGTGTGTGTGTGTGTGTATGTGTGTGTGTGTGCATACGTGCATGTGTTCAACAGACATATTGATTGTGCTGAAGGCTTTTATATTAAATATTTCCTCAATCTGAGAAAAAGTTATGAACTCAAACTTGCCTAACATGTTGTCATTCTTGGTTATTGCATATTCAACTTTATTGTCCTGAATTGAGTCCACCAGGCTGATTTAAAAATAGATGATGACAGTTCTATGGGTTAAATATGTCTTGCAAATTCATATGTTGGACACTTTATTTTCATTGGAACAGTGTTGGGAGGTGGCCTTAATAAAAAGTGATTAGGTCATGAGAGTGGAGTTTCATGAATGGATTATGTCATTATTATGTAAATGAGTTAACTTGATACCAAGTCTCCAAATAGGGAGTGGATTTTAATAGATGAGAGCACGTCCTTCGTGCTTTTTCCTTTCTCTGGCATGTTCACTGTCCATTCATTCTCATTTTCTTTTTCTTTTTTTTTTTAATTTTTGTTAGAGAGACAGAAAGAGCGGGAAAATGAGAAAGCACTGTATAGGGAATGGTCATTCTACAATTACTTCTGCTTCATTATTCCCTCCTTTCAGGATTTTGGGCTTGCGTGCACATGTCTCTGCTGTGTTTCTCAATTTACTGAGTCCAGACTCAAACCGCACAGTTGGCCATGTGCCTTAGCCATCATGACACTGGCTGGCCCTCAAATTAAATTTTCTACCATATTACGACACAGCACAATGGCCCTTGCTAGGTGCTGGCTCCATGTCTTTAGACTTCCCAGGTTCCAGTACCAAACTGTGAACTAAATATTCTTCCTTTCTTTATAAATAACCCTGCCTGTATCCAACAAAATATGGACAAAGGCAGACAGTTTGTGCCTATTTAGCATGATACTGGAACTGTTAGTTTTAGTACAAATAAATAGAATAGCAAGGGCTGCGATGAGTAGCAGATATGGTCAGATTTTCCTCCAACTAAGATGTTTGTCTGAACATCTGTCCATAAGTGACATATTTATAAGTGTTGAGGTGCCAACTAAAATTCTAACCATTGAGGAAGCCCTGAGGGAACTTCAGAGTACTGGGGATGTGGTAAAGCCACAACTAGGGTGGTCATACACCTAACACTTGTCTTTATTGACATCATGAAGGGTTTTCTTCACAGGGTCCAGCATGCTGTAAAACATGTCAGCATTCAAGTATCAAAATAAGTATGGATAAGGGAGGTGAAAAAGAAATTAATCCAAACTTTGATCAGATGCTGAAAATGTATGTGTTTTAGCGTGTTCACAAGCATTGGAAAAGTTTTAGATTTCTTGTTCTCACCAATGTCCTTATTTTGCCACTGATTTTGACAGTGAAATGATCAACCTTTGGTTAAAATTTTATCCACACAAGTAGATGTCCCTATTTGGAGACTTGGTATCAAGGATTTTACCTTCAAAAGTGAGGATGGACATATTAAAAGTGGTACTTCTATTGTCAGATATCTACCCATTTCTTTTGACAGCAGCCATAAGTAGTAGAAGTAGTAGTGGCAGTTGGTTCAGTGACCGCTCAGGATGGGCATTGACAAGACAGGTCCACATTGTTACTACCCTATGCTGAGGGTCTTTATAGTGCTGGGGCTACAGTGATGTCCTCACTTGTCAAACTTAGCTTTTGTAATTTTGTTTATATTCCAACCAAATTTTACGTAATTCCATCCTTATTTTTCACCTAGACCTTTGGCTTGCTTATGTTACCAAATAATTGAATAATCAAATCTTTGCCCAGTTATACTTTTGACACCAAAAGTATGACATTGTGGGGCTCATTATAACTTGATTTGCAATATTGTGATCATTTTATATCCACAATGGAGACACAGTGTGAATAATCCTCTTTCTTTGAGCATTGGCAATGATCTTAACCTTCACATCCTTGAAGACAATCTCTTAGGAATAAATGGTGTAAGATCTGTCCTCACTAAAAATTTCTTCAATTGGTGTGACTTATTAGTGGAAGACATAGACACCAGAGCTGATTCTGCTATTGGTCAACTTATTTTTTTCAACATATAAAAACATGAAAGCCTACCAAGAATTATATAATAAACTTGACATTGAAATTTGTCTTTTTATATATTTCTTTATACTTTGTATAAGTCATTTAAACATTTTTAAAGTTTCTTTCTTTCATGAGAGTGAGAAATGGAAAGGAAGAGAAGTACGCTCAACAGGGTCTCATGTTGTAATCTCTTCACCCCAGGATTGTGGGTGCTCATGCCTAGCATGTATGGATTGACTGGGGAACAGGATCCACAAGTTTCCATATGGATCCAGCTGCACCACAGTAGTGCATTACCCTGTGCCAACCAGTTGGCCATATTTTAAATGTTTTAAAAATTTATGTACATGGGGCCAGCAGATGATGTACTGGTTACATCACTAGACTCCCACATGGTTGACTGCAGTTTGAGTCCTGGACCCAGTGGCTTGAAAATCACCCTGGGAGCATGTGTGTGTGTGTGTGTGCCTAAGATCCCAGAAGGAGAATGGAGGAGCAGGGATTGTTGTGGTCAACTCCCCTGGGGGTGATTTATTACTTTCCCTCTCCCTGTATCTGTCTCTCTTTCTCTCTGGCAAGTGTACATGCCGTATGGCAAAAGCCTCTAAAATAAAAAGTTTATGTATGTTTATATTTTTTTCTTTTTCAATTTGGATTTCTCACTCAGTGTTTTTTATTTTTTATTTTTTTTGTGAGATTTCTCTATGTTGATATGTATAATCTCATCACTTTACCATTGAATAGCATTCCATTATTTGAATATATCCAAATGTATTCATTTTTTCCCTTGTGACATATTATAATTTAATCCATTATTTTCATTTATCACAAAGAATGCTGCTGTGATTATGAAAGAAAAGATCAGTGGATCCAATTACATTAAACACTGTATCAAAAACATCTTAAATTAAGTCAACAGGTGGCATAGTGGTTAATGTGCTGGACTCTCACATAGTTGACCATGGTTTGAGTCCCAGACACGGTGGCTTGAAACTCATACTGGGCACATATGCATGGGTACCCAAGATTCCAAGAGGAGAATGAAGAAGGGATTATGGCATGGTCATCCCCACTGGGGGGTGATTTCTTGCTTTCTGTCTCTTGACTCAGGCAAACACATGTGCCCTATTGCAAAAATCTCTAAAGACAAACACCACCAACAACAACAAAAATGAAAGGAATAGAAATATATGAATATATTTTCAGTGCATGTAACCAGCACAGGATTAGTATTTAGGATGCATAAAGAACTTCTTAAAATCAAGGGACCAGCAGTTAGCATAATGGCTATATCACTGAACTCCCATGTAGCCCACTGCGGTTCAAGTCCCGGACCCGGTGGCTTAAATTCACGCCAGGCGCGTGTGCATATGTGCCCAAGATCCCCAGAGGAGAATGGAGGAGAAGGGATTGCAGCATGGCCATCCCCCCTGGGGGGTGATTTCTTGCTTTCTATCACTCTGTTTCTCTCTGTCTTTCTGGTGAACGCATGTGTCCTATCACAAAAATCTCTCCAAGAGAAAAAACAAAAAAACAAAAACAAAATTGGGGAATCAGCAGGTGGTGTGGTGGTTAAAATGCCGGACACTCCCACATGGCCGACCATGGTTCAAGTCCTGGACCAGTGCCTTGCTTTCTCTCATTCTCTTTTTCTCTGTGTGTTTCTCTCTGGTCAAATTAAAATAAATGAATGGATAAACAAAATTAAAAATAAACAATTATTTTTTAAAAAAGAACTTCTTAAAATCAAAAGAAAGATTAAAAAATTCAATATAGAAGTGGGACAATTTATAGCAGAGCAAAAGGGTAAAATTGAATGAGCAGTAAATATTAAAAGATGCTTCATCTTACTAGAGATCAAGAAAGTGCAAATGAAAGCCATAATAACTATACCTATCACACTAAAAATTTTACAAACATAATAAACCTAAGTGCTAATGAAGATGTGAATTGATGAAAACCCTTTTTACCTGGCTTGAGGAGGTTTGAATTGTTACAAGTACCTTAAAGAGAAAATTGGCAGTATCTATTGTAGTAAAGTTAACGGTAAGAACATCCTTTGTTCCAGCACCTTCTTCGCTAAGAACGTATCGTAGAGAAAGTCTTATGCAGGTATCCAGGGAAACTTACACCAATATTCATTACAGGTTTTTTAATGGGCATTTTTCTGTTAGTATATCTTAGATCATATGGTCATATTACTTTTAAAATCAGAATTATTTCACTCTCTTTATCTATAATTTATCAATATATGTTAATATAAAATAAAATTTGATGATCAGTAAAAATACCCAATGGTTCTGATTCACTCAGTTATGCATTTGTTGTTTCTATAACATATTAAATGGTCTTAAGGGCTGGAGTGAATAAGACATAGTAGCTACTTGTTATTTTAAGTTTTCAAAAGTACTCAAATACTGGACTAACAGATGGCATGATGGTTACGTCACTGGAATCCCATGTAGGTTACCGTGTTTCAAGTCTTAGACCCAGAGGCTTGAAAACTCATGCCGGGCGCATAAGCGTATGTGCCCAAGAAGAGAATGAAGGAGAAGGAATTGTGGTGTGGCCATCCCCTCTGGGGGTGATTTCTCACTTTCTATCTCTCTGTATCTCTCTGTCTCTCTGGCGAGTGCACACACTCTATGGCAAAAATCTTTCTTAAAGAAAAAGTATTCAAATACTACTATTTTCTAGTTTTATAAATATCTCTGTCCCAGAAGGCAAGCTCCAGCATTGCAGGGAGTGTAACATTATCTGGATTAATCCACCCCTGTTTCCTGTCATCTGTCTCTTGTCAGGACCAGAGAGGATGCTCAATAATCACTGGTTGGTAGTGATCAGTGATAAAGTTCTTGTCTGTCTATCTCCTGGGCTCTCATCTGTAAAGAGACATTAAAGACATCCATTTAGTCACTAGCAGGAAATGAATAAACAGATACAGAATGACTTGCGAAATTACAAGGCACAGACATGGATAATTCCCCGAAGTTCTATCTTTCAGAGCTGTTTCATTCTCAGCTTCTAAGATGTAGAAAAAATAAGAAAAATAAAACATAATTAAAAAAAAAAAGAAAAGAAAGCTTTCCTGCAGTTCTCATAGTGCACTGTCTAATGCATTGCACCTCAGAGTGAAAATGAAATGCATTTTAAAGTTTTTTTTAAATCAATAGAGGATGTTGACATATTTTGTTTTCTATTTATCAAATGCGGTATTCTATAATCAAATGCAGTATTCTATATATTTCAGATGAACTGATTTTTTTTTTTTGATGTATTTGACCCAATTGGTGAACTCTTCTCTCTCATTTGGCAAATTGCATTTTAATCTGATAAATCTAATTTCAGATGATTTCTCTTCAAACCTTCCAATAGGAAGGAAAAATTTCAGGCAAGCAATGTCTTCTTTCTGTAATTATTTATATTTCTATCACTCTATTATTATTTATGAATAATTTTATGAGATGCTTTGTAAAAAGTAACCTCAGACTACAGGTAACATGGAAAAAGTTTCTGGGCCAGCCCCACAGCCCAATGGTTAAGGGAACTGGATCCCACATGGCCCACAGCAGTTTGAGTCCTGTTTCTGGCAGCTTGAAAAGCAACCTGGGCACATGTTTGTGTGTACTCAAAATCCTAAAAGGATGGAAAAATGGAGGAGAAGTGATAGTAGCATGACTGTGCCCCATCAGGGAGTGGTTTCTCCCACTCCCGCTCTCTGTGTGTCTCTCTCTGGCAAGCACACATGCCTCCCGGCAATTAAAAACAAGTTTCTGTTGTGTCAAAATGGCTTCTGCCTGTCGCATACATGTCCTAGTTATATACTTCTGTCAGGACTTTTCCTGCTTTGTATAGCAGCAATGAGGAGCACAAATGCATTTTGTTTCTCTTTGATTGTTCTCTCTGTAAACTAGTCAGACTCAGAGACGGTCATCGTCACCGAGGAACGTGGGTTGATTTCCTGGTAACCGTGCATGACAGAGCATGCCGACAGACTCTGCACAAGCTACACCTTCCTAGTCTTGCCAGGGCACTTAGAGGGAATTTCTGCTGCCCACTAAGACCTCCCTTGCCTTTTGCTGCTCGAGGGTTCTACTCCCTGGGGTCAAGAGAGAATGGGTCTCTTCTATTCCAATCTGTTGTGTGTTATGACGTCTCTGCAGAAGCAGAACGGGTACCCATCCAAAATTTAGTTTCTATGTCAAGATTACACAAGGTATGAAATGTTTAATACATAATGAGAGTTTCTGAAGACAAGAAGGCTTTGTGACAGAAAAGAAGGGGTACCAGCTTGGAGTTTCTACAGTGGCTAATAGGCGCAGCTGGGATGCAGATTTTTGCAAATAAGCTTGTGGAATTTTAATTTTCTACTGAAGCCCAAGGAATGAGCAGTCAGGATTTCTTATCAGTTTGCTCAGATGTAAGGCAGAAGGTGAGGTGTAAAAGTTGCAGTGGGCTGGCTTTGTGGCTGACTGCGCAGTTTGTATCCTGGCCTTGACAGCTTGAACACCCTGGACACATGTACATGTGTGCCTGAAATCCCCATAGGATAGAGAAATTTAGAAGAAGGGGTTGTGGCGTGACCAAGCCCCATTGGGGGCAGAAGGCAATTTCTCTTTCTCTCTTCCCTTCCCTCCTTCCGACCCCACCTCTGTGTGTGTCTCTATCTCTTTCTGGCAAATGCATGTACCATATGGCAAAACTGGAAAACAGGAAGTTGTCAACAAACAGTGTAAGACTCTATTGTACTATGTGTGTCTTTACTTCTATCAAGCAAACCTCCCATTTCTTGGATAGGATGTGAAATAAGTACCAAGTTGCTGTTTCTACCAAATTTCTACCACTTAGAACTTTCATCTGCGTTTAATGTACAGAGTGCATTAAATCATTACTTCTTTAATTTAGGCTCATTTTCTCTACTTATTTGTTACATCAAGCATTGAATTAAACTTCCTCTAAATTCAACATTAACTGACATGTTTTTGATTGCTCCAACTCCTTAGTACTTAGTGTACTCAAATCAAGTTAAAATAAAATAAATATTTATTAACCCACTCTGATTAAGCAGTTCAAAGAAATGTCCTTTCAATTTTAGGTTACGTAATAAATCTGGTTCCAAACAAGCCATTCACAGAATATTTGAGGAGATAGAGAGTGATGTCAACAGGAAAAAAGCAGAGCATGCGTAGGATTTATTGTCATCTATAGCTTTATAGGAGAAGGAATT
Source organism: Tupaia tana (assembly GCA_026018925.1). Taxonomy (NCBI): domain Eukaryota; kingdom Metazoa; phylum Chordata; class Mammalia; order Scandentia; family Tupaiidae; genus Tupaia; species Tupaia tana. The sequence continues at coordinate 72,239,696 of JAKSZU010000003.1, read as the reverse complement.
GTGGCATGGTCATCCTCCCTGGGGGGTGATTTCTCACTTTCTGTCTCTCTGTCTCTGTCTCTTTGGTGAGCACATGCACCCTATAGCAAAAGTCTCTCTAAAAATAAAATAAAATCCAAAATATGAAAACAAAGACATGTGCAGAGGAGGACACATTATGGACAGGATGAAATGTTTATAGATAGGATGGAGGAAATCATCCAAGAATACCAGAGGTCTAGTTCAGTGCTTAGAAGAATGGAGGAATAAGTCTTCAAGAAGGGCAAGTTCCAGGAAAGCCGAGAGATATAGAACAAAGCAAGCATATCCCAACTTTGTATCTACCTGGGCTTTAGGAAAATTTAGTGCTTTTTAAAAAATTTATGGAGTTATTTTTATAGAAATAAAATATATTCTTAAAAATATAGAAATACAACTTAAATGTTACTTTTAGCTAGGGCCTTTCATATCCTTTATAGACATAGATGAGATAGATATAGAAGTTCAATTTTCTGTGAATTGCCAAAGGCAAGAATGGGGATGAGGCTAATTCATAATCTCCTTCTTTGCGTTTTTTAATTTGCCAGGGGACACATCTGCTTGCAAGAGAGAAACAGAGAAAGAGAAGGGGAAGGAGGGAGAAAAGGCACCATGCCTTTGGGCATGGTCACTTAACAATCCCTTCTCCTTCTCCCTCCCTTCGGGGTTCTGAATATGCTTATACATGTGCCTGGCATGTTTCTCAAGCCACCAGGTCTAGAACTTGAGCTCCATGGTTACCATGTATAATCCAGCTCTCTTAACCACTAGGCCATAAGTCCAGAGCTGTTGGACTGCAGAAGCAGGAGTGGAAGCGCAGTACATGTGGCCTAGAATGAGGGCTCAGGGTCTAGGCCACTGGAGTGCTTTTAGCTGCCTTCCTGGAAGCTGACTGTCCTGGGAGATTGGACCTGACTGAACTATAGGCAGAGAGTTGAGGCCAACTCCATCTGTTTGTTCCGTCCTGTTCCATAGGAGAATGGCACAATCTAGATCTTCTGAGAGTGGCAACCACAAAAATAGACAAACAGGCCTCTGCCCACTCCTACCAGACAAACCCACTACATGACTGCAGGGGCAGGTGAATTATCAGTTACCTGGGGGGTCTAATTTAGGGAAGTCACCCTAGCTCTCAAAATATCTCTCCTAGCTGCCTTTTATGGCCTATAAAATTTCATCATTGAAGATGAATTTATTTGAAATATAGCTCCTGTAAATGTCCATGGAAGTCTAATAGAGAGTCTTCAATCTTTCATTAGAATCTTGAGAGAAGATGAGTTTCCATTATGAAAAGTGAACGGGCCCTTGTGGAAGGGACATAGAACAGGTGAATTTCGATGGTGGCCTGGAAGGAAGGATAGATTCTGGATGTTAGGAAATGCTCAGGGAGTCAGGCCAGTGGGCACAGCCATGGTCATTCATCTCAGCAGGAGGCAGAATGTGTTCACAGGGGTTCAGTGAGAAAGATGGGAAGTTACTGGAAATGAGAAGAGGAATGAAAAAGGGAGGTGAGTGTGTGGTCAACGTGCGAGGGTTGGAGACACCACAGAATTTGAGTTGTTAGTCACCTCAACATCTGAGGGTCCTAACCCTTTCTTTAGATTTATTTAGTTCTTTTTTTTTTTTTGGAGAGGTTTTTGCTATAGGGCGCGTGCGCTCGCCAGACAGACAGAGAGAGACAGAGAGATAGAAAGCGAGAAATCACCCCTCAGGGGGGATGGCCACGCCGCAATCCCTTCTCCTCCATTCTCCTCTCGGGATCTTGGGCACGCACGCACACGCGCCCAGCGTGAGTTTTAAGCCACCGGGTCCGGGATGCGAACCGTGGTCAACTACGTGGGAGTCCAGCGACATAGCCATTACGCTAACTGCTGGTTCCCGATTTATTTAGTTCTTGAATTTCATTTTAAATTATTTTTCTCTATTAAATTTTTTTTTAGTATGTTAAATTCTTTGTTGTTTAGGATAACTTTTCTTTCTTTCTCTGAGTACACTGGGTATGGCAACATTACTTAGTTTGAGGAACTAGGGCTAAACATTTCACTGTTAAGACATCCTCTTCAATTCTCAGGGAATTCAAACTTTTTCAAAAATCAAAACATCTTTTGGTAGCAATGCAGAGTGCTATAGAAAACAAACAAACAAACAAAAACTCTTAAGGATGATTTATTATGGTATCATTTCACCAAATGCTAATTCAGCTTTGGGTATTGTACAGGGTATGGGAAAATGGTTCCAGTGGTGGCAATAAAAACGTGGAGCATTTCTTCACTTAACTATGAAACAGAGTTGTAGATATTTAAGCAGAATATCTAATGAGAAAGCTAGCCTTGTATATAAGCAAGGTCTAGTCAAGAAAACAAGTCACTCTGCAGATGCCATCTGAGGCTCAGTAATGAGAACATTCAGTAAATGGTCATGCTGGGAGGGATGTTTTATTAATGCCTTGCCATCGTTAGTTTCACAAATGTCTGTGAAATATGACTCCTGAAGGATGCCATGAAGTTGAGTTGTACCAGAGCAAAGTGAAAGCAGCCAGAGCAGGTTGTCTGGGGTCTCTTTTGACAGAGGCAGAGCTGGACAAGAGGATGCTGAGTGGGAGTGGCTGATATGGAAATGGGGCCTGGCACACTGGGTGGGAGTCATGTCACCTGAGGGCAATTCCGAGGAAGGAGGGGCAGGGCTGGTGGTCGAAAGAGTGAAGGCTGCCATGGAAGGCAGGAGCATGATCTCAACAGGAGGGGTCTGTGCTGGGCATAGAGTGTCCCCCAGGGAGAAGAGTGGATTCTTCTTCATTAGCCAGCTTATCCTGCTCACAACACTCCATTTCACATACTATTTTTTTTTTTTAACTCACTAGAAGATGCATGCACTCATTAGAGAGAGAGGGAGAGAGCAAGAGAGAGAGAGAGAGGAAAAGCACCCTCCATGGGGAATAATCACACCACAGTTCCCTCTCCTCCATTTCTTACTCCTTTTAGGAGTTTGGACATGTATGCATATGAGTCTGGTGTACTTTTTAGGCTGCCAGGTCCGGGACTAGAACCATGCGGTTCAGCCATGGGAGATCCAGCAGCCCCTACCATCATGCCACTGGTTAGCCTCATGGGCTGTTTTTGTTTTTGACTATAAGGCAAGTACACTTTCCAGACAGAGAGGGAGGCAAAGTAAGAAATCACTCCCTGCAGGGGATAGTCATGCTATTATCCCCTATCCTCCATTTTCCTCTTGAGATCCTGGGCACACACATGTACCTGGTATATTTTTCAGGCTGCTGGGTCCAAGATTTGAACCATGCAGTCGGTGATGGGATCTAGCCACTCCAACCACCATGCCACTGGCTGGCTCTGTACTTCTTTTTAAAAATATATTTTTAATCTTTAATTAAATATGAAATATTTTGATATTTCAGACATACAAATAGGAAATAAGCGGTTAATAAACATCTGTATCTGCGTTGTTCAGCTTAAGAAATAATGCAGTGTGTATATGAACTGTCCAGCCCCATCTTCAGTGATATTTCCATTCTAAACTTTGTGTCTACCATTGCTGCTAGAGCAACAGCCATGAATTTGTGATAGTGCCCTCCAGAAAGTACCTGGAGTGGAGACAAACATGCTTTTCTTTCTTAAATTATATTCCTAATATATTTAACTTGAAAAACATTAGCAACATTCAAAAGAAAATAATGTAGATCCATTTTTAGAGAAAAACACCTGGGTATAATTTGGTGTCATCTCACTAATATTTAAAAGCTGCCCTGGGATCAGCAGGTGGTGTAGTGGCTATATCACTGGACTCCCATGTAGTTGACTGCAGTTCAAGTCCCTGACCCTGTGGCTTAAACTCACACCGTGTATGTGTGTGTGTGCCCAAGATCCCAAGAGGAGAAGAGAATGGAGAAGAGATTGCAGCATAGCCATCCCCCCTAGGGGATGATTTCTCGCTTTCTGGCAAGTGCACATGCCCTATAGCAAAAACCTCTCCAAAAAAAAAAAAAAAAAAAAAAAAAAAAAAAAAAAAAAAAAGCTGCCCAGTCCAGCTCATTCTAACCATCTAGCACAAATTGACTATTCTTTATTATAACTTTGTGAGACAATTTCCCCCGCCCTAAGCTCTTCGCCATTCTCAAGAAAATTCCTGCCCATTTTTGTCCATTCAACCAGTGGGAAAAGTATTTTCAGAACCCTGGTTAACTGACAAGGGGTTAATATCCCAAGCAGATAAAGAATACATAAGAAAAAGGAAGCCAATGAAATAGAGGAAATATGTAAAAGAGGACAAAAATACTGTTTAATACTCCATAGAAATTCCATTAAATAGGTGGAATCTGAAAAACTGGCAGTCTCAAGTGTTGCCAAAGATGTGGAGCTGTGGAAATGCTCATCAGCTGCTGGCAAGAAGGCAGATTGGTAAAACCAATGTTTAAATAAGTTTGTGTTATTTAGTAGAGTTGAACATGACCAGCGTGTGACCCAGTCATTTTATCACAAAGTAGATATTCTTGGGAAGATTTAGCACACATGTTCTAAATGATGGCTATGTAGATGTTTACAGCAATATTGTAACTGAAAAAAAACCTTGAAAACAGTATTTATGAACAGTAAGATGTATAAATAAGTACAGAATAGTTATATGGTAAAATGCTACAGTACCGTAAAAAAGTACCAACTCCAGTAGATAAATTAAGATAGATGTTCTCAAAGGTATAAACTTTAACAAAAGAGGCAATTATTCCATTGCAAATGTTCATGCACAGAGACACAAAGGTCATAAAGACTGAAAGGAAAACCAGAGAATGATTACGATTCAGGATAGTGACTACCTCTCAGGAGATAAGGGTGTATTTCATCATGGAGTGACTTCTGGGAATGGTAATGCTCTATTTCTTGGCCTGGGTAGGAAAAAGATGGGTGTTCATTTTATTGTTGTTTTTTAAACTGTACAGATATTTTCTATACACACTTGCATATAAGTTATATTTTATAGTCCTAACAAAGGGCACTTATATAAGGCAGTAACCTCCCTCCCATCTAAGGTCAGCTTAACTTGGTCTTGAAGCCATTAATCTGTCTCTTTCATTGCAGGCCTTCTCTTTCTGCAGTGCAGGTTCCTGCTTCTTTATGTCTTCTCAGGCTTCAATATTCACTGTCTCCCTGACTCCTTAGTACACTGCTCACATGCCACGGACCGGTGATCTATCTTGGGGTGTCTGTCCTTGGTCTCGGAGAGCATTAAAATGCAGTGTTCCATGAGGAAAGAGATGGTCCATATAAGGCAAGAACAGAGTTATGTAACTCAGGAAGTTAATTAATTACCCAAGCTCATTTTTATGAGAACTTGTGTGCCAAACTGTCTGCTAAGTATTGAAATACAGCCTTTATTCCCAGCAGGGGACCTGCAGCCTATTACAGTCTGGCAGACAAGTTTCCCTTAGCTTGCCAGCCCTGATCAATCGGTGGTGGCTACTGCAGGCAGGACTATTTTGAGAAGAATTTCTCTGTCTGCTATAGGGGAAGAGGTAGCGTCAGTGTAATGTATTTTCTACCCCTGGATTTGAAATCTAAGCACATGAAAGAAAAGTGAAGAAGACAATGGCTATTTTCATAAATATCTGAATGCATGAACATGCACATATATGTTAAATATGTAGATTCGTGACCATCATATAGAGAAAGACAAAGTTTTCTCACTAAACCCTTGCAATGAAAACATTCCGTCAACTTCTGTGGTGCCATTTGTATTTCCCATTTATTTGGTATTAATCGTGAAGCCTTTAGTCTCTACTGCATCTTTGCTTTGTCTATTCAAGTATGAGCTTTATAAGGGAAAGAAAACCTGCATTTATATCCTGCATGGACATTAACAGGTACTCTTTTATATACTATATCTAAATAAGGATATATTTACTGAATTGTCTAATATGGTTTTAGCACCAGGACTGAACCAATTGTTAAGGACCATTTAGATATATATGCTCACAGTGAACCAAATTCACCTGGCTGATTTATTTTTCTAAGGGGTGTGCCTAATATTTCTTAGAAATAAGGTAGCCTCAGACTCTGAGATTCTAACTTATAGACCAATGAAAAACTTAATAGCATGCACATACTTAGTATTTAGATAGTTTCTTCCTTAAAGAAGCCTTTTTAAAAAAATCAAAATAGTGTAACACTGTACTCCTTTTTATAGCATCCCACCTACATAGCATAATTTAAGGTAAGTGCTTTATAGCGTATTTCAAACACAGGCCGTCATCTTAAATGTATACCCTTTATTTTGCTGCTAGAAGTTGTTAGGGGCTTGTAATACAGAATGAACACCATAATAAAATCATCTCTCTTCTGTTTTAATAACATGTTCCTTTGGACAGAAAAACATAAATAGGAGATAATAGAAAGCTATAGAGAAAGCATTTGAACATAATACAGTTGAAATATACAATGTTTCTGAATAAAACATTTTTCCTTTATTCATGACAGAGTTCATGAGAGCACACATGTGAGAGAGAAAGAGAGGGAGACCTTCCATGGGGTCTGGCCATATGTGATTCCCTTCCTTCAGTTCTCCAGTCTGACAGACCTCAACACTCACATGTACCCAGCGTGCTTCAGGCTGATCACAGAAGGATTCAAACCATGGTTGCATGTGGGATCGGATCCAGCTTCTCTTGAGCAGTGCATTATCGGTGCACCATGGAGCTAGTCCAGTATTTCTGATATTAATTTTTTGAGAGAGATTTTTTTTTGCTTTAGGACACATGCACTAAAGAAAGCCAGAAAGTCAGAGAGACAGAAAGCCAGAAATCACTCCCTCAGGGCAGATGGTCACACTGCAGTCCCTTTTCCTCCACCCTTCTCATGGGACTTCGGGCACATACGCACACACACCTGGCATGAGTTTCAAGCCATTGGGTCTAGGACTTGAATTATGGTTGGCTGTGTGCGAGCCCAGTGCCTCAACCACCACACCATCTGCTGGCCCCAGTGTTTCTAATTTTTGATGGATTATTAAGATTTGGAAGATATGTATTTTAGAATGAAAAGGGAAATGACAACTAAACCACAATATATTTTAAAACATGAGCTACTGAAACTTAAAAGAAAAGCATATATATATTTTTCTTCTGTGTTTTAAGCTTATCTTTTGACTTCAAAAGGCCAATTTTCTGAAGGGCTGGTCTCACAGGTCTGCTTATGGTTTATAGTTTCAGGTATCCTCATACCTTCTCTTGCTTTCCAGACCATTTTCCATCTGCCAGTTGACACTGTAAATACCTGCAATAGTAGGCAATCCATTCATTCTGCTTATAGATTTAAGGCTTGAAGTGAAGTATCTCTGGGAGAATGTAATACAATGACATAAATTTAAACTAAGACCTCTATTACTGATAACAAGATCTTTAATTAGAACAAATTTTAGTAGATTCTGGAAAAGGAAGAGAGCGTAGGAAAGATCATATGTATAGATATACTTTAATTGCCAGAGGGCATGTGTAGTTGCCAGAGAGAAACAAAGAAACAGGGAGAAAGCACCCCCTAATGGGGCATAGTCATGCCATAATCCCTTCTCCTTTTCTTTTCCTGTTGGGATTTTGGGGATGCATGCATCTCCTGAGCATTTTCAAGTCACTGAGGCTGAGACTTGAACCATGCATTCAACGATGTCAGATCTGGCTACCTTAACCACTACGCTGTGGGGTCAGCCCAGAAAGATGACACTAAGCATTAGAAATCCAACAATGAAAATGTACTATCTAATGTGATTTCTGAATACAATTCGATTGGTACTTCTCTTCTAAAATGTCGATGCCTTAAGTAAAAAATTTAAAGGGTGTCTATGTGTGTGATATACCCTGCCTGAAGTGTTTAAGATAGGCAAATTTGCTCCAGATACTGGCTATGTCTCTAGTCTCTATTGCTTGTGAGTTCCTTATCATATTACAGTCCTGAGAATCATGCAGGACAGCGTGGGAGTGTTTAATGGGTACGCTTCGAAAAAGAATGACATCTCTTCCTTCTACATGCCTGTGGCATGGGACAATGGCAGAAATGAATAGATAACTACTATTTCTTTCTTGGAAACTCTGCTGGAGAGTAAGTCAGAGTTGACTATTTAAATTTTCTTTTAATCCTGTATAAATATAAGAATTAGTATTATATAGTTTCCATCATTTTAGTTTGTATTTCTTATATAATTCTCACAGGATAAAATTAGTATCTAATTCATGAGAAATAGTTTGGTATCGGTGATAAAATGGGCAAAGTCGATATAGGAATAGCCCTTCACCTTGGTTAAATATTGAGAAATTTGAAAACAAAATTTGAACTTTTTGTGGCAGCCAGAAAAATGACCTAAGTTTTGTCAAGTTTAGGGAGAGCCAATTCTGGATTATGAGTTCCAGAAAACAAGTCCATTAGTTTGGTCAAGTGCAGCTTAACTGCATGTTGTAAACAGATATTTTTCTTGGTTATTTGTTTTTGGTTTTGAGAAAAATTGCTCAGTACCACATAAGCAATGCTTTGGCTGTTGGAATAAAAGGAAATAGTATTAAATTTTCTGCAGAGAGGAGTTGAAATTGGATGCTATCGTACATGGAGAAAGTACATAAGTTAAAAGCATCCTGACTACTTGAGTTTAGAAATGTTTGTATGAATCCAGTGTGCTGGAAAATGACCTTGTAGCATCTTTCTAGTGTATTGATGATCCTCAAAATTCTGCTGAATCTGAGGCAGCTGCCAGAAACTTGAATTACTCAGGGGAACTGGCTTTGTCTTTGAGTTTGGTCCTGGATACATAAATTAAAAGAACATACAGTCATACACCTTTCTAAGATAATATTGTCATCAGTATGGGCAATACAATTTTTGTTTGGGAAGTAACTAAAGGGAGAGGTCAGTATGGGTTAGCATTTTTTAGAAGTTTTTGTTGAGAATACCTTGAAAGTAAGTTACAAAATCATCTTTACTACTTCTCAGAATTAACAAACATAAATAGCAAATATCGAGAAAAGTAATCACCCACAGCAATAAACAATAAATAGTAAAAAGGCATAACCTAATGCAAGCAACCACAACAAAACTTGGTAGCTAAGGAAGAAAAAGAAGATTCTTACATTTTTATGCAGAGAGAATAGGAGCACAAGGTAAGTTCTTAACCTCCAAGCTCCATAAAGCATTCTGGTGAGTCTGCTAAATCTTGACAATTCTTACTGGCAGAACAAATTGTGAAGTTCTTTGAAGCGGATAAAAAATTAAAAAAAAAGAAAAAACCAAAAGATTACTGAGTGTCCTCTCCAGTGTACTCATCCACATTATCCTCTGCCTTTCATTTTTTTTTTTCTTTTTAGAGATTTTTGCTATAGGATGACTGCACTTGCCAGAGAGACAAAGAGAAACAGAGAGACAGAAAGTGAGAAATCGTCCCCAGGGTGGATGGCCATGCCACAACCCCTTCTCTCTATTCTGTCAGGATCTTGCGCACACATGCACACGTGCCTTGTGTGCGTTTTAAGCCACCAGGTCCGGGACTCAAACCACAGTAGACTATGTGGGAGTCCACCAATATAGCCATTACACCATCTGGTCTTTCACTGTTTTTGAGCTGCTTTAAGGTCTATAATTTATAGGTAACTGATAGTAATGCAAATGCTTCTTGTCTATAAAAATATAAATTATGTCAAGTGCAATGCTATTGATTATTGCCCTGTATATTTAGACCAGTTTTACATTGATTTATGAGTTATTTTCAGCATTTCTTACCTGGCTATACCTGTGATATTTTGAATTCTCCTTTGAATGTGTTATAATTCCTTATAAGTTATAAAGTTTCCTTCATTCAGTAATGAATTAAATAAAGTCTTTGGCATATGTTTATTTTATATCTATATGATAATCCTAATTATATCCTTTTTAAAGAGTTTTCTTTGAACAGCACCAGTATTCCAGATCTAAGAAAAGGACTAACTAGGCTGTAGCACAGTGCTTATATGCTATACACTAGGGGCTGGATCCCATATGACCAATCATGGTTCAAATCCTGATCCCAGTGGTTTGAAAAACAAGATGAGCGCAGGTGCATGCATTCCAAAATCCTGACAAGGAGGAGAAATGAATGGGCAGAGATTTCAGCATGGAGAAGCAGAAGTTTTACCATGACCATGCCTTTGGAGGTGGGGGGAGTTACATTTTCTTTCGCTCTCTGGTGAAAGAGCCTGCTCTCTGCCAAAAATAAAAACATGCTAACTGGTATCTTATGTTTTCCTTCCTCTTACTGGTGAATAGTAGAAACTTCTGCTAGGGAAAAAACGGAAGCAATAGGTAAAGGGTAATATGGAACCCAACTTGGCAAGAAAAATCAAGACTCGAAGTTCAAATAGTGAACTGGGAGAAAGTCTAAGCCAACTCAGCAATCCTCCTTCCCTGTCCAATCCTTCTTATTCCTGTTTTGACCCTCATAACTAATAATAGGTAGAGTAAACCTGGTAAAAAGCATTTATAAAAATTCAGAAGACAGAATAGACCCAGGGTGTTCTACTTAAAAAAATATATTGTTTTATACATTCAATCACTATATATCACTACAGCATGCAAAATGAATTTCCCCAGCATGACTGCACATTTATTAGTTCAAAGATATTATCATACTCATTATCATCAGCAGATAATTTTTCATTTTTGTGTCACTTAAATGTTTTGCTTTTTCCTTTTCCCCCTTGATTTCCTTCCTCTCACCCACCCGATTTCCTGCTCTCCTCCCACACTGTCTCTAGTATCCACAGTTGATCTCCATGCTTTTTATATCTTCCAATCTTTCAATTTCTGCCATAGAGTGTAGAAATTTGGTATATATTGACTGGGGACACATAATACCTCTCTTTCATAGTCTGGCTTGCTTCACTTAGCAGTAAATCTTCCATATGTGTCCACTTTTTATCAAATGCCAGGGTCTTTTTTTTTTTATGCCTGAGTAGTATTCCATTGTGTATATGTGCTACACTTTTAAAATCCATTCATCTGTTTGTGTACATATGGGTTGGTTCTGTGTCTTAACAATTGTGAATAATCCCTTGATAAACATGGTATGCAAGCACTTGCATGACTGAGTATATTTCTATTTTTTGGTAGATACCCAGGAGTGGAATTGCTGGATCATATGGTAGTTCTATTAGTAGGTCTTTAAGGAACCTCCGTATTGTTCTCCAGGGTAGCTGTTCTAATTTACATTCCAACCAACAGTGTAGGATAGTTCCCTTTCCACCACAGCGCTTAATATTCTTTACTTTTTTTAATCTTAGTCATTCTGACTGGTAGGTGGTATCTCATTGTGGTTTTGATTTGCGTCTCCCTTATAATAAGGGGTGTTGAGCATTTTTTCATGTGCTATGTGGCTGTTTGTATGTGTTCCTTAGAGAGTTGTCTGTTCAGTTCATTTGCCTATCTTTGAATTGGCTTGATCTTTTTTTGGGGGCGTAGGGGTGAGCTACTTGAGTTCCCTCTATGATTCACTCTAATGATTATTTCTTTTGCTGTGCAGAACTTTTTTAACCTGATATAATCCCACTGTCTATTTCTGGGATTATTGCCTATGCTTTTTTTGGGGGGGGCGTCTTATTTAATCTTTGCCTCAATATTTCTAAGAGTTTTCTCTGTGTTTTTGAGGAGTAGTTTTATAATTTGAAGTCTTAGGTTTAGATATCTTAGATTAATTTTGGGTTGATTTTTACGAATGGTGAGAGGTAGTGGTCCAGCTTCATTTTTGTGCAGGAGGATACACAGTTTTCCCAGCACAATTTGCTAAAGAGATTTTCTTTGCCCCACAGAATTGACTGGTACCCTTTGTCAAAGATCAGTTGGCTGTATGTTCTGGGGTTTATTTTTTTTTTTGATTTCTATTCTGTTTCATTGGTCTGCATGCCTGTTTTTGTGCCAATACCATGCTGTTTTGATGATCACAGTTTTGTATAAATTAAGGGGTCAGGGAGTGAGATGCTACCTACTCCACTCCTTTTGTTGCACATAACTGCTTTGACAATAGGGTCTTTTATGATTCCAGACAAATTCTATGATTGTTTTTCTAAATCTGTGAAGAATATCTCTGGTAATTTGATTAGGATTGCATTATATTTGTAGATTAATTTCTGTAGGATTGACATTTTGATTATATTAATTCCTCCCATTTAGGAATATGGAATGTCTTTCCACTTTTTTGGTATCATTTTAAATTTCTTTTTAAAGTTTTTTTTATAGTTTTTCTTGTAGAGGGTTTTTACTTCTTTCGTTAGGCTTATTCTAAGGTATTTTATACTTTTTGTAGCTATAGTAAATTCAGTTACTTTCTTCAGTTCTATCTCAGTTCATTCCTTGTTCATGTATAAAAATGCTATAAATTTTGGTATGTTAATTTTGTATTCTGCCACCTACTGTACTCATTTATCGCTGCCAGAAGTTTTTTTTTTTGGGTGTGGATTCTTTTGGTTTTCTATGCATATAATCACGTCATCTGCAAATAGAGATAATTTCACTTTTTTTCCTCTATTTGAATGCCTTTTATTTTAGTGGGTCATCAGATTGCATTGGCTAGGACTTCCAGTACTATATTGAAAAGGAGTAGAGAAAGTGGACAGCCTTGTCTTGTTCTCATTCAGTTAAATGCTAACTATGGGTTTTTCATATCTCCACTGATTTTGCTGAGAGTCTTAATAATGAAGGGATGTTGTATTTTATCAAATGCTGTTTCTTCATTGATTAATATGATTGTATAGTTTTTATCTTTCTTTCTGTTAATATGGCATATTACATTTATGGTTTTGTGTATGTTAAACCATCCTTGCATCCCTGGAATAAGGCCAACCTGGTTGTGGTGTATCATCTTTTTGATGTGTTCTTGGATACGATTTGCTAGCATCTTGTTGAAAATTTTTGCTTCTATATTCATCAGAGATATTGGTCTGTAGTTTTCTTTTTTCATTATGTCCTTTTCTGTTTTGGGAATAAAGGTGATAGAAGCTTCATAAAATGAATTTAGGAGGGCTCCTTCCATTTGGACCTTTAGAAATACTTTGAGTAGAATGGAGGTTAGCTTTTCTTGAAAAGTTTTGTAAAATTCAGAAGTAAAGCCATTCAGACCTGGGCTTTTATTTGTTGGGAAGTTATTTATTACTGATTCAGTTTCATTGCTTGTTTTGGTCTATTCAGGCTTTCTATGTCTTCCTGATTCAATATTGGTAGATTGTATGTGTCCATAAATTTGTCCATAAAAATCATCCAGATTTTTATGCTTGTCATTGTATAGATGCTCCTAGTATTCTCTAATGATCTTTTGTTGTAGTATTTCTTGTATCATTGTTGATTTTATTTTTCTGGTTTCTTTCTCTATTTTAAAATTAGTTTAGCTAAGGTATATCAGTTTTGTTTATCTTCTCAAAGAAGCAGCTTTTGTTTTCATTTAATTTTTGTATAGTTTGTTTTTTTCTGTGTCATTTATTTCTGCTTGAAACTTTATTATTTCTTTTCAGCTGAATTTTTGTTGTTGTTGTTTTTCTAGTTCCCTTAGGTGTGTTGTTAGGTTGTCTATTTGCCATGTTTCCATCTTTTTCTTATGTTCACTAATTATAATGAACTCCTTTATGACTGCTTTGGCTGTGTCCCATAGGTTAGGGAAACTCATGAACTTATTGGCTTCAATGAGTCTTTACATTTAAGTCTTAATTTCTTCAGTGGTTGTGAAGTCATTCAGGAATAGGTTGTTAAGTTTCCATATGTTTGTACATTTTTAGTGTTTTATTTTGAAATTAATATCAAGTTTATTTCCATCATGGTAAGAAAAGATGCCGAATATAGTTTCTATGACTCTGAATTTGCAAAGGCTTGTTTTCTGCCCTATCATGAGATCAATCTTCCAAAAATTTCCAGGCAGGGTTGAAAAAAATATGTATTTTGTGTTTCTTGCATGGATAGTTCTATAGATTCTGCCAAGTCCATTTCATTTATTGTGTTATTTAGATTCTGTATCTCTTTGCTTACTTTTTGTCTAGATGATTTGTCCAAAGAAGTTAGTAGGACCTTGAGAGCCCCCAAAATTAGTGTGTTGCAGTCTATCTCTCCCTTTAGATCTCACAGTCTTTCTTTCACATATTTGGGTGCTCCCGAGTTTGGTGCATAGTATTTGTAAGTATTATATCTTCTTGGTGAATTAGCCCTTTTAGTATCATATAATGTCCTTCTTTGTCTCTTCTTATGTTTTTGTTTTAAAGCTTATTTTGACTGATATCAGTATTGTGGCTCCAGACTATTTTTTTTTTTACTTTCATTTATATGGGTTATCTTTTCCAGCCCTCCTTTTGCTTTCAGTTTCTGTATGCCTTTATCAATGAGGTGAGCTTTTTGTAGGCAGCAAATAGAGAGTTTTTATATTTGAAATCGTTCAGTCAGTTTGTGTCTTTTGATTGGAGAATTTAATCCATTAACATTCAATCTTATTATCAATATTTCTGGACTTGTCCCTACTATTATGTTAGCCTTTTTCTTGGTTGCATTTTATTATCTTATTTCTGTTTGTATCTCTTTAGTTTTCCTGGTTTAGCACTCTGTTCAGTACTCCTTGAAGAGCTGTTCTAATATTGGTGAATTCTTGTGGTTTTTGTTTGTCTGTGAATGATTTTATTTGCCCAGTTGAAGGATAATCTTGCCAGGTACAGTATTCTTGTTCGAAATTATTCTATTTTGTTTTTAGTGTTTTGAATACGTGTTCTGATTCTTTTTTTTTTGACTGAATTGTTTCAGTTGAGAGGCCTTATGTTAGTCTAATAGGATAATTTTGTAAGTGACTTGACGATTCTTGCTTGCCATTTTAAGAATCTTGTCTTTGTGATTTTTACCAGTCTGGCTATGATGCGCCACAGAGAGGATCTTCTTATGTTGATACTGTTTGGAATCCTTTGTATTTCTTGGGTCTGGATGTCTAAATGCTTCTCTAGGTTTGGGAAATATTTCATGGAATAGATTTTGTATGCCACTGTCTGATTCTTCACCTTCTGGAAAACCTGTTATTCGGATACTTCAGCATTTAATAGTATATTTCCTGTATGTTGTCCTCATTTTTAAAAATTATTACTTCTATTATTTTTGGTGGTTTTTATCTAATTCAAAGCTTGTCTTCCAGCTCAGAGATTCTGCCTTCTGCATCGTCCAATATGCTAATAATACTTTTGAGGGAGGTCTTGATTTCCTGTATTACTGTCTTCATTTCTAGAAGTTCTGATTGGTTCTTTTTTTATGATGTCTATCTTCTCCTTTAAATCCTGGAAAGATTTCCTCATCTCTGTCACCCTGAATATTCTGACATTCCTGCAAATTCTTTTGTTCTGTCTATTATTGAAGATTTGTTCTGTTCTTTTGAGGGAGAAGTGTTTCCTTATTTTCCCATATTTCTTGTGCCTCTGCACTGGTTTCTTGTCATCTGATGAATTATACACTTCTCACTATTTTTCTGGTGTTGATTCTGTAGTGTCAGGGGAAAAGAAGAGCTCTAATTCTCAGATGTGTTCTTTTTTTTTTTTTTTGGAGAGGTTTTTGCTATAGGGCACGTGCGCTCACCAGGCAGAGAGAGACAGAGAGACAGAGAGACAGAAAGCGAGAAATCACCCCCCCGCCCCCCCCCCCCCCCCCAGTGGGGATGGCCATGCTGCAATCCGTTATCCTCCATTCTCTTCTCGGGATCTTGGGCACGTACGCACATGCACCCGGCGTGAGTTCAAGCCGCCGGATTCGGGACTCGAACCGTGGTCAACTACGTGAGAGTCCAGTGACATAGCCATTACGCTAACTGCTGGTCCCTCATATGTGTTCTTGAAAGAGAGCCTTGTTTTCCAATTAGACAAGGGTGTATATAGCTAGCCTTAGGTGTTGGTTCCTTTACCACTCTCTCGGGACCAGGTGCACTGGGGCTGAGCTGGACAGTTTGGACTGGAGAAGGGAATAGGAGCTGGACAGTGCTGTGTGCTGTGTGCTTTAGTAAATTATGAAATCTCAAAAAAGTACTCCTGGGTGGGAGGAAGGCAGTAAGAAGTGTGAGGTGGACTTCCTAACTCAGTTTGTCTCACTCACTGCCTCTGCGCCATGGCACAGGCTCAGGGGATTAGTGGCAGTAAAGGGATACAGGAGGGTTCAGTCCTAGATATATTTAGGACAGTCAGTAGGCAGCGAGAGGTCATAGGTGGTCTTCCTGCCTCGATTTGTCTCATTCACTGCTGCTGTTGCTCCCTGCTCCATGGCACAGGCTCGGGGGATTAATGGTGGTCCATGGTGTTAGACACACACACACACACACACACACACACACATGTATATAGCCTTTGACATGTTCTTTTCCTTTCTGTTTTTCTCTTATCTTACCTATCCCTCAAATTACAGAAAAGTAGATATAATTCAAATCTTTTTTCTCAAGGAGTAAGGAAAAGCGGATGTTAGATATTTGGGAAAAGAATATAGCAGTCAATTGTATCTTTTCTTTCTATGGTGTTCTGTCCAATACTTCAGAGAATTCCCAGACTACCAACTGCCCGTATCTGTATCTCTTTACTTTAAGGTGTTCTCTGAATTTATAGGAGGCCTCTCTGACCATGGAATTAGAAGTGATTTAATACCCCTCTTGGATCAGGTCTTGACCAAATGACTTATGGGAGTTGATGTATATCTGCAACCTTGCAAATTGGGCTGGAAACTTTGAGAAGAACAGTTAAAAACTTTCCTAGAATTTCCTTGAGGGAGTAGCTACATTGCCTCTGGTGGTAACTGACTAGATTCATAAACATAGCCTATATTGAGTGATTTTACCTAATTTTTATACTCTCTGCTGCACTTCAATACCTCTAAAATAAATCGCTTAGGCTGTTAGGGAGCCCAAATCAAGACAAGAATCAAGAAGTCATCTATTCTACACCAAAGCAAAAGAATGCCTGGGCAAAGCTATCTAAGGCATTAGCCGAGGTCATAGCAAGAACGATGGCAACCTCAAGGGGTTTAACTGAAGAACATTTAATAAAGAAACTATTTATCAAGATATGAATGACAGGGACCAGCAGTTAATATAATGGCTATGTTGCTGGACTCCCATGTAGACAACCGCAGTTCGAGTCCTGGACCCGGTGGCTTAAACTCACGCTGGGTGCATGTGCGTGTGTGCCCAAGATCCCGAAAGGAGAATGGAAGAGAAAGGATTGCAACATGGCCATCACCCCTGGGGGGTGATTTCTCGCTTTCTATCTCTCTGTCCTCTCTATCTTTCTGGTGAGCGCATGCATCCTATAGCAAAAACCTCTCCCCCCACAAAAAAAAATGATATAAATGACATTAAGGAAACCAACAAGAGATGGTAAAACACCACTAGCAATACCAGAGAGCTATTGAGTTATCAGAAAAGTCATGACTTTTTTTTTTTATGTTTTCCTATGCAAAAATGCATCATGATTTTTCTGATGACCTACTATTTCCTAACATGGAGATGGGAAGAGATTGTGTTAGTGGAGTCATGGACTTGGAACCAGGGGAAATGGGTCACTTGGTAGAATCTGTGATAGTAAAGGAACGCGCCATTGGAAGGTCATGGTAAGGTGGAGAAGGATTGGGGGACCAAGTACCTTGACTTTTCTTTCTATCTCTTAATCTAGTGCCAATTCTTTCAGTTGGTGGAACAAACAAAATCCAGAGAGCAGGGGATCTTGCCAAGGTAGTAAAATCCATAGAGGTCAGTAGTCTTCTTGGGTACAGAGCATGTCAGAGGAAGGGATAATTGGATCTGGGAGTGATGACAAGAAGAACAATCAACACATTAAATATGAACAGTATCTAAATAAGAAAAAGAAAAATTGTATAAACATTTGAAAGCAAAATAAAAGAGGAAATAATGAAGTATGCAAAAGATATGTAATCTACAAGAAAACAAGAGAACAGTTCCTTGATACTATAAAACAACTTAATTAAAATTCAAATCCAATAAAGAGCTGAAAGATAAGATGCTAATACAACAAAATGAGGTGAAAAGGAAAGTTGGAAACTCAAAGAAACAATTTGAGGGCAAAAATCCCATAATTGTAAAACTAATAAATTTACAGAATATCAAGAAACAGAATGAATATAGTGGATACAGGAACTAGTCTCAAGGAGAAATGGATAATCACACATAGTATTAATGAAAAATAGAAAAGGTTAAAATAATTAGGGAAACTGGGACCAGCAGATGGTTTTGTTGCTGGACTCCCACATAGTTGACAGCAGTTCGAGTCTCAGACCTGGCAGTTTGAAATTCACACTGGGTGCATGTGTGCATGCCCAAAATCCCAAGAGGAGAATGGAGGAAAAGGGATTACAGCATGGCCATACCCTCAGGTGGTGATTTCTCACTTTCTGTCTCTCTGTCTCTGGTGAGCACAAGAGCCCTATAGCAAAAATCTCTATTAAAAAATAATAATAATTAGGGAAACTAATAGGCATTGAGAAGAAAGTCTCTTATGCTGGTACATGAATGGCAGATGTCTTTTAAGATACCTTTTAAGTAGAGAACAGAAGAAGTGAAAGGAAATATTAAATATACAATATGAGAAAATATCCTTGTGATAAAAGAGTAAATTACTCAGATAAAAATGTATAATACATAACAAGTACATTTCATCTAGAATATTCAACATTGATACATTCTAGTTACATAGTTATACCTAAACAATGAAGAATATTCTAAGTATTCATGCAGAACAATCAAAGTTATCTACAAAAAGGGAAACAAAAGGTTCAATATTGGATTTTTCAATTAAAAACTACAAACTGCAAGTTGAAGAGACATTGGAGAAATATCTATTCTGAGAGAAATAAAGTGTAATTCAAGGATAATGTATCCAGTCGAGATATTGCTCAAGTGGAAATGCAATAGGCAGGTGTTCTCAAGCACTGTTAGTAAAGGTTTGGAAAGAACTGCGATTTGAGAGCAATCCTGAAGATAGGCTTTGGATGGGCTTGGGGGAAAATAAAGTTTTCCTAGTAATAATAAAAAAAAGAGATCATTAGCAAAGGAATGGAGGGAGATTCTAGAAGATAGTTAGAAGAAAATGGTGACTAGAATTGAGAACACATATTGTTAAGTGAGTGAGATATGATTAGACAGATAAGGAAGGGCCAAATCATGGAATGTCTTTAAAGTCAGGATGAAAACCAACTGGTTTCAATAGATTAAGAACACCAGTGAAGATTCATTCAAAGGTAGATGACATCTCTCTGGAAAGTCCGGGACTATAATCACCTACTGCTTGCATTATTACAACAGTACTCTTACTATTAGTAGACTGTTTTCCTAGGTGCCTATTTAAACTAGTGCTTGTAAACTTGGTAGTTAGAAATATTTGTGAACTCTTTCAGGTCTTTGGGTGAATTACTGCTCTCTTTTATATGTTCTCTCTTATATGGATCATTATTCTATGCATGTGTGTATATAGAGTAAGAAGAATAAAAAACCCATAGTTTCACTCAACAAATATATAATAAATGTATACATAGAGAATCCAGAAATATATAGAAAGCCATAGTGGATGTGTAAGATCTCTGCTTCAAAAATCTTGCTACCTAGTGTATCCATAGGACAAAGAAGAACACATAGTAAGGTAAAAGTAGAATGTAGAAAGTGCTATTTTAGAGAAAGAGAGGGTGTTGGGCTAGCAAAGAGTGATGGGGTTTTCCTAAGTTCAGATAAGGCCGAGGAGCAAAGTAACAGTAATTAAATTTGGTGGGTGTATATAGGCTGGGTTGAGGGGAAAATGGACCTTGGGGTACTAGTGAGGGGCTAATGCAGGGTTCAGAATAGAGAACGACAATATCTGAAATAGAGCCGTAGCCATGGAAATGGACAGATGGGACAGCTGCTCGCAGCATGCAACATATTTTGATCTGTATAATGAATGTATCTTTTACTGAGTTAGTTCAAAAAAGAGACTTAAGATAATCATAGATGGAGAATTGTCTTTACTATATGCAAAGCCATCATTACCATTCCTTTTATTTTCATGATGAAGGGAAAAATCAGAACACAACACTTAGAGAAAGAATGTAATTTTGAATAGCTGATTTTATATATGTGTGTGTTTGTGTGTGTGTGTATAATTTCAAATCAGAAATTATAACATGTTCCTGTTTCCCTCAGTAATCTTACGTTATTTAGTTCTGATATCTCTCCCTTACATAAAGTTTTGAAAGTCTCTAAAAGTTTTGCTTAAAATTTGGTGCATGAGCAAAAACTTTTGTAGCTCATTAATCTCCATGCCCATAATCTTCACAGCACTATTCCCATGAATATGCTGAATCCTGACACATCCTCTCTTTCAGCTGGATAGAGCTTACAGCTGGGCCAGTGCTATGGCAGGCTGCGGAAGTGCCTGGATTTAGTGGTAGACAAATGTCTAAAATGATCTCCAACCCTCCAGTGTAGAATGGGCTTGCAAATAGAATGGATTATCACTCAGGATTAGTTTATTACAAAGCACAATCTGCTTTTAAAAAGGGAGGTTATTCTGGGTGAATCTGACCTGATCAGGCGAACTCTTTATTTATTTATTTTATTTTTTGTAACTAATTAATTTACATTCATTCACTGACTATTGTCACAGTATACAAAATGTGATTTCCCATCCAGAATATACTACATAGTGGCTTAATCATTCATGTTATTGTCAATAATTTTCCACTTCTAGTTTCATATACATATATATATGTGTATATATATATGTATATATATGTCTGTGTATATATATATATATATATATATATGCATGCATATATATTTTCTCCCCTATTTCTCACCCTATGCCATTTCCCACCCTCCTCCCACATTATCTCAGGTGTCCACAGTTGTTTTCTATTCCTTCTTCCCCCCCACATTTTATTGATTCACAAAATTTCTTAAGTAATCTAACTACTTTCAATAGCAAGTTCAGCTGGTATATATATATCTGTGAATACAAATCTGACTTTAGGCATGAAACTCTGAGTAGAATGAATATTCTATGAGGTAGCACCTAGCTGATGCTATATAGCTTACTATGGTCATTAAACAGGTATTTTTTACTATATTTTTTAATTTCAAGAAAAGCAGTTTTAGCTTTAATATATCAAATGAATGCTAAGAAACTATGCTTAAAACTTAAAGCCAGGAAACAGGTTGGGATTCTGTTCAAATAGTAGGTACATGAACCTATTGGCAGCTCAAGACAGGACAAAAATCCTTAAAACAGGAGCAGAGCCCAGAAGAAAATCAGCAATATTTTAGCCAAAAGTAATAAAATTCTATTTCACCAATTCAGTCTCATGTACTTAATCTATCTTCTGTTGTGCTTTTATCTTCCTGATTAAATTCTGAGATATAATATTCAACTCCAGACTTGTTCCTATGATTAAGTGGGCCATTTTCTTAGTCTTTGAATTCTTATTTCTGTGTGTCTGTATTTAATTTTCCTGGTATATCACTTAGAACTTTAGAACTTCTTGGAGATCTGGTCTGGTGTTGGTAAATTCTTATAGGTTTTGTTTATCTGAGGATGTTCTTGTCTTTTCTTTCCATATGAAGGATAATCTTGCCTGATGTAGTATTCTTGGTTGAAATTGTTTTTCACTTAAGACTTTGAATATATTTTCCCATTCTTTCCTCACACATATTGTTTCTGATGAGAGGTCCCCTGTCAGCCTGATGGGATATCCTTTGTAGGTAACTTGCCGTTTTTCTCTTGCCAATCTTGGTATCTTGTCTTTGCCTGTGGTTTTGGTCAGCCTGGCTATAATGTGTCTTGGAGAAGATCTTTTTGGGTTGATTCTATTTGGGGTCCTTTGTATTTCTTGGGACTAGATCTTTGAATACCTCTCTAGGTTAGGAAAGTTTTTTTTCCAGGATTTCATGGACTAGATTTTCAATGCCCTTATGAGTCTCTCCTCCTTCTAGGATACCAATTATCTCAATGTTTGGACATTTGATGGTATCTAGTATTTCTTGTATATTATTCTCATTTTGGGGGACAACTTTCTCAGTTTTTGTGTTGGATTTTTCTAGGCCAGAGATTCGATCTTCTACATCTGAGATTCTATTTTCAGTATGATCTAGTCTGCTTTTAATACTTTCAAGGGAGGTTTTGACTTCCTGTATTATAGCCTTCCTCTCTAACAGGTCCATATGATTATTTTTTAGAGTGCGAATTTCCTCTTTAAGGTCTTGCAAGAATTTAATCACCTCCTGGAACTGATCAGCTCCTTCCTCCTGCCTTTTTGGCAGTTCATTGTCTCTCTTCTTTTTGATCTCTTTTGATTAGAAATTCTAAATTCTTTATCTGACATTTCCGTGAGTTTCATCGTACTGTCTGAAGATGAAGAGGAGTTATTATTTTTCCCTTGTAGGGGAGGTATTTTCTTGTTTTCCTTTATTTCTTGTGACCCTGTGGTGATTTCTAGTCATCCGATAGATGGTGCATTTCTTTCTAATTCTTGAAGTTCAATCTGAGCATTCAGAGATGCGCAGGAGGAGGTGATCTGCAATCTCTCTTCTGTTCTCACTCTTTGTGCAACAGAATCAGTGGGAATAGCAGAATATTCTGACCCTAATTGTATTCATATGTTTAGATCCTGTTCCCTTGGACCTGTCTAGACACTTAGTGTGGAGGGATTGAGCAGTCAATAAGTAAAGATAAAGAAAAAAAATTACAAAAGAGGAAAATATAAAATAAAAAGAAAAAAGATAATTAAATCTTTAGATTTTGATTTTAAAAAGTAAAAATTGAAAACCATGCAGCACACTTGCGCTCCACATAAAAGCAATATTTCACAGCTAAAGTTTGGGATCCATGTGAGGATGGGCCTGGATTTGTGCCTTTCCCAAACAGAATTGGGAGAGGCTCAATTAACACAATAAAGAAGGGGCTTGAGAGCCCAGAGAATGTGGGGACACACGTTTAAGAGAGAATCTGAGGTGTGGGGACATGCTCTGAGCAAACACCACATGCTCTTTTGGGGTTTGGCAGAACCTTGTAACTTGTCTTTCCTTGACCTTGGCTGCAGACAGAGCAAGGGTGGAAATTGCTAGGGGCGTTCCAACAGACACATCTGATGGACTTCAAGAAACATCTTGGCCCCAATTAGTAAAATCCAATCCCTGCTCTGTATCTGAAAGGTTCTTTATCCTACTCTGGGTGTGGTGGTGTGAGAAGATCTTTAGCTCCTTCCCCACACCTTACAGCTAGTTCTTTGCATTAGAAAGGAAGGTGAGATTTTCTCTTGATGGGATTACCAAGGGATACACGTGGCCTGGTGTGACTAAGCCCTCATAGATTTGTTAACTGCTTCTTATTATCTGTAACCTGGCAACCAATGTATGAAGTGTCGTAAAACATACATATGTAATGTCTCCTTGTTCTATAAATAAAGACGTCCAGTTCATCTGGGCGGCACAAGCTGCTTGGGTTACCTAGACTCAGGCAGCCTGTGTCCGTTTCTACTCTATCTTTTGTCTCATTTTTTCTGCTTCTTCCATAGCAGCGCCGAACCCGGGGGTGGACGCCGACAAGAGAATACTTTACCTTAAAAAAAAATTAGAAGATGCAATGAGACACAGAGAGACAGACAGAAATCAAGAAAAAAAGACAAAAAGCACAACCCACTAGAAATTAGTGTGGAGGGGGAAGTCTCAGCAGAAAATCTTCACTTTAAGTCCCTGAAAACAATATTTCACAGCTGAAGTTAAGGATCCATGTGAAGATGGGCCTGGATTTGTGTCTTTCTAGAAATGAGTTTGGAGGGGGAAGTCTCAGCAGACAATTTTCATTTTAAGTCCCTGAAAGCAATATTTCATAGCTGAAGTTCGGGATCCATAGGGACTGGACTAGAGATTCAAAGTCTGGGAAATTCAAAGCATGAGAGGATTGAGCCTGAGAAAGATTCTCCATTGTTGGCTTTGAACATCAGAGAACCACATGGAAACAAAGACCAAAGTCCTACAAGGAACTGAATTCTGCCACAACCAATGAGATTAGAAGAGATTCTGAGCTTCTTCTGAGAATCCAACTTGTTGAGACCTTGATTTCAACCTAGGGAGCACACACCTGAGTCAAGAACTCCTTTATATCATGATGGGGCTCCTGAACTACGGAACTGTAGTTCTGCGCTAATAAATGAGAGTTGTTTCAAGCTACTAAGTTTCTGGAAATTGGTTATACAGCAATAGAAACTAAGATTCTAAACTTGAGGGACCAGCAGGTGGCGTGGTGGTTAAGGTGCTGGACATTTCCACATGGCCGACTATGGTTCAAGTCCTGGATCTGGTGGCTTGCTTTCTCACTTTCTCTCTTTCTCTGTGTCTCTCTCTGGTTAAAATAAAATAAGTAAATGAATAAATAAAATTAAAAATAAATAATTAAAAAAAGATTCTAAACTTGAAAATTGCCTGACTTTATGAAAAACCAACCGATAATGGGTCCACAATTACAATCAAGTAGTCATCTTGAGGACTAAGAAGAAAAAGGTCCTGCTGTCACTGACCCAATGTCACTGAAGGACTGTATGACTTCTTTGATGTCAGCTTTCTCAGCTGCAAATAAAGTAGTTCAGTAAGGGGCTACAGGTTTTTCCAGCCCCCACATTCTATGATTCTCTTCTGGCCACTTCTACCTGTAACTGACAAAATGAAAGCTATCACTACAGAGTGATTTTGTTCTCTGCTTGCAGCATTGATGGGGAGGAGGAAGTGCAATCGCTGGAAATAATGTTCCAGAGATTACTGGAAATATGATTTTACTTTTTTTTTCTGTTTCTACTTCCTGATATACTAACCTGGGCTACACTCCTGAGACAGACCCAGAAATCTACAGGCTCCACACTCTGAACAAACAGTACAACCTGTACAGATGGCTTGACCCTTGTAGTAAGATTTATGAAGATAAATCTTTGAAAAGTTAAATGTGCCATAGTATAGGTTCATCATCTCAAGCAGTCTCAGCTTTACATTATTTTATTAAAAAAATAAAGCCAAAGTGCACAAAATAAGAAAATAAAAACATGTCAGTTGATTTAATTAGAATATCTATGCTTCATGGCAGACCAAATATACAATTTATTTTCACTATTAAGACTCTTTCCTGTCACTATGGACACAAAAGTGTATGATGCTCTGCACACCAGTCCTGTGCCAACGAAGGGTAACAATGTCTTGATTATTATATAGATGCTAAAGAGGGCTTGGCTGCAACTGAATGGATATTAATGACTCATCACACTCAGTGATTTCTAGTTTTGTTGTAAAACCTGAATGAAATTATAAATTGTAATATTGCGATACCAATGAACTGTAATTGAGGCTCCTCTTAACCTTAAGAAAAGGCCTATGATTTGTTTCGTTTATTTCTCTTGTTATTTTTGAAAGCTAAGAGAACTTTTTTCTTTGCTTTCTTTCATTTTTTTTTTTTTTTTAAGGAGAGATTTTTGCTATAGGGTACCTGCATTTGCTAGAGAGACAGAGAGAGACAAAGAGACAAAGAGACAGAAAATGAGAAATCATCCCTTAGGGGGGATGGCCATGCCACAATCCCTTCTTCTCCATTCTCCTCTCGGGTTCTTGGGCAAGCAATGCACATGGGCCTGGTGTGAGTTTTAAGTCACCAGGTCCAGGGCTTGAACTGCAGTCGATTATGTGGGAGTCCACTGAAGTAACCATTGCATCATCTGCTGGTCCCCTTTCTTTCTTTTTAAAATTATAGCATTAATTCAGGTTCTTTGCAGAGACTTTTTTTTTTTTTTTTTTTTTGAGAGAAATTTTTGCTATAAGGTTCATGCGCTTCCCGGAGAGACAGAGAGCGAGAGAGAGAAACAGAAAGCAAGAAATTGAGGCTGGCCATGCCACAATCCCTTCTCCTCCATTCTCCTCTTAGGATTTTGGGCATCTATGAACATGTTCCCAGTGTGAGTTTTAAGCCACTGGGTCCAGGACTCCAACTGTGGTCGGCTATGTGGGATTCCAGTGACAACCATTATGTAATCCGCTAGTCCCTATTGCAGAGATATTCAGAATGCAGACAAAAACCCAAAACCCCTCAAATTTTTTTAAAGAGGTTTTTGCCTTAGGGCATGTGTACTTGCTGGAGAGAAAGAGAGACAGTGAGAGGAAAAGTGAGAAATCATCCCCCAGGGAGAATGGCCGTGCCGCAATCCTTTCTCCATTCTTTTCCCAGGATCTTGGGCATACATGCAAGCACCTGGTGTGAGTTTGAAGCCAATGGGTCAGGGACTTGAACCAAGTTGGCAACAGTCTTAATCAGAGAAAATCATTGTGAATTTTTTTTTTCTTATTTTGCCAGAGAGAGAGTGTGTGTGTGTGTGTGGGGGGGGGGGCGTGGGGGGGCTTGGTTGACGGAGAGGGAGAAAGCATTCTTCACGGGGTGTGGTCATGCAGCAATCCCTTCTTCATTTCTCTATCCTGTCAGGATTTAGGGCCATGCACAGACATGTGACTGGAGTGTCTGTCAAGCTGCTGGTCCTAAGCTATGTGGTCAGCCATGTGGGATCCAGCTCACTTAAACACCAGGCCACAGACTAGATCCACTGTGAAATTTTGAGTAAGCCTCCTTCCATACTTTTAAAATATTTACATTTATTTGAACGTGGTGGGGTTGGGCAAGTTTGGGGCCTGAGTCAGAAGTCTAACCTGCCCATTGTCCATCTTCCATCTTCCCTGACCTGATACCTGTACCATGCACTTTTGACTCAAAACTCAGAGTAAACTCACTAACCATTTAGCCAGCAAGGCCTCAACCCACCTGAATTTCTCCCAAGGCATAGAAAGGCTGTTTTTCATTGCTCATGGTCCTTCTCTCTGCTCAGCTCCTCAAAGCCTTTCCTTCTCTGCTTTCTCCTCCAAGGGTGCAAGTTGCCTCATCCGTGTCATTTACATAAGATTTTTTAATAAATGGCTTTCTACTCTAGCTACTGCACCACAACCTGCTTTTTTTTTTTTTTTTTCCCTCAATTCACTCTATATTGAGGACATCAATCTATGTCTGGAAATGTTGATCTACATCATTATTTGCTGAGGTTTCATATTATTTCTCACGAGATCTGTACATGATTTGTTTGGCTAATCCTAAATTGTTGAATGTTTCTTGTTTTTCTCTGTAAGAGATGCCATCATATTAGATATCTTATTTGCAAGTTTGTGCATCTTTGTCTATTTTCTTGGGATAAGGTACTAGATGTAGACTTGCTCGGCAAATTGCTGTAATGATTTTATTTATTTATTATTTTTTCACATTATTTATTATTATTATTATTATTATTATTATTATTATTTGTATATACTTTCAATCATATTGTTTGGCTTACAATGAGACCATTTCGATATGTGAACATTTCTCCCCAAGCCGCTGATCGAAATATCTTCAACAGATAACACCACACCTCCCCATCCCGTCAATGCTCTACCTCTGTATCCCTTCTCCAAATGTCTTTCGTTAGGCCCCACTCCTTCACATACACCTCATCTGACATTCACACCCATCTCTTGTGTTTGTTCAACTGTTAGTCAATCAGTTTCAGTCATAGAATGCAGACAAATGGTATATGTTAAGTGGGGACATACAATGTCTCTCCTTTATAACCTGACTTGCCTCACTCAGCAGTACATCTTCCATATTCTTCCACTTTCTGTCAAAAGCCAGGGCTCTGTTGGTTTTTATGGCTGAGTAGTATTCCACAGAGTATATGTGCCACAGTTTTTCAATCCATTCCTCCATACGGGGGCATTTGGGTTGGTTCCATGACTTAGCAATTGTGAATAGTGCCGCAATAAACATCGATGTGCAAGCACTTTTCCAATGAAGAATTCTTCTGTCCTTTGGGTAGATACCGAGGAGTGGGATCCCTGGATCATATGGCAGATCTATCTGTAGGTTTTTGAGGAATCTCCAAATTATTCTCCACAGTGGTTGGACCAATCTACATTCCCACCAGCAGTGTAAAAGAGTTCCCCTTTCACCACACCCCCGCCAACACTTATCATTTTTTGTTTTTTTAATATTAGACATTCTGACTGGGGTTAGGTGGTACCTCATTGTTGTTTTTATCTGCATTTCCCTTACGATGAGGGAGGCTGAACATTTTTTCATATGCCTTTTGGCCATTCGTATGTCATCTTTAGAGAGTGTTATTTTCATCTCCTTCTCCCATCTTTTAATAGGGTTGATCATCTTTTTTCCAAACAGCTTTCTTAGTTCCTTGTGTATTCTGGTTATCAGTCCCTTATCTGATGCAAAATTTACAAAAATATTTTCCCATTCTGAGGGCTGTCGATTCACACTAACTACTGTGTCTTTGGCCATGCAGAAACTTCTTAGTCTGATGTAATCCCA
This sequence comes from Tupaia tana, assembly GCA_026018925.1. NCBI lineage: Eukaryota > Metazoa > Chordata > Mammalia > Scandentia > Tupaiidae > Tupaia > Tupaia tana. The sequence goes on along the minus strand of JAKSZU010000003.1, from coordinate 72,211,267 downwards.
TTTGTCTATTTTGGGGACGATCGACTCTGCTTTGAGGGTCTTCTTTAGGAAGTCTTTCCCTACACCAATATCTCCCAGAGTTTCCCCAGTGTTTTCCAGGAGCAGCTTTATAGTTTGAGGTCTTAGATTTAGATCCTTGATCCACCTTGACTTGATTTTTGTCAAAGGAGAGAGGTAGGGGTTCAGATTCATCTTTCTGCAAGTGGAAGTCCAATTTTTCCAGCACCACTTGCTGAAGAGGCTTTCATTTTCCCACTGGATTGACTGGTACCCCTTGTCAAAGATCAGTTAACTGTATGTTTGGGCACTTATTTCTGGGGACTCTATTCTGTTCCATTGGTCCACGTGTCTGTTTCTGTGCCAGTACCATGCTGTCTTTATTACCACAGCTTTGTAATATATTTTTGGATCGGGGAGTGAGATACCGCCCACTCCACTCTTCTTATGTAGAATTGCTTTGGCAATACGGGGTCTTTTATGATTCCAGACAAATTTTAAGATTTTCTTTTCTAGATCTGTGAAGAATGTGTCTGGTACTTTGATTGGCATTGCATTAAATAGGTAGATTAATTTGGGTAGAATGGCCATTTTGATTATGTTAACTCTTCCAATCCATGAACATGGGATGTCCTTCCATTTTTTTGTGTCATTTTCAATTTATTTTTTTAGCTTCTCATAGTTTTCCTTGTGGAGGTCTTTAACTTCTTTGGTTAGATTTATTCCTAAATATCTTATACTTCTAGTGGCTATGGTAAACGGAATAACTTTTTTCAGTTCTATCTCAGTCTGCCTGTTATTCGTATATAGAAAAGATTTTTTTTTGACCATTCAGCATTCACTCTTGTTTGGAAACAGCACAGTCTTAATTCCTTTGAGGTTGCTACCAACAGCTCTTTGTGTATAGTTTTGGTGAGCCTTTCACTCGAGCTGTCCTGCTGTCCTCAGTGCAGCTGGTCCAATCAGAGCATCTACTTTTTTTTTGGTGGGGGGAGGGGAGTTTTCTTTTTCCCAATCAATTAACTAATTCCAAAAGTGAGAGAGAGAGACACACACAGGCATCCCCAGCAAGGCCCTCATATGTGCTTAGAAAGGTTCCTGGATGCTAACCAAGGACCTCTCTCCTGTGGCATAACTGTGCCACCACCTGGATCTAGTCATCATTTCTGTAGTGGAGTGATGTAAGGACTCTTTCCTTACATCACTCCGAATGATGTCGGAGTCTTTCTTATATTCATTCCTTATTCCAGTGGGGAATGGCTAATAAATCTTTTGTCTGGTTCCAGTTTTTTCCTGGACTTGATTCCTCTTTCCCTTTGATTCAGCAAATTATTCAATGTCTTTCCAAAAAAATTAATTTTTATATTTTTAAAAAGTTAACTAGTGTCTGTTCATTTGAACCCTAATGGAAGCTAATGAAACTAACATTTTAAGATTTTAAATATAAATGAGCAAAGTGACCATCCAAAATGTATGCTTTATATTTTTATTCACAGCATATTAAATGATACCTTCTTTTATGTCATCTTTAAAACAGAATATTATGAAACATTTTCATCTTTGCTGAACTGATGAACCCTCTTTGCGTCAGTCTTTTACTTTATGTATTTACGTGCAGTATACCCTTAAAAAGGCAGTCTGTACCCTAGAATTAAAAAAAAAAATTTCCTTTGATTTCTTCTTTTTAAAGGAAATTTAAAAAACTTAAGTATTGAATTTATCTGAGATATTTGGAATTTGGTCTTAGATGTGTGGTAGGATTTTCATTCTTTTGTTGTGTCATTGGTTATGGTTAGCCAAAATCAATTTAAAATGCCTTTCTACTGTCAGCATTTGAATAGTCATTATTTTTTTCACCAGCAAGTTGAGTCCAAAGTATTTCTTACTTTATCTTTTCTTTTGTTACTCAGATTCTTTTATATTCACTTTTCCCTACCAAATCTATGAAGGATTTAGAAAAGTATATTAATTTTTTAAGCACTATTATATTTCAGTTGATGTCATTTTTTCTAAAAGTTTTTACTTCATATATTTTTATGCCATGTGATTTTTAAAATACTCATGAACATTATTTCTATTATTGATTGTATACTCTTGGCTCCATTTAAATATTGGTTTGTTTTGCTTTGAATATTGGCAATAACTTTTAAATACCAGGCTTCTTCCTTTATTTATCCTGTTTTATTTTTTTCAACTCAACAGATTTTATACATTGTTTCACTTTTAACTTATTTCTTTATTTTAGATAAATCTTCATATACACCATAGAGCTTCAGTGATTTTACTTTTTATACTGAGTTTATCCTACTTACAATTATTATTGTACTACGTGTGTTTGGTCTTGTGTCTTCTTGCTGTTCTTAGGTTTCCTATTTTAACAAATTCTTTGATATATGGTCTTTGATTTTGTCACTTTTTTTTCTTCTTCTCTCCTTTTGTACTTGGAAGGTAAAAGCATCTGTTTTTTTTTTTCAACTTGTAATTTCTTCTTTATCTTTCAAAATAATTTATAAACCTAATTTTCTAATCCATCAACTTTGTGTTAAAAGAAAAATAAGCCTACTTAGTAGAGTTTTAATTGAGCAAATTTTAACACAATTTAAATCAGGCAGTTTTCTCTGGACTTCCAGACAATTGCAGCTAGCCTTGTAGTCAACTAGGTATTTAAGTTCTGGAAAAGGGAAGTGATGTCTAACAGAAAAAGGAACATGAGGTACAAAAACAAAATGAAGGAATGAGGTAGGGAAACAATTTGGGTTAAAAGGTGGGATGCCTGTGATTGACTGAAGCCCAGCTACTGTGATTGGCTGTAACCTAGCAACCAGGTCAGAAAAATAGCCTAACATGTATGATTTCAGCTCATCCATAAGAATCCAAGTGTGGGAGTACAGCAGCCATTTTAGGCCAAAATAGTTTAGTTTAACATTTGGAAATGAGATAGTTTCTTGTTAGTCTTCAAGACAAATAATAAATAAGTAATTTTATATCATCACCCCTGCCTTTTATTTCCATTTTTCCCTTTATTTGTAGTAGAATGCTTGTGTACACACATGAGGGAGAAAAAGAAAGAGAGAGAAAGAAGGAAGAAGGAAAGGAACCCTCCACATGATCTGGTCATCCCACAATCCCCTTCCTCCAGTCTTCTAGTTCATCAGACATTGGGCATTCATGGGAATGGCCAATGTGTTTCAGACTGTCTGTCAACCCCAGTCACCATGTGGGATCCAGCTTCTATTGAGCAATGTGTTACCACTGTGCCAGAGTCAATCTATTTTCTGGAATTTTTGGTCTAGTTCATTATCTACAAATTCTTCCTACTTTTGTATTACATAGCCTTTTTATTTTTTTCAAAAATTATAGCAATTACATTTTGCATGGTAACTCTTTACAGCACAGTAATTTAGACTTAATTGGGAGGCAGACCATCAAGAGTTTTTCATATCAAGTCTTCTCTGTGAGTTATTTGTTTTATCCTTCAATTGACTAGATAATGTTTTTAAATAGATTTCTCAAGAAGAGTTTATGAATGTTACAATTCTTGATTCTTTATTAGTGAGAATGTCTCCCCACCCCTTTTATATATGAATTACTTGGGAACACCACATTATGGGTAAAATTTTATTCTCATCAGTATTTAGTGGACATGACTCCAATTAGCAGACTCAATTGCTAATTAAGGCTGCTCTCTAGTAGCTGCCTCCTCTGCTTGGAAGATGTCATTACTTTTTACCATCAGAAAACTTATCCTTCACTTTCTGTAACTTCTTAGTTCTTATAGTTTTGGGCTAATTTTTCATAGGGAGCTCTATCTTTTGGATTATATCTCTTTCTTTTCATTCTGAACAATGTTTTCACATATATTTTTATATATGCATTCTGATATGTTAAAGTGAAATTTTCTCTAGGATATACTTCTTTAGAGTAGGAGTTTCTAGATTATAGGTATACATATATTCTACTTTACAAAATAACGACAAATTGTTTTTCAAGGTGTTTAATCAATATCCATATAACCCAGATGCATAAAAGACTTCCTGTTGTGGGTCAAGATTCAGGGTAAGAATAGACACCACACAAGGAGAGGATAAATTCAGGTGTTGTGTTTATGAAATTACTGGACTACCTGGAGAAACACCTGGTCCTACTACAATTAGTGTGTACTGTGTCACAAAGTGAATGTTGTATACTAAACGTGTTTAGGCCAGTGTCTCTCACATTTTAACATGCATAAGTCACCTGGGGGTCTTGTTAAACTCTAGACTCTGGAAAGTTCTGAGATGGGGCCTGAGATTCTGCATTTCTTTTTTTTTTGGAGAGGTTTTCACTATAGGGCGCGTGCGCTCACCAGACAGACAGAGAGAGACAGAGAGACAGAAAGCGAGAAATCACCCCCCAGGGGGGATGGCCATACCGCAATCCCTTCTCCTCCATTCTCCTCTCGGGATCCTGGGCCTTCTCCTCCATTCTCCTCTCGGGATCCTGGGCACGCACGCACACGCGCCCGGCGTGAGTTTTAAGCCACCTGGTCTGGGACGCGAACCGCGGTCGACTATGTGGGAGTCCAGCGACATAGCCATTACGCTAACTGCTGGCCCCCGAGATTCTGCATTTCTAATGATGCTGCTGATTCCTGGTTCACTCACTGAGGAAATGAATAGTCCTCTAAAATATCCTGTCCTTGCTATAATTTTGGAACCCCTGTAGTTCATCACTTGATTGTTGGGCTCAACTCTTAGAGTTACTGATTTAGCCAGTTTAGGAAGGGGTTTAGGAATTTGTGTCTGACTAGTTTTAAGTGGTGGTGATGCTGCTGGTCCAGGGGCCGCACTTGGAGACCCACTACAATGCTCTGGGCCATGGAGCTCCAAACGTACCTTCCCAAGCTAGAATTCCTGCTTTGCTACCAGCCTTAATATCTTATAGAATCTTTTATTAATTTAAAAGCATATTTAAAAATATCTTCCCCTTTAAATATTTTAAAGTGTCTTTAACCTAGATGGCTTCAGGCTCACTGATATGTCCTATCACTAGAAATTTAACAAAACACATTTTTTTTTAACTTGATAGTTCAGTGTTTGTCTACTCAATTTTATCAAGGACTCGTAAATTAATTTTGAAATTTTCTTGGTGTAGAAAGCTAAGTTAGAACATTTTTGTTTTAGGTAGTATACCCTTTTCTCTTTAAGTTTAGTATAATTCAGAGAGGGAGTAATGTCACATGCATACCAACTGCTGTTCTTACCATTACATTAATTGCCTAAAATCTAAAATTTTCAATTCCGTGTCTCTATCAAATAAACAGTGACCAGTTATACATATTAGGTAAAATAGGGAAAGTTGCTGAGTAATTGAAAAAATTGCAATGACTTTTTGGTTAACGTAAAGGGAATTTTGTAACTGTCAGCTGTAGAAGTCCAACATACAAGGGCAATTTGACATTAGTGGGCATGTAATATATCGATCATAAAGAGGGTAAATTGAGTTCTGGAACTCTTGATTGTGTCTGTATGGCCAGTGGCCATCACAAAGCCTGACACTGGGCAGATACTTTAATGTATGCAAATGAATAGTGTTTGAATGAATGAACTAACGAATGACACGGAATAAGCAGAGTTGGAAACTACAATGAAATATTGGGTGTCTGAATCAAATATGAGGTGGATCAAAACAAATTTGTTATTAAGAACAGTTAAGATCTAAGGTTTTGAAACTTAAAAAGAACAGGAGACAGATAAAGCAAAAACATAGTTGCTTTTATTCACTTGCATCCCTTTATGCTTTCTTGAATAAGAAAATGTATGTCTTTTGAGGTCAGTATCATGGAAATTGCTCCTAATCTCCAGAATATTCTGTCTCTTCTGCAGTTCTTCATCTGGCACAATGCTGGCATTCTGTCATACATGTTTTGTGACTGTAATCCCATGACAAAGTCCTTGTTGAGGTTCACTGAAATATATTCTTCAATGACATATTTTATCGCTTATGATAATACAATAATTTCTATCTATTTATAATATATAATTTTCTTTTTTAATATTTCTGATGGAACATCTTTTTGAAGTTGAAGTTATACACAAAAATGTGCACCTATCAAATGTTTACAAGTTTAATACTTTTTGCAAAGTAAATGTACCCATTTATCCAGACCTAGTAAAAGCAGAAGACCATTCTCACACAAAATAAAGCTTTTTTTTAAAATGCATAGTTTTACTGTTATGATCATCCTGCCTCAGTCTTCCTGCTGCAGCTGTAGATGTGCACCCAGCTCATTTTTAGGCCAGCCTTGAGCTCACCATCATCCTACTTTAGTCTCCTGAGTCCCTCAGACCATGGGAAATCACCACCATGTCAGGCCCAGGTGACCAGGAATCAAACCCAGGCCCCCCTCCACCATGTCTTCCCAGCTGCAGAGCACAGTATTTTAGTAATGTGTGCCACTGGGGAGGGCCTAAATAATTATTATTATAGGAAATAAGATACTTTATATTATAAATTACTTATGGCCTGATACTTTATTTTATAAATCACAGAGGAAGATAGTTCTAGTTTACTTTAAAATGAGTGGTAATTACTTATCATATATAATATAAATCATTTGTATTTTAGAAGAATATTTTCAAATTTCACAAATTACTTAAATATTTGGATAAACTGGTGTTTAGAAAATTATTTTCCTTCAGTGTCTTCTCCTAAAATCAAGAAAATTACACTAGTCAGCTTGTAAGGCATTCTTATATAAAGTTTTAGAAAAGTGGAGGACATGACATTCTCTCCCACATTATTATTATAATTTTGAGCAAATACTTGACAATCTCAGATGCAAAGTGAAGAGATAAATGAGAGACATATTGTTTAATACATGACAAGGACTTTTAAATATTCTTTTATACTATTGCCGGTTAATAGAACCTTCTGAAAATATTTTTTTTCTTTGAAAGCTACCAGTATTTAAAGAAATGCACGAAGTTGGTTCACTTTCTGGATCAACTGCAAAAAGGACAGAGTATCTTAAACTATTACTGAATGATGGAAGAAATACCTAGTTAACATAGAAAGATGGTATAGGTAAAATAAGTCTATCCTGGACATTGAGGGAAAGGCATTGGCAAGTCTTCACTGTGCAAAACAATGACACCTTCAATAATATACTACAATGATACAAGAGGAAGTGTGGCACATATTCACCATGGAATACTACTCGGCCATAAAAAAACAATAGATCCTGACTTTTGATAAAAAGTGGATGAAATGGAAGATTTACTGCTAAGCAAAGGAAGTCGAATTATGAAAGAGAGACATTGTGTGTCCCCACTTAATATATACCAAATGTCTGCACTCTATTGCAGAAACCGAAAGATTGGAAGATTTAAAAGCATGGAGATACTAGAGACAGTGTAGGAGGAGGATGAGAAATGGGGGAGAGTAAAAGGAAGGGAATCAAGGGGGAAAAGGAAGAACAAAAACATCTAAGGGACACAAAAATAGAAAATGATCTGTTGATAATGCATGTGATAATATCTTTAACTGGACTAATATATGATGTATTCATGTTGCAAAATTCATTTTATAAGCTGTAATGATATATAGTGGTTGAAATAAAATAATTTTAAAATAAATTTTAATAAATAATTTTAAAATAAAATAAAATAAGTTTAAAATAAATAATTTTAAAAAGAGGTAAAAAAATAGAAGGAAAAAAAGAGAAAGTAAATTAACCATGTAAGCGTGTAGATAAGAACTCCTACCTAGGCCATGTTACACTGTTTTTATTTTTAATGTTTTCAATAGTCAGAGGGCAAAGATGCTCACCAGACAGAGACAGAGAGAGAGATGGAGAGGAAGAAAGCACCCTCCCAATGGGTGTGGTCACATTGCAATCCCTTCTTCATTTCTCTTTGCTTTGCTCCTGTCAGGAGTTTGGGCACACAGGCAAAAGCATCCATGTTTCTCAAGCTATGCTGGGTTGAGATTTGAACCTCAGTTGACCATGTGGAATCCTGCTCTCTTAACTGCTAGGTTATGGGGTCAGCTCCATGTTATACTTTTAAATAAGGTATAACTTTGTTGGTTTTGTGGTATATGTCAGTGCAGGTTATTACATTAGAGGTGCTTATGCACTCTCTGGAGTTTCACAAAGTTTTATTTTCTATACTTCAGAAGTACCTGTGTGTTTTTCTTCTCTATGTGCCTATTTGCCATAAAGTGATCTTTAAAATAATAATTGAAAACTGTCAAGTTATTAGTACTATTTTATTCCTATCTCTTATTGAACTGGCTACTCAGAAGCTCCAGTATAGGGTTAGTTAACACTTCAGTTGCATTGTGCTTTTAAAGAATTATCCATTATATTATAGTGGGTAGTCGGAAATTTATTTAAATCAAATGATAATGCAAGCCATCTTAAAAAGTATCCATTATATGGGACCAGCAGATGGTGTAATGGTTACGTCGCTGGACTCCCATGTAGTCAACCGTGGTTTGAGTCCTGGACCCAGTGGCTTAAATTCACACTGGGTGTGTGTGCGTGCATGCCCAAGATCCTGAGAGGAGAATGGAGGAGAAGGGATTGTGGCATAGCCATTCCCCCTGGGGGTGGGGGTGGGGTGATTTCTTGCTCTTTGTCTCTGTTTCTCTCTTTCTGGTGAGTGTGTGCGCCCTATAACAAAAACCTCTCCACATACACAAAAAAGGTATCCATTATATTATGGTGGATAGTTGGAGATTTATTTAAATCAAATGGTTATTTAAGCCTTCCTACTTTATACATTGGGTTGTCAGAAAAATCATGACTCATTTTGTCACAGAAACAGAAAACATGTGTCGTAACTTTTCTGACAACCAGTACTTTGCCCTCACATACAGCAAATCTTCTCAGGGTGTAATTGGATCACTTCTTTAAGATATTCACTAATAACACTGCACAACAGATATTTTTGTATGTCTAAAAGGAAATATCAGAACTCCCAAATATCAAAGCTACTTTTAAAGGATAAGAACTGAACCATGGTGGATGTTTAAAATGAAATGAGGCAGATTCTGAAGGCAGTCTCCAGAGTTATGAGCACATATTTAATAATGTCGGCATTGTGGAACTACGTACATAACAGCCCAAATGTGACTCCTTTGAAAAGAACAGCACTAGTTTGACGTATAGAGCACAGTTAGCAAATTTCCCCTAGTTCTGGGATTGCATTTGCCTTTATGTTGATGGATGATTTCTCAAGTGGCTGCAACAGAATAGTATAAAGAGGAGGGCTTAAGACCAAGCTTAGGTACTTATTGTGGAAAAGAACTTAATTATTACAGAGTGAACAAAAATAAGTCCACATGCATTATCTTGATTCTTGAACTTGCCTTATGTGCTTTCTGATGACCAGATACTTTCCTCATCTAAGCCCAGGTCATGTGACACTTCCTTTTTATCCATTCATACCACCTCCTCCCCAAATTAGCATGAACACCTGCAATGGGCCAGCACTATTCAGGTCCAAGAGATTTCCAGAGAGCAAGAGGGAGGTGATCTCTGCCATCACTGAGGTAATCATTCGTTGTCTATATTTCTCTTATGGTAATTAGTACAATGTAATTATTTGGGCACATCTCATTCCCCTGTGAGTGAGTGTTTTGAGGTCAGGCTTCTTGTCTAATTCATGGATATGTCCTTCATTGTACTTTTTAAAAGTTTATTTTATTTCAAGAGAGAAAGACACACAGGTACCCCCCCCCCCCCCCAAAGGGTCTTCATGCTACGATCCATCCCCAGTCTTAGCCAGGATCATAGGCATGGATAAACTCAGAGATTCACCTGGGACCTTCCCATGTGGGGTTGGCATCACAGAGCATCATGCCCTTGCTGTATAACTGCTTAGCCCCCTTATATTTATCATAATGTCTTTCAACCATAAGACAATTGAAGTGTGATGAATGAATGAATCAGTGAATAAATGGATGGGTAAACAACTCAGTTTCTTTTTTTTTCTGGTCTATTATTCCAGAATAATACAAACATATTTTTCACTCTTCAGAAATGGTATAAAACAGGGTTTGGCAGGTGGCATGGTGGTTAAGGCACTAGACTTCTACATGGCTGACCATAGTTCAAGTCCCAGACCTGGTAGCTTGAAATTCACTCCAAGTGTGTGTGTGTTTGCATGCCTCAGATTCCAGGAGGAGAATGGAAGAGAAAGGATTTTGTTGTGGCCATTCCACATAGGGGGTGATTTCTTTCTTTCTTTCTTACTGTCTCTCTCTCTGGTGAGCACACATGCTCTATGGCAAAAAGCAAAAGAAAGAAAGAAAAAGAAAAGAGAAAAATAAATGGTTGAAAACAAACTTAACCTGAATCATTAAGGATCTGAGTTGTATAAAATACTTGGGTACCAAGGAAGCCATTACAACAAAATTTAAACAAAAAATTATCCAGAAGTATTTCTGAAGAATTATAGAATGCATTTTTATAGCCTAACATAATTGAATCAGGTTTGAAAAAAGACTGCAAACAAAGAATGATGTATTTACCTAATAGACTTAATATCTATTTAGAAAAGACTATTAGTGTGTATTAGGGAAGAATATCATTTTATGAAACTGCAGCAGGGGAAGTTTTTTAACCTCCCTAAATATTTCTTATGCTTAATTGTGACTCAGTAAACAAAGATTAAAAATTATCTTTGTAGTTTATTTTTGAAAAGAATATTGTTTTATGTGTGTAAACTAGCTTTGAAGAAACAGATTACACAGGTAAAGATTTTTTTCTTTCTCTCATTTATTGTAATACTTTATTTGAATATACACAAAAGTTAATCGCTTTTACTATGTGAATATGACATATCAACTCTGTTACTTCTAGTACATAATCAATAATTACTTTTATTATATTCAGGCAAATAAAGCATTTGTGAAGAGATGGTATCAATTGAGACTTTTTTGCACTTATGACTAATCCATTATAAATAAATGCCAATCTTAAAAACACAATTTCAGAATAGCACAGATACACTGTGTACAGATGAGGAAGTACAAGGAGCACATGGCCATGCCATACCAAAGGGATAAAAAACAAAATTGATTTTATATTGTAGGTCTTTGTAAATAAATAAATTAAACCCCATCCTTTTTTCTGTATGTAATGCATAGATTTCTTTCTTTCTTTTTTTTGAGAGAGATTTTTGCTATAGGGCATGTGCACTCCCTGGAGAGACAGAAGGGGACAAAGAGACAGAAAGCGAGAAATCACCCCCCACCCCACTCAAATGGGGGATGGCCATGCCACAATCTCTTCTCCTCTATTCTCCTCTTAGGATATTGGGCACACATGCATACATGTCCGACCCGGCATGAGTTTTAAGTCGCTGGGTCCAATACTCCAACTGTGGTATACTACATGGGAGTCCAGTGACGTAACCATTACGCCATCTGCTGGTCCCTGTAATGCATAGATTTCTTACACAATAACAGAATTCTTTGTTTCATTCACTTCAGAGGATGAATTTAGGAAAAGATCGAAAAGAGTTGATAATGAACTCCCAAATTTTATGCTTATTTTTCTGATTTCTATCACTTTCCTGACATATTTAACATAAGCAGGAACGACTTTTTGGTAAACTGAGCATGTGAATCTATGACTGTCTTGAAGAACTCTGGCAAGTTATGTGTAGCCCATGTTGCTTTTGATTTGCAATCTCTTCATGTCAAATCCCCATGTGCGTTTCTTCTTTTATCGAGCAGTCCTGTGAATTTTCAGCCTCTGTTTTGGCTTTTACAAAATTGTGGCAGGCAGCTGCTTTGGTAATTTTTACACCAAGCTCTCTAGTAGCTCGCTGGTTGCTGAGTTCTTCAGCCTTCTCAATATTCCATTCTTCCGCAGCCTGGTCTATTGAAAAATGCCTGATTTCAAATCTTTTCTTTTTAACAGGGTGTTTGAATCTATCATTGGTTCCAAAATACTGTGTAAGCTCCTTCCATTGGGTTTTCATTTGAGGACTTTTCACTCTGAGATTCTTTTTCATTCATCAATTTATCTTTTCTGGAGCATTTTCATTTTTCCACTCTGAATCTTGTGGGTGAAGTTTTCTGTTCAGAATGTTTTTTATGCAATTCTTGAAATTTATTCCACATATTTAAAGGAATTCCAGAAGAACACACTTCATATGAATTTGCATTTGCCTGTTTCAGTTTTTATTTTCTTAACAATTTTTTTTTAAGGGAGATTCTTGCTGCAGCACACACCTGTTTCAGTTTTTGATCCGTCTGGTGGGAGATCTCAGATATCTATTTGGCTAAAGGTTCCAATCCTCTTTATCTTCCTGTATGTTAAGGGTAGAGTTCTCTGAGATAGCTCTATCTTCAGAGTTCAACTCAACATCACTGTCATTTTGGCCAAGAGATAGATGCCCACTGCACATATTTTCTTCACTCAGGAAGCGGCCACCTGGCAGCCATTTTTAGATCCTGTCAACATTGCCCAGGTAAAGATTTTTGATAATTGAGATTAATATACACCACGTTGATAGAAGAGAGGAAAAGAAGTGTTTGGTGGAAGTGCCTTCTACTGAGGTGCGGTCCCTTCTTTCTGAGGAGATGTCCATTTGGGTTGGCCTTATTTCTCTCTTTTCTTTAGGTTTTAAATTTTTCTACAATTCTTGCTTCAACATTGTCTCTTTTTTTATCTTTTCCATCCTATAGATCACTTTGTTATAAATTATTTTGGTTCTTGAACATATTTACTTACCAGATTTTTTTGATACAGGTATTTTATTGAACTCCATAAAAAGTTTTCATTTTTAAGGGCCCAAAAAATAGGTGGAGACTTTAATCTCTATTTTATGGATTTCTCTGGGCCTTTTGGGGCAGAATCAGCTAATAGCATCAACATGGACCTACAACTTTTCACATACCCGAACACGTGTGCTTCAATCTTCCTTTCAAGAGGCAGGTTATCAAGATCCCGAGAGGAGAATTGAGGAGAAGTGATTGCGGCTTGGCCGTCCCCCCTTGGGTGTGATTTCTCGCTTTCTGCCTCTCTGTCTCTCTCTGTCTGTCTGGCGAGCGCACGCGCCCTATGGCAAAAACTTCTGCAAACAACAACAAAAAAGAGGCAGGTTAGTTGTCACAAGGGAAAGGCTACTATCAGCATTGCTCTGTGGTCAATTTGCAAGATTGGTGTGTGGAGGAGTTTCAGCTGATGGAGCTACATGAGGTGTTTGTCTTGAATCCTGTAAGTTTTGAAAATCGTATGCATAAGTTCTCTGTTCTAGTATATAGTTGTTACTCTGAAGTCTACCAGTACACTTTTCAAAGGAAATTTCTTTAATCACTTTCTTGTGTCTAAGCTTGTTTCCCATATTTATTATCTTTTCTTCATCAACTCTCTTTTTGGTGAGTATAGTCCCTAATAAATATTTGACAAAGGGCACATGCAAAGGAAATTTTGGTTGGTTTGTTTGACTTGGATTGTCTGAAAATATCTTTAGTATACTATAATCTTGCAATGATGATTGTCTGGATTCTACTGAAAGCAGAAAACGCTTTTGTTCTCAAGGTAAAAACTCTTTAGAGAATAAGCAGTGTAGGCTCTAATTTGCACAAAACTTCCTTGAAATTTTGCTACATACAGAGAGTAACATAAAAGCTATAGAATTGACTATTCTTAGGTTCTCAAAGTCCCCAAACCCACTGACTCGAACAATGTAACAAGTTTTTGTCTTTCACATGATTTTGTCCAAGTCCAATGCTACTTCAATATTTATGCAATAAAGACCCCTTTTTGGTGATAGTCACCAATTTCCTCTCAAAGTATATTGAATTGAAGTCTTTGTCTCTAGAGAGAGAAACATGCTTCAGAAACATTTCTCCATTTCTGAAAGTAATTCAAAACCAACAAGATACTCTATTGGGCTTAACGCATAATAGACTCAGGAAAGATCCTGTATGACCTCATGCAAACCTGTCTCTCCAGCCTCATCTCTCAACATTTGCTCAGTGCTATAACTATGCTCAAATATTTGCACTCCTTGGAACACATACTGTTTTTTACACCTTTTTTTTTTTTTTTTTTTTTGCTATAGAGTGTGTGCACTTGCCAGAAAGACAGAGAGAGACAGAGAGACAGAAAGCGAGAAATCACCTCCCCAGGGGAGATGGCCACGCTGCAATCCCTTCTCCTCCATTTTCCTCTAGGGATCTATGCACATGCGCCCAGCATGAGTTTAAGCCACCGAGTCTGGGACTTGAACTGCAGTTGACTACATGGGAGTCCAGTGACATAGCCATTAAACTAACTGCTGGTCCCCTGTTTTTTACACCTCTTTGACTCTGCTTATACTCTTGGCTTGTTTGCAAGCTCCCTGATTCCTCTGGCAAACTTCTCATCCTTTACAAATTTATCTTTCTCTTAAGCAGGAATTACATATTCCTTCATCTTCCTAGGTAGTATATTTTTATTCTTACAGTACTTTTCCCTTACTATTGGTATAGCTTTATCAAGTTGCAGTTCAATCATTTTTTAAGCCTATGTATTTTCACTAACTGTGAGCTTCTTGAGATCAAGGACCGTGGCTCATATATTGTTTAACCATAAATAAATATCATTATCCCAACTAAATATTTTTTAAGAATTATTTACTTTAATGTTATTTCTCATTTTTTGAAAATTTGCTACAGGGCACTTATGAGAGAGAGACACAGAGAGGCAGAGAGGGAGAGAAAACGTGAGAAAGCAAATCTCCAGGTCCAGTTCTTGAACCGCGGTCAACCATGTAGAAGTCTAGCACCTTAACCACTATGCCACCTACTGGCCCTATATCACATCTAAATATTAACAAGAACTTTATTGTCATCAAATAGTCTTCAGACTTCTCTGATTCTTTCATCATTTAAAAATATTGGTTTACATAGAATTCAAAGAATGTCCATACATTGCAATTGGTTGTTTTCCCTAAGTGCCTTTTCATCTATAAGTTACTCTTCCATTTCTTTTTTTTTTAAAGAATTATTTATTTTATTTTATTTATTCATATATTTATTTTTTTAATTTTACCAGAGAGTGATACAGAGAGAGAGAGGGGGAAAGTGAGAAAGCAAGCCACCAGGTCCAGGACTCGAACCATGGTTGGCCATGTGGGAGTGTCCAGCACCTTAACCACCACGCCACCTGCTGGTCCCTGCATTTCTTTTTCTTTAACCTTAACATGTATTTGTCGAGGAACTGGGTGTTCTTCTTTAGCATCTTTACAGCCTGGCTACTTGTTATTCTATTCCAGGAAGTCATTTGTTATGTTTCTCTGACCTTTATATTTTCTCTTAATTGCTAGTTACATCAAGAAACCTGGCCAACTTTGGGGTTGTTTCTTTGACAAGACTTCATGCATTATGTTGTGTAATTCTGTTAAGAGGCACATATCACCTTTCTATTATTGTTGTGTGATGTTAGCAGCCATTGATGACCATGGCCTAGATCCACTTGTTCGTGAAGGGCTATGCAGTAGTTATTTCAACATTCCTTCTTAGCTTATTAGCTAGGATATTTTTATATAGGTTGGGTTGGACTTATGCCTCTCCTTTCTTTAGGTTTTAATTTTTTCTATACCTCTTGCCCCAATACTGTCTTTTTATCTTTTCTTTCTAATAACCCTAAGTCATTTTGTTATAATTTATTCTAATTCATGAGCAGATTTGGTTCTCAGAGAAACTTGGTTATATAGTACAGTTAGGGCAAATGCTTGATTTCTTCCCTTTATTTGCCACTTTGAAAATAGTAATTGGTTTCCTAGCAAAATACCAAGATTTATTTAGTTTTTGGATCCCTAATGCTCACACAGTACAGTGTCTATCACATAAGAAGATTTCACAATAGTCTGTTGTATGAGTAGGGTCAATAAATTAATAAACAAGTGATTGAATTACATTAATTAGACATAATCCTATACTCAAGATACAAAGCAGTCTGCAAAGTAACAGCTGTTTATGATAAAGTGATCTGGAAATCCTTGGCAGCTCCCCAGGGGCCAGCCTCCTCCACTATGTACTACATGGTCCCATGAAGGATGGGGAACTGGCTTCTCCTAGCCCCACTGGAAGGCTGTAGCACCAGATGGCTGCCCAGTTGTGTCTACACTACGTATAGGTAGTCATGCTCTGCATTGGCTTGTCCACCTCTGTAATAGGACATTTCTTACACATGTCATGGAGATGCTAGCATATAATAAACAGTTTTTAATACACTTAGAGTTGTACACCGACATCACAATCAATTTTAGAAAATGGGGGCCAGCAGTTAGCATAATGGCTATGTCACTGGACTCCCACATAGTTGACTGCAGTTCGAGTCCTGGACCCGGTGGCTTAAACTCACGCCGGACGCGTGTGCGTGCGTGCCCAAGATCCCGAGAGGAGAATGGAGGAGAAGGGATTGCGGCGTGGCCATCCCCCCTGGGGGGTGATTTTTCGCTTTCTGTCTGTCTCTCTCTCTCTGTCTGGCGAGCACACGTGCCCTATAGCAAAAACCTCTCAAAAAAAATTTTTAGAAAATGGTCAATATCTCAAAAGGAAACATTGTCCTTATCAGTTACTTCCCATTTCTCTGCAACTATCTGATTCCCTAGTGATCACTAATTCATTTGCTATGTCTGTGGATTTGCCTATTCTGAATATTTCATGTAAGTGAAGTAATAAAATATGTGCTCTTTTGTGATTGGCTTCTTTGACTTAGCAAAAACACATTCAAAGTTCATCCCTGTTACATCATCTATCAGTACTTCTTTTCTTTTTATTGCTGGATAATATTTCATTGTATGGATATGCCACATTTTGTTTACCATTCATCAATTACTGGACATGTGAGTGGTTTTCAATTTTTTTTTTAAAGAATTATTTAGCTTTATTTATTTATTTTCCCATAGAAGGGCAGAATGAGAGAGAGAAAAAGTGAGAAAGCAAGCTGCCAAGTCTGGGAATTGAACTGCCATGTGGTAGTGCAGCATTCTCAACCACCATGCCACCTGCTGACCTTGGTTTTCACACTTTGGCTAAATGTATAAAACTGCTATGAACCTTCATGTACAGGCTTTTGTATAGACATATGTCTTCATTTCTCTTGGGTATATACCTAAGAATGAAATTGCTGGGTTATAGGGTAACTCAGGTTTAATATTTTGAGGAACAAACTGTGTTCTTTTTCTTTTTTTAAAGTTATTTATTTATTTATCCATTCATTTATTTTTTAATTTGACCAGAGTTAGACACAGAGAGAGAGAGAGAGGGAAAGTGAGAAAGCAAGCCACCAGGTCCAGGACTTGAACTGCAGTCGGCCATGTGGGAGTGTCCAGCGCCTTAACCACCACACCACCTGCTTGTCCCAAGGAACAAACTATTTTTTAAAGTGACTGCACAATTTTCATTTACTGTAACTTTCTCAATTTTTCCACACTTTTGCCAACACTTATTACCTCTCCCTTTGATTAGAGCCACCCTCATGGGAATGAAGTATTTGAATGTGAGTTTGATTTGCTTTCTATTAGTGGCTGCTAATGTTGAGCAACTTTTCATGTGCTTATTGGCTACTCATATATCTTCCTTGGAGAAATGTCTTTCAGGTCTCTAACCATTTTATAATTCTTTTTTTTTTTTTTTTTTTTTTTTTTTTTGGTGCCGGAGGGTGCATATGCTCTCCAAAAAAGACAGAGGTGAAAAGAGAAGGAGAATGAGAAATCACTCCCTATGGAGGATATCTCTCCTTCCTTTTGGGATTTTGGGCACATATTCACACACACCTACACGTTTGTCAGGCCAGGTCTGGAACTTGAATCTTGCAGGCAGCCTTGTGTGATCCAGTGCTTTAACCATTGTGCCATTGGCAGGTCCTGTAATCATCTTTTTATTATCAAATAGTAAGAGTTTTAAATGCGTATTCCAAATACAAGTTCCTTATTAGATATATGATTTTCGAATATTTTCTCCCATTGTGTGGGTTGTCTTTACTTTCTTAATAGTGTCCTTGGATGTCAAAAATTTTAACTTTCATGAAGTTTAGGAAAATGTATCTAAATTTTTCCTTTGCCACTTTTGCTTTGGTGTCACATCTATCTAAAATTTTGCCTACCTCAAGGCCACAAAGATTTACTTCTTTTAAAAAATGATTTATTTATTTATTATTATTATTATTATTTCATTTGACCAAAGACACACACACACACACACACACACAGAAAGTGAAAATGAAAAAGCAAGCCACCAGGTCTGGGACTTGAACCATGGTTGCCCATGTCTTAACCACCAAGCCACCTGCCAGCCCCTACAAAGATTTACTTCTATGTTTTCTCCAAAGAATTTTATAATTTCAGATCTTACATTTAGGTCTATGATTCATTCAGAGTTAATTTTTTTTGTGTATAGTGAGAAAGCAGTCCAACTACATGCTTTTGCATTTAACTATCTGATTGTCCCAGTACCATTTGATAAACAGACTATTCTTTCCTTCATTGAATCATTTGAGCACATTTGTTGAAAATCAGTTGACCATAAATGTGGAGCTTTGTTTCTGGATTCTCTATCCTCTTTCACTGATCTATATGCTCAGCCTCCTGCCAGTGTCACACTGTCTTGGTTACTGTTGCTTCGTACTAAGTTTTGAAATTGGGAAGGGCAAATCCTCCAGATTTGTTCTTTCTGAAATCTTTTTGGGCTGTTTTGACTTACTTTTCTTTTCTTTTCTTTTCTTTTTTTTTTCTTTTTTTGGGAGAGGTTTTTGCTATAGGGCGCGTGTACTCGCCAGACAGACAGAGACAGACAGAGAGACAGAAAGCGAGAAATCACCCCCCAGAGGGGATGGCCACGCCGCAATCCCTTCTCCTCCATTCTCCTCTTGGGATCTTGGGCACACACGCACACGTGCCCGGCGTGAGTTTTAAGCCACCAGGTCCAGGACGCAAACCGCGGTCGACTACGTGGGAGTCCAGTGACATAGCCATTATGCTAACTGCTGGTCCCCTTTTATTTTCATATGAATTTTAGGGTCATCTCATCAGTGAATCCAAAAAGGCAGCTGAGAGAGAGAAGATACTGGCAGAACAGCCTCAAGACCAGTCTTTGCGTTTAATATGTTACTGAGGTTGATTACATTGATAAACTTAATATTGCATCCCTGGGAAAGGCTTACTTAATTATTTTGCATGTGTATGCAGGCACCTGAGCACACGTGTGTGTGTGTGTGTGTGTGTGTATATATACATATATATATATATATGTGTATATATATATATATGTATGAGTATGTATATATATATGTGTGTGTGCATATATTTATATATTTTTTCTCATACACTAATCCATAATGTATTCAACTTACTTTTATGCATTCATGTTAATTTTCTCTGAACCTCCCTACCTCTCCATGCAGCTTCTGGTCTGATATATATTATAATATGTATAATATATAAATATGTAATATATACATAAACTGTAATCACATGCTATACACTATTTACATAACATATAATAGCTTAACATAGACTTGCTACTTATGTTATTTGCTTATATGGTCATCAGTGGGTATATCTTGCAATTTTTTTTCTAGAGTTCTTTTTGGTTTTGTATCAGGACTAGGCTGGTCTCATTAAGTAAACTAGTTTTTTTCAGGGTTAGATTGACCTTGTGTTGACTAGCATTTTTCCTTTTTCCTGTTTGCAAGACAGTTCATAAAAGATAGGAAGTTTTTATTTCTTTCATTCCTAGAGTTTTAGTTGAAATTCTCTGTTAAGTGATCTGAGCTACTGTCCTTTGGGTATCTGTGTGGATGAGAGGATGTAGTTAATGAGTACAACTATAAATTCTTCCACAGTTATTGGTTTCTTTCAACCATCTAATTTTCAATGTCTTTAACTTCTAATATCCAAAAACTGTACTTTCACTGATATTTTCACATTCATTTGTACAGAATTTTGTATAATATTATCTTAAACTTTTTTCAAATATTCCTGCACACACACCAAGATTTACCGTCTTTTTTTTTCCTAATTATATGTTCCAGAGTTTATCTTTCTAAAATCATTTCTTTCAAAGAACTGGAGTTATTATTTGTGTTCATTCTTTTTGTTTTGTTTTGCTTTGTTTTATTACTGTCTGGCTTTTAATCTCTTTTTTTTTGTTTGTTTTTATTTGTTTTTAAGTTTTGTTATGGGCCATGTGGAGAGAGACACAGAGAGAGGTAAAATGAGAAAGCACCTCCTTGGGGGATAACCACATTGCAGTCCCTTCTCCATTTTCTTGGGATTTGGGCATACATGCACATGTACTCAGTTATTTTATAAGCTGCTGTGTCTGAGACTCATACCCCACAGTTGCCCATGTGGTGTCCAGCTGCCTTGGCTACCATTCTGCCAGCTGGTCCTTATCTTAATTATTTTAATCTGCTTTCTTTGAGCTTCTTTTCTTTTCTTTTTCTTTTGGAGAGGTTTTTGCTATAGGGTGCGTGCACTCGCCAGAAAGACAGAGACAGGGAGATAGAAAGCAAGAAATTACCTCCCAGGGGGGATGGCCATACCACAATCCCTTTTCCTCCATTATCCTCTCGGGATCTTGGGCACGCACGCACACGCACCAGTGTGAGTTTAAACCACTGGGTCCAGGACTCGAACCACGGTCAGCTACATGGGAGTTCAGCGATATAGCCATTACGCTAATTGCTGGTCCCCAGCTTATTTTATTCTTTTCAATGTCTTTTGGTGAAATATTATTCATTAAATTTCAACCCTTTTTACTTTCCAAGTAATTTTGGTATTTTCTGGATATAAAGCTACTTTCACATATTGCTCTGGTTCCATATTTAGTTGTTGATCCATAGGCCTTATATGGTATACAGAAATGTTTAATATAGCATGTCCATGATTGCTATCGTTAAATAGACTTGCTTGTAAGCTTAGACCTTGGACAGTATCCAAAGATTTGACATTTTTTTTTTTTATTTTTTTATTCTGCAGTGATACACCACTCCCTAACCAATTCCCTTTATTTTACATGCATTCTTGTGTTTGTTAATCATTTTCTCCTGAGTTCCCCTACCTCTCCATATACTTTCTGGTTTTCTTTCTTTCTTTCTTTCTTTCTTTCTTTCTTTCTTTCTTTCTTTCTTTCTTTCTTTCTTCCTTCCTTCCTTCCTTCCTTCCTTCCTTCCTTCCTTCCTCCCTCCCTCCCTCCCTCCCTCCCTTCCTCTCTCTCTCTCTCTCTCTCTCTCTCTCTTCTTTCTTTCTTTCTTTCTTTCTTTCTTTCTTTCTTTCTTTCTTTCTTTCTTTCTTTCTTTACTAGAAGGCATGTATGCTTGGCAGAAAGAAACACAGAGACGACAGACAGAAAGGAGAAGGAGAAAACGTGCCCCATGAGCAATGATCATGCTGTAATTCCTTCTTCTCCATCTCTGCCTCATTTGGGAATTTTGGGTACACACACATGTGTTTAGCCTATTTCTCAGGCTGCCAGGTCTGGGACTCAGACTGTCATTTTGCCATTTGGAATCCACCTGACCTAACCACCAGGCCATGGAGCTGGCTCTACCATTACTCTCTCTTTGTATGCTTTTGAGTCCTTTAGGTGCCACCACACAGTGTGGACATTTGGTATACGTTAACTAGGACATAGAGTATTTGTCTTTCATAGCCTAGCTTATTTCACCTACCTAGTAGTGTTATATCTTCTATGTTTTCCCACATTGTATCAAATGCAAGGTATCATTGTTCTTTATGACTGAGTAGTATTTCATTGTGTATATGTGTCACATTTTCTTATTCCATTCAATGGCTGTTGGACACAGAGGCTGATTACATATCTTAGTTATTGTGAACAATGCTGCAGTAAACATGGATGTGCAAATGTCTCTTTCACATACTGATTTCCTGTTATTTGAGTATATTCTTATATTTTTGAAAAACTTCTATCCTATTTTTCACAATGGCTGTACTAGTTTTCATTCGCATTATTAGTGTATAGGTGTTCTAATATCTCTGCAACTTCACCAAGTACTTGTTTTTATTTATTTATTTTTATTATAGCCATTTGACTAGGGTTATCTGATATCCCATTGTGGGTTTGACTTGCATTTCCCTTGTGATAGAAGATATTAAACATTTTCCATGTACTTTTAAGACATTGGTATATCTTACTTTGAGAGTTGTCTGTTCAGATTGATTGCCTACTATTAAATTAGACTATTAAGTTTTTTTGGTGAAAGCTATTTAATTTCCTTTTTTTTTAAATTTTTTTTTTTTTTTTGGAAAGGTTTTTGCTATAGGGCGCGTGTGCTCGCCAGACAGACAGAGAGAGACAGAGAGACAGAAAGCGAGAAATCACCCCCCAGGGGGGATGGCCACGCCACAATCCCTTCTCCTCCATTCTCCTCTCGGGATCTTGGGCACGCACGCACACATGCCTGGCATGAGTTTTAAGCCACTGGGTCCGGGAGGCGAACCGCGGTCGACTACGTGGGAGTCCAGCGACATAGCCATTACGCTAACTGCTGGTTCCCATCCTTTTATATTCTTGAAATCAATATTTTATCTAAAGTATAGTTTGTGAATTCTTCCTCCCATTATGCAGGTTGTCTATTGTTTCCTTTATTGTGCAGAAACTTTTTTAGCTTGATGTAGCATCATTTTTAAATTTTTGGTATTGTTACCTGTGCTTTAGGGGTCTTATTCAAGAAATCTTTGCCTACTCCAATATCTTAAATTATTACTCATATATTTTTTCCAAGTAGTTTCATGGCTTTGGGCTCTACATTTAAGTATTTAATCCATTTTGTGTTAATTACTGTAAATAATAAGAGATACGATCTGCTTTCATTCTTTTGCAAGTGGATGTCCTGGTACCATTTATTGAAAAGATTCTTCTCCACTGGATTGTCTTGGGATCTTTATCAAAAATTAGTTGGCTATATGTTATTGCGTATATTTCTATATTCTTCATTTTTTCTTACTGATTTATCTTTATTTATTTATTTTTTTTGGAGAGGTTTTCACTATAGGGCGTGTGCGCTCGCCAGACAGAGAGAGACATAGAGACAGAAAGCGAGAAATCACCCCCCAGTGGAGATGGTCACGCTGCAATCCCTTCTCCATTCTCCTCTCGGGATCTTGGGCACGCATGCACACGCGCCCGGCATGAGTTTTAAGCCACCAGGTCCGGGATGCAAACCGCGGTCGACTACGTGGGAGTCCAGCGACATAGCCATTACGCTAACTGATGGTTTGCCTTACTGATTTATGTGAGAAAAAAATGTTTTTGTGCCTGTACCATAACCACTTTGGTTATTAGGGTTTTGTAGGATATTTTGAAGTCAGGAAGTAAGATGTCTTCAACTTTATAATTTTCGCACAGTTTTGCTTTGGAGATATGGGGTCCTTTGTGATTCCAGACAAATTTTAGGACTTTTTTCCCTATTTCTATGAACAATATCAATAGTTTGATAGAGATTGTGTTGAATTTGTAGGCCGCTTTGGGAAGAAAAAAATATTTTAACTATATTATTATTTCAACTCATGAACTTTCCATTTTTGTATCTTTTTTATTTCTATATGCAGTTGTTTCATAGCTGAGACTTAAATTCCTAAGTTACATTTATTCCTAGGGTTTTTCAAAATTATTATTATTTGTATGTGTGTGGCTGTTGTAAATGGGACTGTTTTCTTAATTTCTGCCTTCAATTCCTTTATTATTAGTGTACACATATGCTTCAGAATTTTATATGTTGATTTTATATCCTGTGAGGTTAGTGATTTTAAAAAATCACTTCTAAAAGTTATTAAGTATATTATTTATGTACATAAGCACATTATCTGGAGATAGGGACAATTTAACTTCTACATTTCTAATTTGGTTGCCTATAATTTCATTCTCTTGTTTGATTTTATTGTCTAGGACATCTAGCACTATATTTAAAGAAGTGGAGAAAGTAGATATTCCTATCTTATTCCAATTTTAATCAGAAAGACTTTCAATTTTTTCCTATTGAGTCTTATGTTAGCTGTGAGTTTGTCATACATTGCCTTTATTTTGTTAAGAAATATAAGTCTGGGACCAGCAGTTGGCATAATGACTATGTTGCTGGACTCTCATGTGGTCAACCATGGTTCAAGTCCCAGACTTGAACCTGGTGGCTTAAACTCACACCGGGTGCGTGTGCATGCATGCCCAAGATCCCAAGAGGAGAATGGAGAAGGGATTGAAGT
This sequence comes from Tupaia tana, assembly GCA_026018925.1. NCBI lineage: Eukaryota > Metazoa > Chordata > Mammalia > Scandentia > Tupaiidae > Tupaia > Tupaia tana. The sequence goes on along the minus strand of JAKSZU010000003.1, from coordinate 72,187,058 downwards.
GTGGCCATCCCCCCAGGGGGTGATTTCTCACTTTCTGTCTCTCTGGCTCTCTCTGTCTTTCTGGCGAGTGCATGCACCCTATAGCAAAAACCTCTCCAAAAAAAAAAAAAAAAAAAAAAAGGAAAAAGAAAAACAATCAACAATCAATCCCACATTATTTAAAAAAAAAACAAATATAACTTCTGTGCTTATTTTATTGAGATATTAATTATGAAGGCATGTTGTATTCTATCGAATGCTTTTTCTACATTGATTGATATGATTATATGACTTTCGTCTTTCTTTTTGTTAATGTGGTCCATTATATTTATTGTTTGATGTTTATTAAACCCTCCTGGCATTCCCTGTAATAAACCTTCTTTGGTCATGGTGTATAATTTTTTAAGGTGTTGTTGGCATGTTAGTATTTTGTTGAGCATTTTTGCATCTATCTTCATTAGGAATGAATTTGTAGTTTTTTGGATCTGTAGTTGATATGTAATTTTATTTCTTTATTGTGTCCTTGTCTGCTTTTGGCATCAAGGTAATGGTGACCTAATAAAATGTGTTATCTCTATTTGTGTCTTTTGAAATAGCTTTAGGAAAATTGATGATAATTCTTTTTGTAAAAAAAGAGAATTTGTAGAAGTCAGCATTGAAGTCATCTAGACTTGGACTTTTGTTGTTGTTGGGAGGCTACTTATGATTGATTTCATTTCATTATTTGTTATTGGTCTATACAGGTTTTCTATTTTTTTAAAAAAGAATTATTTATTTAGTTTTATTTATGATGATGATGATAATGATTTAATTTGCTACTGGGCGTATGCACACATGAGAAGGAGAGAGAGAGAAAGTGAGAGAAAGCAAGCCTCCAGGTCTGGGTCTTGAACCATGTTTGGCCATGTGGGAATCCAGTGCCTTAACTACCACATCACCTGCTGGCCCCAGGTTTTCTATTTTTTTCTTGGTTCAATTTCAATATATTGTATGTGTTCAGAAATTTCTCCATTTCTTCCAGATTTTCTAACTTGTTGGCACATAACCACTCATAGTATTCCCTTATTATCTTTTGTATTTCTGTGATCTGTTGTACTATTTTTCACTTCTAGTTTATTTATTCGGGTCTTCTCTTTATTTTATTTTATTTTATTTTATTTTATTTTATTTTATTTTATTTTAGTTAGCATAGCTAATGGCTTGAAGACTTTATCTTCTCCAAACAACAACTTTTATTTTTATTGATTTTTAAATATTTTCCTTTTGTTCTCTATTTCATTTATTTCTGCTGTAATATTAGCAGATGCCAGTGAGTATTTGGGAGGTTCTAGGTTGCCCTGCATGCTGCCTTCTCATCTCCTTCTCTATGCCCAATATGGGGGAATACCTGGTCCCTCCTCTGTATCAGCAGCACCTCCCCTTCTCCTTCCCTTCTTTCACATTCGCAGTTCAGGGAAATCTAGGGAAGGTGCACTGCAGATGGTAACAGAGTGGGGAAGGAGCTGTTTCTGGTATATCCAGTATAGGGGAGAGGGAATGTGGATGTAGGCCTGCCAGGTAGTCAGGGAGAAATGTCTTGTTTCCTCAGTCACTTCTGTGATGAATTGGGGCATATTAATACTAGCCACATACTGTTCTTCAGAGCAATCCTCCAGTTTTGCTGATAGGACTATGTTCTGGAACATATAATGCTGTATTGGGCTTAGGTGATCAGGTCATGACCGTAGCTCAGTCTAACTGGGGTGGTGGCTATAGCCATCCATGCAGGTCTTATGAGATTTGGGTGGATTCTCATGGGTGCGAATATTTGCAGGTTTTCAGTCCTTGGTGCAGGTTTTGCTTCAGTAGTTGCTCTTTTCTCAAAATGGCACTACTTTCACTTTGCAAGCTAAATAACGTGATTAAATGTATAAAAGAACTTGGAAAAAAAAAAAAAAAAACGGCACTGCTCTGCATTTATCTTGGGCCTGTGGAGCTGGAATTAACCAAGGCAACATCCTTACCTGGAGTTATGGCAGACTTGCAGAACTCAGGAATTTCACTGGGCCAGGGGCCATGCACAATGCTAAATTATGAAAGATCTAGGAATGCCATCCATGGTGGTATCAGAGACTGGTAGGGATCTTTTCCTTACTTTTTCCCAGTTAGGGAGAATTTCTACTAACTTCAGGCTGCTAATCTTAGCCTGCAGGGTTCTTTGGCTCCTTTTGTATGCCGTTTGTCTTTGGTTTCCATATTTCAGGAAACTTCAGATTGTTCTTTGGTGATTTCAAGTGTTCTTTAGAAATTTTGATGAAAACGTGTCTGAAACATGATTTTATATTTTGATTGTGGAGAAGAGGAATGATGGGTGTTTCCCATTTGCCATCTTGTTTCCTTCTGGGGGATTGTTTTCTCAATTTCTTTATTACTAGGTTGTTGGGAAAGTCATGATGCATTGCTTAGTTTTTCTATGCAAAAACGTATCATGACTTTCCCAACAATTTAATAGTTGATTGTTGGTATACAGAAATCTTTTGATTTTGTATGTCTTATTTCCTTTTCTTGCCCAGTTCTTTGGGCTAGGACTGCCATACTATATTGAATAGAAATGGTAAGGGTCGCCATCTTTGTTTTGTTGATTTTAGAGGAAAGCTTTTAGTTTTTCAGTATGGAGTATGATACTAGTGTGGGTTTGTGATAAGTGACCTTAATCACTTTGAGGTACATTCCTTCTACCTCCAGTTTATTGAGAATTTTATCATGAAAGGATATTGAATTTTGTCAAATGCTTTTTGTGTACATATCAAGATTATTATATGATTTTTATCCTTCATTCTGTTAAAGTGATGTATAATATTTCTTGACTTGTCTTTTGAGCCATATTTTTTTCCCAGGGATAAATTTCATTTCATCATAGTGTATGGTCATTTTAATGTGCTATGGAATTCAGTTGTTAGTATTTTATTTTTCAAGAATTTTTGTATCTTTGTTCATCAGGTCTGAGAATTCTTAATTATATAAGTCTGTTTGTCTTAATTCACTGAATGTCTATTTCACAAAGATTTTTATGTTATTTAATTCTTCTTACCCTTGCTTATTTGACTAATTTGAAAGTGTGATGTCTCTCCTAATTCTTAATGATTTTTATATTTTTAATTCATTTTTAATAATTGTATTGGCTTCCAATACAATATGTGTGTGTGTGTGTGTGTGTGTGTGTGTGTGTGTATATATATATATATATACCCCAATATATATTTTGAATATATCTTATATTCATAAAAGTTTACTACTGTTCAGCTCATTTTCCCATCTTTTGAGTTAATAATTTTTTTCCCCAGGTAAGCCACTTGAGTTCTTGTATATTCTGGTTATCAGTTCCTTATCTGAGGCATAGTTTATAAAAATATTCTCCCACTCTGAGAGTTGTTGATTCACGCTAATTACTGTGTCCTTTGCTGTTTTCAAGCTTCTTAATCTGATATAGTCCTACTAGTTTATTTTAGGATTTATTGCCCAGCTTTGGGAGTCTTATTTAAGAAGTCTTTGCCTACCCCAATGTCTCTCACAGTTTTCCCAGTGTTTTCCACCAGTAGTTTTGTAGTTTGAGGTTTTAGGTTCAGATCTTTGATCCATTTTGAGTTGATTTTTGTTAATGGTGAAAAACAGGGATTCAGTTTCATCTTTCTGCAAGTGGATATCCAATTTTTCCAGCACCATTTCCTAAAGAGGTTTTCCATTTCCTACTGGACTGACTGGTATCCTTTGTCAAAAATCAGTTGGCGGTAAGTTTTGGTGTTTATTTCTGGGGTCTCTATTCTATTCCTTTGGTCCACCTATCTGTTTTTTTTTTTTTTTTTTTTTTTTTTTTTTTTGCCAATACCATGCTGTTTTAATTATTACAGCTTAATAGTATATTTTGAGGGCATGGGATACTGCCCACTCCACTCTTGCACAGGACTGCTTTGGCAATACAAGGTCTTTTATGATTCTAGACAAATTCCCTGATTGTCTTTTCTAGATCTGTGAAGAATGTCTCTGATATTTTGATTGTAATTGAGTTAAACATGTAGATTAATTTGAGTAGAATTGCCATTTTGATTATATTAATTCTTCCAATCCAGGAACATGGGATGTTCTTCCACATTTTGGGGGCATTTTCAATATCTTTTAAAAGATTTTCATAGTTTTCTTTGTTAAGGTCTTTGACTTCCTTAGGTTTATCCCTAGGTATCTTATACATTTTGTGGCTATGGTAAAAGGGATTCCTTTCTTCAGATCTACTTTTTTTTTTTTTTTTTTTTAATAGATACCTTTGGGTCTTATACCTTTGGGTCTTATAAGTATACCATAATGTCATCTGCAAATAAAGATATTTTAACTCTTCTTTGCCAATTTGAATGCCTTTTATATTATTCTCTTTTCTAATCACATTTGCTAAAGCTTCCAGCATTATATTTAAAAGAAGTGGAGAAAGTGGAAAGCCTTGTCTGGTAGATTATATGCATCCAGGAATTTGTCCATTTCACCCATCTTCTCTTGTTGGTATATAGTTGCTCATAGTATCCTCTAATGATATTTTGTATTTCTACTGCATCAGTTATAATGCTGCCTGTTTCATTACATATTTGTTTTATCTGGTTTCTTTTTTTCTTTTTCTTTATCAGTCTAGCTAATGGTGTATCAACCTTGTTGATCTTTTCAAAGAACCAGCTTTTTCTTTCATTTATCTTCTGTATAGTTTGCTCATTTTCTGTTTCATTTATTTTTGCTTGAATCTTTATAACTTCTTTTCATCTGACTTTTTTTGTTTGTTTGTTTTTTGAATTCCCTGAGGCACGATGTTAGGTTGTCTGTTTGCCACCTTTCCATCTTTGTCTTTTGTGCACTGATTGCTATGAATTTCCCTCTTATGACTGCTTTTGAGGTGTCACATAGATTATGGAAACTCGAGTACTCATGATCATTTGTTTCCATAGGTTTTTTTTTTTTTTTTTTTTTAATTTCAGACTTAATTTCTTCAGTAGTTAAGAAGTCATTCAGGTGTAGGCTGTTTAGTTTCCATGTGTTTGTGTATTTTCGAGGATTTTTCTTGAAATTAATATCAAGTTTAATTCTACGATAGACAGAAAAGATGCTGGATATAGTTTCTATACCTTTGAATCTGTAAAGGCTTGATTTGTGTCCTACCATATGATCAATCTATGAAAATGTTCCATGCCAGGATGAGAATAATGTATATTTTGTGGCCTCAGAATGGAAAGTTCTGGGACCAGCAGTTAGCGTAATGGCCATGTCGCTGGACTCTCATGTAGTCGACTGCGGTTCGAGTCCCGGACCTGGTGGCTTAAAACTCATGCACATGTGCCCAGTGTTAGTTTGAGCCACTGGGTCCAGGACTTGAACTGTGGTCAGCTACATGGGAGTTCAGCGACATAGCCATTATGCTAACATAGCCATTTGCTGGTCCCAAACTTCAGCACTTCTTGAAGTACTGTCTGGACTTAGTAAATTTTTTCAGGTTTTGTTTATCTGAGAATGTTTTTATCTTTTTTTCTCATATGAAGGATAATCTTGCTGAGTATAGTATTCTTGGTTGAAATTATTTTTCATTTAACACTTTGACTATATTTCCCCATTCTTTCCTTGCCTGCATTGTTTCAGATGAGAGGTCTGATGTTAGCCTGGTAAGATAACCTTTGTAAGTAACTTGAGTATTCCTTGCCAGTTTTAGTATCTTGTTTTTGTCTGTGGTTTTGGGTATTATGTGCCTTGGAGAAAATCTTTAGTTCATTCTATTTGGGGTCCTATGTATTTCTTGAGTCTGGATTTTTAAATGGCTCTCTAGGTTTGGAAAGTTTTCTTCATGTAAGGAAGTTTTTTTTTTTTTTTTCCATAGAATAAATTATCAATGCCCCTATTATTTTCTTCCTCTTCTGGGATACAAATTTTTTGGATTTTTGGTCACTTGATGGTATCTAGCATTTCTTGTATATTATCCTCAGTTTTTCTTGGTTGTTTTCTCAGTCTTTTTGATAATTTTTCCTAGGTCAGAGGTTTTGTATTTGATTGATTCAAAATGTTATATTCTGCATAATCTAATCTACTTTTTTTTTTTTTTTTTGAGAGGTTTTTGCTGTAAGGTGCGTATGCTCGCCAGAAAGAGAGAGACAGAGAGAAAGCGAGAAATCACCCCCCATGGGGGATGGCCACGCTGCAATCCCTTCTCCTCCATTCCCCTCTCGGGATCTTGGGCACGCATGCAAACGTGCCCGGCGTGAGTTTAAGCCGCTGGGTCTGGGACTTGAACTGCAGTTGACTACGTGGGAGTCCAGCGACATAGCCATTATGCTAATTGCTGGTCCCAATCTAATCTACTTTTGATACTTTTGAGGGAGGTTTTAATTTCCTGTATCACATTCTTCATCTCTAACAATTCTGTTTGATTCTTTTTCATGGTGTCTATTTCTTCTTTAAAATCATGAAAGGACTTCCTCATATCCTGGAGTTTGATGTCTCTTTTCTCTTGCATCTCATTTAGTTTGGTCACCATAAATATTCTGAATTGTTTATCTGACATTTGTACGAGCTCCATTGTGTCATCTGTGGGTGATGAGGAATTGATGTTTTCCTTTGACAGAGAGACATTTTGTTGGTTGCTCACATTTCTTGTGCCTCTGGTGACCTTTATGTTCCTTCCTAAATTATTCACAGTGTATCTGAGCATTCAAAGGAGTGCAGGAGTTGGAAATTGGTGATCTCTTTTCTGTCGTGCCTCCCTATTGCTCACTAGTACCTTGCACTGCTGTCCCTGGTCCTGGGTGACCCAGTCTTCCCTGTTTCTAAAGAACAGGTGTGTCTGAAACAGCCACTGACCTTCAACTTAATAACAAAGATGAGATGTCGCTGCGCACTATACAAAATACTGAGTTCAAAGTTAAGGGGCCCCGGGGTTGGGGAGGATGAGCCCTGGGTCCCATCCTTTAAGCCTTCCAGCCTCAGTCAACCTGCCATCTGGCAAGGCCCTTTGCTGTAAAGGGTGTCTGGTTGGGGCAGCGAGGGGCACAAGTTCATCTCGGAGTCCCAAGAAACAAACCTGAGAGTCTAAATGCTAGTGGAGAAGGGGATGAGCCACAGGTCCCAGCGGTAAAGCCCTCCAGCCACAGGTGGCTTGTCACCTGGCAAAGTCCGTAGCTGGAATGGGTGTCCAGATGAGGCAGGGAGCTTGTCTCAAAGTCCCAAGCAACAAACTTGAGAGTCCAAAGTCGAGGGGGGGAAGGGGATGAGCCGCAGGTCGCAGCAGCTTCTCTGGAGTAGCATGTTACCACTGTGCCACAGAGCTGACTGTGGATTTTATTTTTTTATTAGTCCAACATCTTTGTCTTCAGTAGGTCTGATAAAGCTCTTCTCATTTATTGTAAATATGGGTAAGTTTTGGTTAATATTTTCTGCTTTTTATTTATGAAGTTTTTTAAAGCTTTCCTGCCTTCTGTTGGATAGATTGTGATTTGCAACCTCTTCTCCTTTCTGCTTTGATAGTTACATATTCATATATTCTTTCCATTGCAGTCTGTGTACATTGTTAGCTCACACACAGAAACATATTTTCTTCTGTTCAAAAGGTCTAGAATATTTATTCCTATCCTTTTCAACAAACAAGAAATTTAACATGCTTTTATTCCTATTTGCATATTCTTTCTTTTTCCTCAAGATAACTCACATATTGATAGCTTACAGAATTTTATTTCCAGATTGTTTATTTAACTCATGTACACAACTGATTTAGCAATATTTTGAAGATGATAATTTTGTTCACCATGTTTCTTGTTAATTCTTTTCTCCAGATTTAATTTTCTTAATGCTGAAATATGTCTTCTAGTTATTCTTCCCAAGTAGGTGGATGTAAACTTTATGAAGTCTGATATGTTTAAAAATACTCTTAATTTGTACCAGAAGCTGGACGAATGACTGAATTTATTCCACTGACCCTAGTAAGAGTTGAGCCTTCACATCTTCCTCTGTATCCTTCCTGTTGAACCCAAATTGATTAACTACTGCTAAAACCTTAGCTCTAGTCTTGCAGTTCCTAAGTTCTGTCCATGAGTAATGCAACCTAAGTTCCCCACACCTTCTGAAAATTAGAACAGTAAATAATTCTCAGAAAATAACAGAATGTTGATGGACCATTATGAATCTAACATACAAATTCTCAGACCATCAGCTCTCCAGCGGAACTACTGTCTTGAACTGTTCTCATGTTATGATGGGTTTAATAAACCTAATTGATTTTTATTGGTTGTTCTCCTTCCACAAATTTACTCTCACTGTAAATGATAATTTGGCTAAATATTATTTTCCTTAGGATTAAAAAAATTGTGTTCCCTTATCTCATGGCATCCAGCATTGATGATGATAAGTCTGTTTTTTGTAAGGATCAATCCACATCATAGAGTTGGCACCTTTCCCTGCAGCCTCTCCACTTTCCTGGCAGGGCTGTGACTCTCTGCTGTGGCTTCTATTGTGCTGGCTTTTTTGTTTTGTTTAGGGGTTTTCATACTTTCTGGTCCACCAAAAGTCCTTCCTTTGTTTTTCACAAATCTCTATACACTTACTAATTTCTTTCTTTCTTTTTCTTCCTTTCAGAGATTTTTGCCATAGGGCACATGCACTTGCCAGAGCGATGGAGAGAGAGAAAGCAAAAATTCACCCTCCAGAGGTGAAGGTCACACTACAATTGCCACACTGCAATCCCTTCTCCTCCATTCTCCTTTTGGGATCTTGGGCAATCATGCATATGTACCCAGTGTGAGTTTTAAGCCACCTGGTCTGGGACTTGAACCACACTCAACTCTGTGGCAATCCAGCAATGTAATCATTAGGCTATCTGCTTGTCCCACTAATTTCTTTTAAATTTTCCTTTAAAAGAATAATTCATAATGATTTGAGGTTAAAAGGAGAGATTTCAGCATGGGTTCAAATTGAAGTAAATATTCTTGGTTTTGTTTATTTGGATGAGTTCATATGAAACTATATCCCTGGCAGGTAGCAGCAGTGTCAGAAAGGGCTTGTAGTTTTACTCTGTATATTTCATGTTCGAATTTCTACTTACTAGTTTTTTTTTTTCTTTTATTGACTCAGTATAATAGAGAACAAAATGTGTTGACTATCTGCCTTTCTCCCCTGTTAATGCACCTGTGAGCTTTCTCCATTTGCTATGGTGTTCTGTATGTGCTACTTACCTCTGTGGAGAGAATGAAGGCTCCTAAGCCTTTGTTTCCCAGGTGAGTTTGCCCAATAGGAGGCTCTAACAGGAGAGCAGACAGAGGGGGCTGGGGAGAGAGTGAGGTTGGGATATTCCTTCCTCCCTTCACCTATACCCAGTCACCTTGTCTTGGCTCTCTCCTCCTCCTGAAAACACAGCTGCCAGGTGCTCCTTTGCACATAGACACTCACTCACCTTGATCCTTCTGGGTTAGGGACAGCAGTGACTTCCAAGGGTGTTAACATGGAGAATCACTTTTTGTTGCTGGCTTCTCTACATCCTGCCCACATTTTTGTAATTAGCCCCCTCCTCAGATGATTCATCTTGGGTATCATTTGTTTTTGCACTGGACTCAAATCAATCAGTCAATAAGAAACATAAACAATAAGGTATATAAATAACTTCATTATATAGTTTGTTTTGCTGTCGCATAATAGAATAAAATAAGAAAACTGATTTTAGATAGAATATGCAGTCAATCAATTAATCAGTGAGAAGCAGAAACAATAAAGTATATCGATAATTATATAGCTTGATTGTCTAGCTGTTTCATAATAGAATAAAATATCTAAGGAGGAATATTGTATATATAGGTGAAGAAAACTGATTTTAGATAATGAGATTATGCCACAGAGGAAAAGTAGTAGCAAATGCTTTGTGAGTACAAACTTAAAGCTAGAACTTCTCTCCCTTTCCCTATTCGTGTAGTTGCAGGGTTTCCTGGTCTAGAGAGGAAGCAGGCATGCATGAGGCCTTGTGATGCCTGCCTTTATTGTAACATTGTGGGGTTATGCTGCAGAGATTTGGAGAATCACAGACAGGAAGGGGCTATGGGGACCATATGGTGCAGGGATGCACATCTCAAAGTACTGCACAATTTGTGATACAGCTCTAGATTTAATTTGTAAGGCTAATATTTAAAAACCATTGCCATGCTGCTGCTTACTCAGTGTGCCTATAAAATATTTTAGTAGCTAAAATATAGAACTAATTTTCTCACTGGCACTTGGGGAAGTAGCTAACAATAACAACAGCTACCATAACACGGAACACTCGCTGTGTGTGGGAGAATGTGCTTAAGGCTTTATGTGCATCATTTCACTTACTTCTCCATGTAGTAGATACTGTTATCCAATTTTACTGGTAAAGAAAATAAGGCAAGGAAAATTTCAGGAACTTGTGCTTCATTTCAAGGCCAGTAAGTGATGGAGCAAGGATTCAAACCTGCACAGTTTGACTCTGAAACCCATACTTTGATTTACTACATTGTTCCTTGTGTTGCAACACTGCTAAAGAAATATACGTATGCATATATTATAGAGAAATACTCTTTGTGTCTAACGATAGATCATATACATTGCTTCACATTATTAGATGTATCATAATGTCACTTTATGTGACTGCATAGTATTCTGCTGTATCAACATATCAATTTGTTTTTATCAGTTTCATTGTTAGACATTCATTTGCTCTATTATGTCCCCTTTAATAACTTCATTACAGTCCTGACTCCTCACATAGAGCCTTTGACTTTAACATTTTCCTTAAGGTTTATATCCCTATCTGTGAAATGATGGTAATAATAATAATAATAATACTTCCATAATTAAATGATTAAATATATATGTTTATATATAACTTTATATTTATTCATATTTATATATAATTTTAGCCATTATTATTTATTACAGTTATTACAAGTATTATGGTTCAGTGGAATATTAAACATTGCTTTTGGCAAATGGGACTCTAGATGACAAGTGTTCTCCATTTTGCTTATCATTGTATAGTTTGTGATATTTAAATGTGCTGGGTATAAGAAAAATGAGTTAGAGTTTTTTTTTTTTTTTAAATGTAAAGATATTAAAGTTAAAATATGCTTTAGCTCTTCTGTCTTACAAATTGGTTTTATTGATCTTCAAGAGTCACCATTCCAGAAAAATTCCTGGAGTTTTATTCACTGAGCAGCACTTGTCCTATTCTACCTCTTGTCAATATTTTACACTCTGCATTTAGAAAGCAAGTCCAAGGACATTTATCAATTTTTCCCTCTCCTTCTTTTTGAAGTTCCTTTATTAATTTCTTCCATGAACAAGAAAGGCAGAAAGGGAAAGATAGAGACACTATTCCAGCAGGGTCCTGAAGCCATGATCCTAGCCTCAGTTAGCCCTGATCATGGGTATGCATGTGCTTGACATGCTCAGGGAAGTCTCAAACACGGAACCTTCCCAGGTAGGTCTGCCTCACAGAGAATTGTGTTTTACCACTGTGCCACCACCCAGTCCCAACATTCCCCCTTTAAATAAATACACAGAAGTTTTCCTCTCATTGCTCTGCATTTATTCCTGAAGCGCATCTTTCTGCTTAGGGAGAGTGTTATGGGTAGTAGCCATTCAGTGAGCCCTTCTTACAGATGTTGGAAGGGATTACAAGGACGATGCTGTGTTATCAGCCCATTATTTTTCTGTATTGTCTTCTGACAACCTTCGTGAGAGTTGGTTTGATCTCTTCATTCCAGCAAGGCTCACGCACTGTGCATTTTTACTACTTGGGTTCTAAGCAGGGCTGAAATGGTAGTGCTCTGAGGTTTTTCCTCAACAAGGAAATAACCAGTGCAATGTATGTTTAAAATAGATTATCAACTTATTTGAAGAGGGGGAATTGTAGGCATCTATAACCAGAACTTAGGCTTTACTCTGAATTCCAAAATGTGGTAGTTTCTCGAGCAATAATCTCACGTTAAATGATTTAGCAAAAAAAAAAAAAAAAAAAAAAAAGTGGAGAAAGAAACTGCATTTTAGCCCAAACAGATGAAATATATGTCATCTATTTAAAGGACAGATTGCTGATGTGACATAAATGTTAATGAAAGAACATGATGAAATTCTCAAGATATTTTTTATTTTATTTAAAATGTTAGCTATCACAACACATTTTCATACAATGAAAATGAAGACCTCAAAATCACATCACATAAAACTTTTTAAAACACCTCTATATAGTCACAAAACATGAAACATGCTTCAGAGATACAAATATAGTTTGGTACTAAAATTTCAGTACATTTTCACCATAAAAACAAATAGGGGAAGCACAAGGTTGTACACAGGTTTTCTTTCCTTTCAGCAGTAGCTGACATGACTCCTTCAAATGATTGCTTTCTTTGGAGACTGTAACATTGACAGGTTTTACTATTTAACTGAGCACTGTGCTTTGTTGAGAAATTACTGTTGTTGTCTGCCTCTGAGGGAGGAGTCAGAATTATAACACGTGTTTACAACACATATTGGCACAATATGAAAAATAAACACTTTTTTTGGTGTTTTCAACACAAAACTATTGTTATTAAATAAATAAGTACTCCTCATATCACACGTCTTATTTTACCTTTCTTCACTCAATGACACAAAGAAGCAGAATAACATATTAGGTAGTTTATTTACGTCTTCTTTCATAATTCTGCATGGCACTCCTTTCATAACCCACTGAAAACAAAGAGGAGATAAAGTGTTTTTTAAGAGGATTTGCTGAGGGAGTTAAATAAACAAAGCTCAAGGCATGGAATACTTCATTTTAAACCCAAACTAACTGATTTAAAGTGTTTCTAAGAATTTTATTTCTGCCAATCCTGCCTCAGTCTCTATCCTGACTAGACATGATTGAACCACAGAACTCCTGGTTTCTTTGGTCATCAATATGCATTGGGCTAAATTGCAGGTGAGCCCCAAAAGCACATTTCCATAATATATTGCCATACTGATTCCCTTCAGCTTTCTCATGCAATTACAGACACTCTTGGCAGATTATAGAAAGGAAAACTCCTAAAATGATCAAGAGCAGGAGTATAGGAAAGCAAATGTGGAACTTATGCTCCCAACAAACTACAAGACATGGGCCAAAACTAGTCCACTATTTGTTCTTATAAACAAACCTTTACTAGAAGACAAATACACCCATTTGTTTAGTATTGCTTATGGCTGCCTTGGCTTTAATATGGCAGATATGAGTAATTCCCACAGAAATAACATGGCTCACAAAGCTTAAAATATTTCCAATCTAGTTTTGTTTTTTCTTTTTTTTTTCAGGAAAAACTTCCCAATTTCTATTGCAGGAGCACCTGACGGTGTGAGTGTCTTTCCTGTGGGTACCTCTCAGGGATGAATTTGAAGTCATTAGATTTCAGTGTTCTTCTCTATGGGTAAGTCTGTTGAGCCATCTAAATATAACATGTTTGACTTACCTCCTAGCAGCCCAATGAACTGTGAAAGATTAATTACTGCTTCCAAAGGTATTTAACATGTAACTAACAAGTAATCTAAGTGCTTAGGCTATATGGACCAAAAAAAATGTCAAAATTATATTAATTACATAATTTCAAAGGGATCTGTAACTACAGAAGTATAAGAAACAGACCTTTGTGATCAAAATACCTAAAGATATTTTTCATCATCTTAGCCAGTATTTTAAACACTTAGATAATTGTTATGGCAAAACTACTGTGCTTTTTGAAATTCACTGTGCCCTGTATAAAATACTGAGTCTAAATAGAAACATTAGTAGTATCTATGATTCCTACAGATCTTTCAGATTCTGTCAAAGATTTGTAGCTTGTGAAAGATCTGCAGGAATCATAAGTACTCTAAACCATTTCCTCATTGAGAAGGCCTTGTTAAGAGCAAAGGTAGGTAAAGGCACTTATTCTTTTTTTTTTTAAAGGAATGATTTATTTAGTTTTATTTATTATTATTCAATTTGACCAGAGAGAGAGAGACAGAGAGAGAGAGAGACAGAAAGTGAGAGTGAGAAAGCAAACCATTGGGTCTGGGAACTGAACCTCAATTGGCCATGTGGGAATCGAGTGCCTGAACCACTATGCTACCTGCTGGCTCAAGGCACCTACTCTTAATACCAATCTTTTACATCCAACTGTTCTTTCAGTAAGATTAACAATAAGACTAATATTTTACATCAATTATGCATGCGCTTCTGAGGTGGAACCCTCTGAGCCCTTTTGAACTGGACAGTTCAAAAGGAAGGAAATGGCTCATTTCTCATTCTGGTTTCTTCATATTAGGAGGAGGAAGACTAGCCAAATCCAGTCCTAGATAAGCTTTAGGTAGCATGACTCGGACTCAGAGAAGTGAGACAAATGCTAACATAAGCTAGCTAAAAACAAATTACTGAACCATAGTGTCCTCTTACATGAAAGTGGAGTGTCTTACCTGGCTGGTCCTTGAGGACCTTACCCTTTGGACCAGAGGGTAAACTTCTGTATGGATGAACAAAGGAAGATTTCTCTGGGAGAGGGTTTCTAGACTTAAAAGATTGTCAAAAGAGTCTGACTATGAAGGGATGAGGATCAGATGGCTGTAGAATAAGACTATGGTAACCTTGAATGGATGCAAAGATCCTTGATTGTATTACGTTTTTACTGATTTATTTTCCTTTTATGTTTTCTTAAGCTAAAATGGAAGAATAAAGATTTAATTGTAAATTGGTTCTGATTTAAAATGATTCTATATATTATTACCTATAATTACATTGTTACTTTATGTTTACTAGCACATAATCTGTTCTAAATTGATCAATATCTGCATTATTTTTAAAGTTGAGCATGTTCTGAAACCTATATAAATTCTGGAAAAGGAGGGTTAATAATTAATATGACTATCAAAAATTGAGGAATAAAAGCCTCTGTGGTTTAAATTTATATTCCATTTCCAAAAGCAGGGAAATTAAACATATTAATAAAAACAATTATAACTTCTTTATGTATGTACACTGGTTACATAGGTTACTATGTAACCTCTTTAAAATTTAAACTTGATCAGCTCCAAAATTATTGCTGAGAAAATACAAAGTTAGTGTCTAAACATGGAAAATGGTGAACCAATAAAAATATTAAGTTAATTATTTTTAATGAATCCAGATAAATAAAAAAAATTAAGCCAGCACACCTTTGCTGTGACTATGATAGCTGCTGAATACTTTCTAGTTAATTAGATAATTAATATTTTTATTCTATTTTACTGAAGGTAAAAATAAAGAGAATTTGAATTGCTTTTCTAATGAGCTCAAGTGAAGGCCCAAATGTGCTTTAAAAAGTCAGTTTCTATGATGATTCAGAGGTTATTTAACCTTGAAAACAGTGTGATGAATGAGTTAAGAAGTAGGAATTTTCAGATCTCTATGTGTGGCATTTACATAGAAGGTGGTAAGAGAGAAAATATGTGGCCTTTATATCAAGTGAGAGTTGTTCAGAATTAAAATGGGTTATGAGAATTGTGATGTGTCTTCTCTCTGAGGGTTTTTAGCTGAAACTGATTTATAACACTCTAGGATGATTCGATTGTGTTCCTTTCTGAAGGCACTGGAATGGATCACATCACTCTCATGCTCTTAAACATCCATTAGGATAGTTACATTTTATCTTCTATAATTTCATAAAGAACTAGTGAGTGTGTGTTTTACTTATTTGTTTATTTTGGGGTTGGAAAATTGTAGGATGTTATGTCTTGTAAAACTTTCAAAATACTTTGGTAACAAAAATTAGTCTCATATCTTGTTGGACTGCTCTCTAGTTCCGTCAGGTTAAATCTGGCTTATTTAACACAGCTATTGGAAAGTTTATTAAGACAAGCACATAGATTCAGGTTGGGGAATGTTCAGGTGAGGCTGGTGGTTGGAGAGAGAAAATATTATAGTGACATTAGCTTGATCAGCTATAAAGTGGGTTATTGGTTACAAGTATTGTAATTCAATTTCTTTTCACCATAAATACTCATTTTAAGCCTACTATCCCTTAGGAAAAAAATAGAAGTAGATTTGAGATACTGTCTATTTTCAGTTATGATTTTATACATACCAGAATTTAAAGCTCTTTTGCCCATTAGTCCAACAAAGGAATCTGTTTTATGCCCTGGAAAAATACATTTAGGGGTATTTTAATATGTATGTCTTGAGGAAATAAACTGTTATAACCAGTACAAAAAAAAAAACCCCAAAAATAAAAAAAAAAGCTTCTATATATTGCCTATATAGTAAATATATATCTATTTCAAGTTTTGGTAAGCCTGAGGAAATGAAGATTCCTCATAATTCTTATAAATGATACTAAAACAATTCAATAAAAGCACTTTTCTCAATTCCCTAACTAGGAAGAACCCTTTATTCGTATTATATGTTATCTATTATATAAAGTTTTAAATAGTATTACCATGTGATCTAGCTTTGATTTTTAGGGAGTCACTTTCACATTTATGTGAGAGTAAAATGTCCAAGCTTATTTCCTCATGTTACTGAATATATTGTATTTCTCAGCAAGTAAACCTTGATTAAGTCGGATCTCTATCCTTGATTATAATTTTAAAAAATCACTATTTCTATTTTATTGAATTTTATAAAGTACTCCTTTTGGTAAAGTATATTAATTTTGACCCTCATAAAATACATTTACTGTTATTACATAGAATTTTGCTATATATATTTCCTTGAAAGCCAAAGTAAATATGAAGAATATTTACTTATTTTCAAATATAAAGTCTTTGGAAAGGGTTATTATTTTAATGCTAGTGGGAGAACATCTCTTGGTTTTACTGTAGTAGTTGAGAATATGGCTGCTACCTTACTGTGTTCTAATTTGCCACCTTTGAACCAAACCTCAGGGTATGAAAGTAGACAGACAATATGATTAAGGTGGGTCCATGGGATCTCCTGTCAATTCTGGATCCAGTAACTGAGACACTGGAATCTAATGAGCCTCAAGTGCCATAGTTCAGCCATCTTCACTACCCTAAAAAAAGGTGTCACTGTGCTTTAATAGATGGAGATTTCCCATTCAAGTATGGAGTAAAACATTGTATCTCTATCCAACGGTATATTTAGTATGCATTCTTATTCAGATATTCATCTACTCCATCTAACTGACTTCTGGATAACCCTAATAGACGATGTTGTATGGGATCTAGCATGCCATGAGGAACTGGAAGATACCCCAAACTCCTTGGGTTGGTTTGTTACTTTTTTTGCAGTGAAAGTGGGTGTGAGGTAGGATGGGAAAAAAAGTGTGTGTGATGGATTTCTAATGCTAAAATTGAAATTCTTATCTAAAACTAACAATTTATAAGAGTTAAAAATTTTTTAAATATAATGCATCTGTGTAATAAGTACAGTATGTCTAAATAGCAGAGCTTTAAATAATCATATTCTGGATGTATTATGAGTCTGTGCTATTCTTACATTGTCTTAGCTTAAAACATTAACTCTGAAGTTATGACAGACAAGAAGGTAAGATATTACATAAAGTGGAACTCTGTAATTTACATTTGTAGTTGATAAATGTCAAAATAAAATTGAACTTACTTTTGTGAGAGATCTGGCCATGTCCTAGAAGAAAGAATGATAAAATTAGCAAACAGGTGGATTTGATTTTAAAAACTGGAACATAACTAATTATAAAGAGACAAATTAATTTTGAAAATATGTAGCATTTTCCATTTATGTACTATCCTGTGAATATAGCAGAAGAGTAAATGCTAATAAAATATAAATAAAATGAATATCTATCAGGTGCCTTGTAAGGCCATGAATTCAGACCCAGGACCATGACACTCTTGAAGCCTGTTATTAACCATAAGGTTATAAGATCACTCATCTTTCAAAACTGGCATTTCATTTGTCCAGAGAAAGAGAGACACAGAGAAAGAGAGAAAGAGAGGTATGCAAATCCATCTTTTTATTAAACAGGCATGATCAAGATCTTGTAATTCAGCCCGTGTGCATTCACAATCGTAAAATAAAGATGTATAGGAATGTTTACCATAAAGAGCCTTTAACAGGGCCACTTGTTTTTCAATTGAGGAATCTGATAAGAGACGAATTGACATTAACTATTATATTTACACGGTCCACTGATGGCGCAATTAATTTAAGGAAACACTATTCAGGAAACAAGGGGCAACCAAATCTGATCTAACCCCAGGGCCCGCTGTAAATCAGCTTTCACGTGCACTTGGAGGGTTCACTGGCCCCCCTGGAGGCCCCATTTCTCCCGCTTCTTTGTTGATCTGGATCTTTGGTCAAGGGGGCGCTTAGTTAAGGCTTTGGCCACTCTAGTACCCCGAGGCACTTGAAGGGATCTTCCCTCCTTTCTGCAGCCATGTGGGTACAGTACGTTAGCAAGGCGCGGACCAGAGTCGCGCCCGGGAGTAACACCTCTCTTAGGGTGGACATCTCTATTCAAAGAGCAAGAGAGAGTTGGGCGCTCCCGGGGTAAAGAGAACAGACTAGGCGGGTTGCCCCGAGAGACCTAAGGACGGTTGTCCATCTCACCAGCATCCCGTTTGCCCATTAATCCAAAGAATTGCTGAGGCTTGGGTCTCCTAGCGATTCTCTGCAGAAGATGCTCGAAGGGCTCCGGTAGCTCCTCCTAGGAAACACATGCACCGACAAACCAGCGTGTGGGCAACCAGAGCAAGGCGCCCGGCAACGCCACGGCACGGGTGGTGCGCTCGGGCCCTGGACGGGAAAGCCAGCCCCGGAGGAAGGCGAGAGGAGGCAGACTTTCCCGCAGAGAAGGAGCTAGCTCTACCGGGAGCTACTCCTCTCCGTGCCTCCGCGCAGAACTTGTGTCCAGCGCCACTGCCTCCCCTAAGCCTGTGTGCCCGCCCGAGCCCGCGCGGCGGCGTTTACAGCCCTGAGCAGTTTGTTCCCTCCAGTCCAGGGGCCCTAGGCCGGTCACCTGCCTCACCTTCCCCGGAGTTAGTCTTGTCTCTCCCTCTCCCTGTCTCTCTAGCCGGCTTCGGAACCGCTCCCCACCCTAAAGGCGCACAAGTGTGTGTGGAGCGGGGTTGGGCGGGGAAGGGTGACCGCGCAGCACGGGTGACTGGCACAGTTTGCCCGAGGCACCCCGCGAGCCATCTGAAAGAAAACTCGTCCTCAGGTGGGCCAGCAGATCTGCAGGCTGGAAGCTGGCTACCCCTCTCCCCGACTCCCGGCTTCGCCGGCGGTCAGCGCTCGCGCTCTGCTCCCGTCTCGCATTTCTAAACATTGGAGTGGTGCGGATGGACTGGAGCCCCGAAATCTCTCTTACTTGGGAACGAAACCTTGTGAAGATCCGGGGCTCACCCGGGAAGGCGTCTCTCCTTCCGGGAGTTCCCGAGTCTGTAAGATGCAGCCCTCGGGAGGAAACTTGCCTCGTGGGCGCAAAATCCCATGCGGGACCCGGAAAAGGGCGCCCCTTTACGCCCTCCCGCACGCGTCGGCTGCTCTGGTCGCGGAGCCCACCAGGCTAACGAGGGCGCTGTCAGAGGGGAAAGGAACAGATCCCAGCCCCGGGAAGAAAGCCGCGCACTGTCCTAGCCCAGGGTCTCACCTTGATCTGGTCGCTGTCGGACCAGTCGGACCAATAATTCAGATCATCATTGGCTCCGATTTCTTCTGCAAACAGCTGAGAGGAGACGAGAAAAAAGACTGCCAAGGCCACGAGGATTTTCATGTCGGATTTCTGGAAAGAGCAGTGGGAAAGAGACGGAGGAGAGAGGGAAAAAAAATACATACATATATATGTAGGTGTAGCTACCCAAGAGATGGGACAGAATATTTTGGTCCCACCACGCAACTCAGATCGGGTTGAACCAAGAGGAAAAACGGACTAAAGCCTCGCTTGTACTTTTTCGGGAAAGAGAATCGCTCCCCTGGAAGAGTCTCAAACCCCCTTCTCCCTACATCTCCACCCCTGCCTGTCCCCAGCCTACCACCCACACCTTCAAGCCACCAGGTCCTGCAGGTGGAAGACAAAGAGGGGCGTTGGCATGGGGAAACCGCTCTCCCGGTCCCCTCTCTTCCCCTCTCTGCAGCGGCGCCCCCAGCGCTGTCACCTCCGACAGAGAGTGGCGGGGAAAGCCCTGCAAACCGCGGCCGGCACGGCGAGAGCACTTACTGTGGCCGACCCGCCTGCGGGGGTCCTCGGGCAGGTCTGAGCGCGCGCTGGTCGCTCCGCACTCGCGGGTTGCCGCAGCCCTGGAGGAGGTCCCAAAGCGCTCTTTTGCCTGCTCAGTGCCTCGCAGTATTTATTCCAGGCTCGACGAACCGCGAGCCACGTGATACTGTCCCCACGCGACTTTCTACTCAATATTTAATTAGCCACCTCCTCTCCTTTCGCTTGCGTGATTGAGTTTCCGAGACAGTAACTCGTCGATGCCCATAACATCTGGACCCAATTGGATACGAAATGACGCAATTTTAGGAAAATCAAGGTCTCACCATCCAATCCTGATGGGGCCTGTCTTCCGTCTGCAAATCTGACGCCCCCTCCTCTCTACTTCGGAACCGGGTTCCAGTGACACCTGAAATTACTCATCCAATTGAGCAAGGGTGACTCATTCCCCGGACTTCAGCAACTTTGGGGGCCCTTGAAACATCAGGATAAGTTGTGCTTTTGAGAATGGCCATAAAACTTCAGACATCAAGACATTGTCTTCGGAAATCAGTGTAAGGAAGGGACGCTCCAGTTGTGCGGAAACAGCAATCCCCCTCTTCTGTATCCATCTTCAGAATGGAGAACCCCTAAGGGTTTCTGATATACAGCATTTTTCTATGTCCAGAACCTCTTGCTCCTAAATCAACCCAAATTGCTGGTACTTCTTCAGTATTACAAAGGATTTTCAGTCCATAGTCTTTCAGACCATGGAAGCAGATTTACATTTTGGAGAAAGGGAAATTTAAATGTGGGACTGCATATGGAACTTTCTCTTACACCAGGGCCATACTGGACAACCTTTGTTGCAAGCAGGCTTAGTTCTTTTCCTTGCCACATCCAAAACAGGAGTTGGAAGAGGACTTTCCTGCTTCTTTCAACCCTCTCTTGCTGAAGACTACAAGACTAGCAAGGTAATACATAGGATCCTTGCTGAGTGTCACTAAAGGACTCTGCAATCATTCATAGATTTCACCTGTATGTAAAAGTAAGTGTAGTGAAGATGCTAACTGGGTGGTCTTTAAAAGCAGGGAATTGTTAGGTAAATAACATTTGCACTGAAATCACAGCTTTCCACAAGCCATGGTTGCCTTTTAGACACATTTCTTTCATCGCTAAATGAAGCAATAGATATTATGTCTTTGGTAAAGTTGTTTTCTCCCATTTCCTTAATAGTCCTTGATAATAAGTATTTTATTTTCCATAAATTTTGTTTTTAGTCTAGCATATAAAAGGAACAGCATTTTGCAACTCAAACCACTAATATTTTTCTTCTAATATTTGTTCTTCCTTAAATAACTCTGAATTTTGGAAATCCCATTTCCTTTCTTCAGGCCTAGCCCTACCATGTGAGCATCTTGTTTATTTTCGATACTTTTTATGTGTAAAATTATAAGCATATGTAAAAGTAGAGAGAATCATTCACGTGAACTATTTGCAAGTTTCCTCTACAACCCTCCCATTTTAACCTCCACTCAGATGATTCTGAAGCAAATCTCTAACATCTTCTCATTGTAACTGTATTTCAGCATGTCTGTATAAAAGGAAAGAATTTTTAAAGTAAAAACACAACCATGCCATTATTCCACTTAAAATAATACAAAGTAATTCCTTATGTTGAGTATCCAGTCAATATTCAAATATTTCTCATTGTTTCACAACTGCTTCCCACACAGTTTACTCATTTAAATCTGAATTGCAATTAAGTTCACGCATTACAATTGGCTCATATATCTTGCCTTGGTTCAGTCTGCTATGATGAAGTACCACAGACTGGGTGATTTATAAACAACAGGAATTTATTTCTCAAAATCGTGAGGGCTGGAAGTCAGAGTGTGGACATGGTCTGGCTCTGGTGAGGGCCCTCTACCAGGTTACAGACTGCCATGTTGTCTCTGTGTTGTGGCCCCACATGGCAGAAAGAAGATGAGAGACTTTCGTGGGGTCCCTTTTATAAAGACACATCCCATTCATGAGGGCAGCACCCTCATGACTTAATTACCTTCAAAATGTCCCATTTCCTATTAACATCACCTTGGGAGTTAGGGTTTCAAAATATGAATTTCTTTTTCTTTTGAGAGATTTTTGCTCTTGAGCATGGGTGCTTGCTGGAGAGATAGAGACACAGAGAGAGAAAGTGTGAAATCACCCCCATGGTGGAATGACCATGTCTTCTCCATTCTCCTCTTGGGATGTTGGGTGCACACACACACACACACACACACACACGCACCTGGCATGAATTTCAAGCCATGGGTCTGGGACTCAAACCGGTTGACCACATGAGAGTTCAATGCCTTAACTACTGCGCCACCTGCTGGCCCCTCAATATACAAATTTCTGTCAGGACACATTCTGTCCGTTTCAGTCTCTTAAATTTCTCCTAATCTATCTACAGCTCTCTCTTCTGTCTCTTTCTCTCACACAGTTTCTCGATAAAACCGATGAACAAATGAGCAGAGTATACTACGTTCTGGAATTTGCTTATTGCCTTGTAACTTATTCCTCTGTTCTATTTCCTATGAATTGATAGCTGTATCTAGAAGCTTGATGCTATGCAAGTTTGTTTTTGTTGTTGCTGTTCTTTTTTTCTTTTCTTTAAAGGACTACTTTACCTTTGTTTTGTTGTTCTATAAGGAAGCATGTGATATGTTTTTTTTCCCTCCTTTTGAGTTGTTAGTAGCATTGATTATTTTCTAGAGCCATTAATTCATTAGTCCTTTGAAAACAGTGCTATTCTGATCTTATCATTCATTCTTTCTTTATCCAATCTTTCTAGCTATACTGCCATAGTAAAGGAAGCTTTTCTCAGTGACTATGAATTATTCCAAGGCATGTTAATAAAGGAAAGATGGGATGAATGCTTGATCACTTCCCTCTACCAATTTAAAAATAATAAATTTGTAAAATAACACCTTTAAATGTGACCTTTATTTATTTTTTTAAAATTAGGATTACTATAACCTCATGGATTTAAACACATTTGAAATATTTCAGTCCATGACAGGCATTCTTTTTTTTTTTTTTTTTCTTTTTTTGAGAGGTTTTTGCTATAGGGAGCGTGCGTTTGCCAAACAGACAGAGAGACGGAGAGACAGAAAGCGAGAAATCACCCCCTGGGGGGATGGCCACGCCGAAATCCCATCTCCTCCATTCTCCTCTCGGGATCTTGGGCACACATGCATGCGCGCCCGGCGTGAGTTTTAAGCCACCGGGTCCGGGACGTGAACTGTGGTCGACTACATGGGAGTCCAGCGACATAGCCATTATGCCAATTGCTGGTCCCCACAGGCATTCTTATAATTGATACTCAAATTACCCCATTCTTGGCCACCAGGTGACTCTTCCAATTGGCTCTTGAGATTTGACAAGCTTTAAGTAGACTTTGATGGCTGCTTGTTTTTGGTATGACAAAATGTTTCAGGTATATGTTGTGTATTCCTGCCTCAGACCTGGAATTTGTTTTTAAGAAGTCCTCATTTCCTTTGAGTTAGAAATGATAATTAGAGACTCTAATCTGGGCATATGGGTCCACACTGTTACAAAGTTTTTCATTTCTTCAAGACCCTTTCAATGGATTGAGCTGAGAAATGTGTGTATAAAATCATGAATACAGTGACATTTTCTATTCAAATCAGGCTATTATGGTCTTCGGTTAACTTATTTTGCATCTTTTTTTCCCCCAACTTTATTTATTTATTTTACTTTGACCAGAGAGGGACAGAGTGAGAGTGAGAATAAGAAAGAGAGAGAGAAAGCAAGCTGCCAGGTCTGGGACTTGAACTGCATTCAGCCATGCCCTTAACCAGCACACCACCTGCTGGCCCCTATTTTGCATCTTTTTCTGTACTGAAAATGTCAGTTCCCACTGACACAAGCATTGTTGCTTACTGGCTTTATTCCACTCAATGAGTGATCCAATATAATAAAAAATATCATTTCTAGAAACGGATTAAGACTTCTTATTTGAAGGGCTTTTTTTTTGTTTTGTTTCATTTTAAATCTTTAGGGCATATCACATTAGATATATTCAGTCAGAAAATTATGCTTTAAAGTCACTTCAAAAGTTCTTTTCAGGATGGCTTCATAGCCCAATGGTTAAAGCAGCTGGATCCCACATGGCTGATGGCAGTTGAGTCCTGGACCTGATGGCTTGAGAAACACGTGGACGTGTACTTGCACACCTGAAATCCTGAAAAGGGGAGAGATGGAAGAGACGGGATTACAGTGTGGCCATGAGCCATGGTGGGTGCTTTTTCCTCTCCCTCTCTGTCTGTCTCTGGTGAGGGCATATGCCCTGAAGTGTGAAAAAATGTTATTTTCTATAGTATTAGTTATGCTACCCACTTTTATATAGGTAGGTTTACTTGTTCATTTTGCTCTTGAGTTTTAGGACTTGCTTTTTGAGTTTAATTTTATAATTATGTAAAATACATAGTTCCATGTACAAATATTGAAACAATATATTCAAAGAAGTATAGTTTCAATATGTTTTCCTATTACCTTTCCTCTAGTAGCCATTTCCTTTTATTTTTGGTTTATACTTTCATTGTTATATTGTTATTTTAGTATAAGAAAATATGTATCTATATTCCTCCTAGCCTTGTAAAATTCCATACATAAAGAAGGGCATTTTAGATTAACTTTTTGTTTCTCAGTCAGTTTATTAAATAACAATAAAAACAGCCATCTCATAATTTCTTCCCTATTAGTTCAATATATCCAATTGTATACATTTATTCAGATGCCATACATTGTAAATATGCCATTGTACATAAGATAAAGGCTACTTTATAGTACTTAGCAGTAAACAATAGTGAAAAATTGATTCAAGACCACATTTCCCACTTTGTCCTTGTCATTCATTAATTGGTCACTTAGTGTTTCTAGCAAGATATGCATTTTCTGACACAGTTTTCCTTGAACAATACAGGTTTGTATTGTTTATTTCACAGAACTTTAAATTCATGAACAAAACATATACATGAAATATATTTTAAGTTGGTGGGTAGTAGAATGGGGAACATAGTAAATACTTCATTTTTAATGTTTGTAAATTAAAAACCTGAGGAGAGACTAGCAGTTAGCGTAATCGTTATGTTGCTGAACCCCCATGTAGTCGACCGTGGTTCGAGTCCCGGATCAGTGGCTTGAAACTCACACCGGGCGTGTGTGCATGAGTGCCCAAGATCCCGAGAGGAGAATGGAGGAGAAGGGATTATGGTATGGCCACCCCCCCGGGGGGTGATTTCTTACTTTCTGTCTCTCTGTCTCTCTCTGTCTGGCCAGCACATGTGTCCTATAGCAAAATAAAACCAAAACCTCTCAAAAAAAATAAAAAATAAAAAACCACCTGAGGAAAAGTACAAAGAAAAAATTACTTCTGTCCATTTTCTTATCACCCAAATGAACCGCTGTTAACATTTTGGTATACTGCTTGCATTGTTTTCTTTTGAATTTTTATGATAGAGTGTGTATATTCATGCATATACATGTGTATGCATACAGACCTGTGAGAGGGAGAGAGAAAGAAAGAGAGAATCACCCTCAACTGCATCTCATCACAGTGCAGCCCCCTTTTCCCAGTTGTCTAGTTCGTCAAGATCCTGGCCATATCCAGATGTGCCTGTGTGTTTTCAGGCTGACCAAGGAATCAGAGCCTGCAGGGACCATATGCTTCCAGCTTTGCAGGACTTGCAGTAATGCTGCACCACAACCCACAACAGTTGGGCAATTGCTTACAATTTTTAAAGGGAAAAAGTCATTTGATTTTTCTTTCTTTTTTTTTTTTTTAAAGAGAGATTTTTATGATAGGCCATGTGTGCTCACAGGAGAGAGAGAGAGAGAGACAGAAAGTGAGAAATCACCCCACCCAGAGGGTATGGTCATACAGCAATCCCTTCTCCTCCATTCTCCTTCTGGGATCTTGGGCATGCATGCACATGCACCCGGTGTGAGTTTCAAGCCTCTGAGTCCAGAAGTCGAACAGCTGTTGGCCATGTGGGAGTCCAGTGATGTAACCATTATGCCATATGCTGGTCCCAATTTATTATTATTTTTTAAGATAAGGCATAGGATATATATATATATATATATATATATATATACATATACACACACACACATATATAATACACACACACACATATATATATGTGTGTGTGTGTGTGTATATACAATCAAGCAAAGCAGAAAAGGAAAATAATGTATTTTAAAGAAGTTACCAAACTTAGAAATGTCCACCCTTAACATTCAGTGGTCATCATTGTAATTATCTTTCTATGCTTATGATGTAATTAGAAGGATAGAGCAGTAGATGTAAATAAGAGCTATTAAAAAGTGGATGAGACAGTAGGAAGTATTTATAATAAAAGATACTTATTTATATTTTGTTTTATATTTACATATAAGCTATATAGTAATATAAATAATATAAATATATACTTATTTATATATCTTATTTGACTTTTATAGAAGACAAATAAAACTAAAGTGAAATATATTTCTTTGTCATAGATATTTTTTCCATAAAAGAACCACCTAATGTTAAAAAGCAGAGTTTAGGGATTATAAGAGGATAGTATTTAACATTTAAAAAAAAACAGCTATTTTAATAATATGATATATTAATAATATGTATTAACTCCATTTTGAAAGATGAGGCTCTTAGCATTCTTAAACTTCCTTCCATCTTCCCTTTCCTCCACCCCCCAATTTTTGTAGTTACATGATTTTGTCATTTCTCAGATTTATCACATTCATTTTCAGTCTTACTGCCATGCTTTTATTCAAATTTATTTATTTATTTATTTATTTATTTATTTATTTATTTATTTATATTATTGCCAGAGGGTGCATGTGCTCACCAGAGAGAGAAGGAGAAAGAGGGGAGGGGAGAAAACGTGGTTTAATAGAGTGTGGTTATGCCGTAATCCCTTCTCCTCCATTTCTTCAGCCTGTCAGGATTTGGGGCATGCACGCACACATGCCCAGTGTGTTCCTTAAGCCACCTGGCAGGATGCAGACCATGCTATGGGCCACATGGGGTCCAGCTTCCTCAACCACCAGACCTCTGGTCTGGCCCCCACCATGCTTTTATTAAGTTATCTACTATTTCCACTATGTTTAAATAGATTCTTTGTTCACTACTAGTCCTTTTAACCTAGCTTTGCCATTTTCAGTTGATTTTTAATTACCTCTTATTTGGCTGAATTTCATTGTCAAGTAAATTTTTCTTCTCCAAAAAGAAATTATGCATGTTGTATTCCCTGAGTTCTTTCACGCTAGTGAATGTCTGTCAGTGGCTTCTATACTCGAATGACATCTTGATGAGTAAAAATATTTTTAGATTACATTTCATCTTTTGCAGAACTTTGTGGACTTTTTTTTTTTTTGAGTTGAGTGTAAGGAAGAATTCTGAAGTGAAACATTCCCCCCCCCCACTTCTATGGGGTTTATTTTTCTGCTTAAATATCTGATGAATGTTTCTTTAACCTTGACATTCTGTAGTTCAACTAGAATATGTCTTGTTGAATATACTGCATCTAATTTTCTTGGAGTAGACATGCTGTTTTTGTTTTGCATGGCTAGAGACTTACTTTTTATTGTATCAAATTATTCTCTCCAGTTTTGAGAAGTTCTATTGTATTATGTCTTTTAATATATCGTTTTTTGTTTTAGAGAGAGATTTTTGCTATAGGGCATGTGCATTTGCCAGAGAGACAGAGAGACAGAAACAGCGATATCACCCCCGGGAGGATGGCCACGCCGCAATCCCTTCTCCTCCATTCTCCTCTCAGGATGTTGGGTACACATGCACATGCGCCCAGCGTGAGTTTTAAGCCACTGGATCTGGTACTCAAAATGTGGTCGACTACGTGAAAGTCCAGCTACTTAACCATTACGCTGTCTGCTGGTCCCACAGTTGAAGGTTTTAAAGAAAAAAGACTGAAGTCTCTTGAAGAGGAAGAGATTCTCTTCCTAGACTTCCTTTGAATTTCTCGCTGGATTTTTTAGCCTGCCAGCCCACTCTGTGGATTTTAGGTTTGCCAGTCCCCACAACTGTGAGCCAATTTCTTGAACTCCATCTCCCTTCCCTCTCTCTACATACACATCCTGCTAGTTCTATTTCTTTGGAGAACCCTGACAAATACAATACACAGTATAGCTTCTCTGTCTCATTACTGCTTTGATAGCTTTGGCTGAACAGAATGGGAGTGACTGCTTGACTTAGCTCTTACAATCTGAGATTTTTATCCCCTTCTGAGGGCTAGGAACGAATGTTCACCTCACTTTCCTAGCCTGAGGGAATGACAGAGGAAAGGGGAAACTTGAATGAGGATAGAGCAGTCTGAATACCCCGAGCTCTTTTCTCTGAGATTTTGTGCAGTGTCTTATTCCATGTTAATTCCCTGCTTGGAGAGTCCATACCTTTCCTGCAGGAGACCCCTACGACCTTGATCTCTGTGTGGCCTAGGAGCCTCTCTCCATTCCTTTTAAACAGTCACCTTTCACATTTTCTTCCCTGATGTCACCAGTTTTGTTCAGTCACTTTTATTCTTTGCATCTAGGAAGGAAATAACCACTAGTTTTCTTGTCTCCATGTATATGGTGTCATTGATTGATAATGCTCAGAATTTTGTCAGCTCATCAATAACATTACTGAGGGGCAATATTGGAGTTAGGAGGACAGGGCCTCTGTGGAACTAGGCAGTATTGGGCCTCTCTACTTTGCATAAACAGACTTTTGTGTTTCTTTCATTGGCTACTAGTTTTCGAAGGTTATTGCATTAATTAGACATGACTCACTTGTTTGGTTGCTGATTATGGATTTTAACTTTTTCCTGGAATCAACAAGTTTTACTTCATTTTGTAGATGTTGAAGGTAGTCTATTAAAATAGTACTATGTCTATAGTATCTGATAAGAAAATAATTGTAAAATTGTTAAATATTGTTTATGCCAAGTTGACATATCAGTTCTTCCCTGTTTTATTACTCCAGATTCCAGAATTTTAGAAGATCTACTAGAACATAGTTGCTGTTGAAAATATTACATTGTACAAATGTGTTATTTGCAAAGCAAAGTCCTCTCTCTTCCCTGACACATTACCTTATATTTTACTTATTATTTACCTGGGAAATCTTGCTGCTATGATCATCTCTTTTTTTCTTGGTGCTTCATGGGAATTTTTAACTTGCTTTATTAATTTTACTCATTTTAAAAAAAGTACACATTTTCATTGTGATAAAATATACATACAATAAAACTTGATATTAAGTAACAACCTATCATCACCATACAATTTTAGAACTCGTTTTATATTGAAAAACTGAAACTCTTTATCTATTAATCAGTAACTCCCCACTACCCCTTTTCCATAGCCTATGGAAACCACTATTTACTTTCTATCTGTATGATTTTGACAACTCTATGTATTTCATGTAAGTAGACTCATACATTGAGGCCAGCAATTTATGTTAAGGAGATTAAGGTGCTAGTCTCCCTTATAGCTGACCACAGTTAAATCCTAGACTCAGAAGCTGGAAAATCACACCAGGAGCATGTGTGCACAAGCCCAAGATCCTGAGGCATGGTCATCCACCCAGGGGGTGGTTTCTCACTTTTCCTCTCTCTGTCTCTTTCTGGTAAGAGCATGTACTTTATGGCAAAAACCTATAAAAATAAAATAAAATAAGTGGGCTCATAGACTTTATCTTTTTGCAACTACCTTATCGTAATTAGCATATTTCAAAATTCATCCATTATCAAAGTTTCCTTCTTTTTTAAAGCTGAAAAATAGTCCATATTGTATATAATTTGCTTATCCACTTATCTTCCAATGGACACTTGGATTGATTCCATATTTTAGCTATTGTGAATAATGCAGCTATGAACATGAGTGTACAAATACATCAAGACTCTATGTTCCATGATTTTGAATATATATCCAGGAGTGAAAGTCCTGAATCATGTGCTAAATCCATTTTTAATTTTTTGAGGAAATGCATACTCTTTTCCACAGTGGCAATGCCCACAAACAGCCCAAGGATTTCACTTTCTCCATATCTGTGCCAACTATTGTTCTTCTTTTTTTTTTTTATGATAACCATCTTAGTAGGTATGAGGGGTAGTATTTCACTGTAGTTTTGATCTGCATTTCTCTAATGGCTAGTAATTTTGAGCATCTTTCATGTGCTTCTCAGCAATTTGTTTATCTTCTATGCAAGTCTCTGCCCATTTTTTGAATCAAGGATTTTGTTTTTTATAGTTGTTTTAGGAGCTGTCTATATGTTATGGATATCAGCTCTTTAATAAATATATGATTTGCACATATTTTCTCCTAGTGTAATGTTAGCATTTTTACTGCGTCGAGAGTGTCTTTTAGTGCTCTAAAAAACTTTTAATCGTGTCCAATTTTTTTATTTTTTAAAACCACCTTTGCCTTTGTATTTAAAAAAAATATTTATAAATCCAACGTCATGAAGCTTTTACCCTGTTTTTTTCCCTAAGAGTTTTATAGCTTTAGGTCTTATGTTTAGGTCTTTGATTTATTTTCAGTTAAGTAATTATATATCATGTTAGATAAGGGCCTAACTTTATTCTTTTGCCTGTGAATATTTAGTTTTTCCAGTGCCATTTGTTGAAAAGATTGTTTCACCCATTGAATACTTTGGGCATCCTTATCAAAAATCACTGGGCCATGGGGCCAACAGGTGACATGAAGGTTAAGGCATTGGACCTCACATAGCCATCTCTGAGGTTTAAGTCCTGGACCTGGCAGCTTGAAAATCATGCCAGGCAGGTGTGCATGTATGTGCCCAAAATCCCAAGAAGGAGAATGGAAGACAAAGGATTGCCGTATGGCCAAACACCCTGAGGGCATAATTTCTTATTTTCTCTCTCTCTCTCTCTGTCTCTTCAGTAAGTACATGTACCCTGTAGCAAAAACTAAACCAAACCAAACAGATAAAAAGGACCATATGCAATGAGCTGAATATTTGTGTGCCCCCTAAATTCATGTGTTTAAATCCTTATCCATAAAGTGATAGTATTAGAAGGTGGGGCCTTTGAGAAATGATTAGGTCATGAGAGTAAAGTGTTATGAATAGGATTAGTGCTCTTAAAAAAAGAGATTCTGTGAAGATCCTCTGTCCCGACCAGTATATGAGGACTTAATAAAATTATGGCCATCTATGAACTAGGACCAAGTCTGCCAGTACCTTGATCTTGGACTGCCTAACCTCCAGAACTGCAAACAATACATTTCTGTTACCAGCCTATGCTGTTTTTAAATAATGGTTTGATTGACTAAGATACCACATATTTGAGGGTTTATTTCTGACTTTACAGTATGAGTTAAGAAGTGTTCCCTATTCAAGATTTTTCTGGAAAAACTTAGTGATTGGTGTTAATTCTCTTTAAAAATATTTGCTAGAATTCACCAGTGAAGCTATCAGATTCAGGACTTTTCTTTTGTGGGGAAATTACTTGTTAATGAAATTTGTTAATTTTAGATCTTTCCATAATTTCTATCTGCATAACTTTGACAACTCTAGGTACCTCATAAATGTGGAATCATTTATTATTTGTCTTTTTTTGACTATTTTATTTCAGTTAGCATAATTTCCTCAAGGTTCATCCATGTCAGATCACTTTTAAGGCCATTTCTATATCTTCTTTTTGGAGGGAACCTTTTATTAACATATAGTGCCTTTCTTTGCCTTCCAAAAGCTGCTTTTAAAGTCTATTTTGTCTAATATTAACACTACTACTTCTGCTCTCCTTTGGTTACTATTTGCACGAGATATCTTTTTCCATCCTTTCACTTTCAATTTATTTCTGTTTTTGGATCCAAAGATAGAATATAGTTGTATGTTTTTAGACAGCATATAGTTGTATCATATTTTTAATCTATTCTACCAATCTCTGTCTTTTGATTAGAGAGTTTAATTTATTTACATTTAAAGTACTATAATTACAGATAAGGAGGAACTGATATCATTTTGCTGCTTGTTTTCTATATGCCTTATAGTTTTTTTGTTTCTCATTTCTTGCATTACTGTATTCTTTTGTGTGTGATTTTTTTTGTTGCAAAACAATTTAATTCCTTTCTTGTTTCCTTTTCCATATGTTCTTTACACATATATATTTTCATAGAATTTTTATTGTATAATTTCTTATTTGCATTTAGTTGTTCTACACCTTTATGGTGCATAATATAGTTTTTCAAAGCATGTGTTCAGTTTGTGACCAGCAAATCAAGGATATTACCACATATATGGTTTTCCACAAAGAACCTTACATTCTTGTGTTTATTAGAAATTTCTTTCTGAGCCTCTCTCATCAGTACATTTTTATTTCAGCATATTGTATCAATCATTCTTTTAAATCCTTCAAATCCATATTATTACTTGGCTTCGAATTATTTGCTACATTTCTAATGACATGAGCAAATACAGTACTATAAAGGCAAATAAAGAGTTATAAGGTTTTGCAGCATTTGAAGTAGCCTAGATTTTAAGCAAAACTACTCAAAACTAGGTAACATGGTCATGGTTTTGTTAGAGAATACTAATCCCCTAAGTGAGGCAGATTGCTGCTCTCATCATTATTTGGTGATACTACTTCTTCAAGAGTTTGAGGGAAACTATGCTCTAAACTCCATCTCCTAGGCTCCTGAAATATTCAGACAAGTGGAGGATAGATTTTATCACAGAATGACCAGAAATAACCACAGAGGCACAAGAAACATGAGAAATCAAGAAAATATCTCTCCCTTAAGGGAAAAGAACAACCCATCATCATCCACAGACAGTACAGTAGAACTCATGGAAATGTCTGATAGAGAATTCAGAATATTCATAGTGACGAAACTAAATGAGATGCAAGAGCTGAGAGAAAATGAATTCCAGAAGGAGAACAGGAGAAAAGAGACAACAAGTTCCAGGAAGTGTTGAAGTTCTTTCATGACCTGAGAGAGGAAATACACACCATAAAATAGAATCAAATGGAGCTATTAGAGATGAAGGCTGCCATTCAGGAAATCAAAACCTCCTTCGAAAGTATTAAAAGCATATTAGTCCATACAGAAAATAGAATCTTGAATGTTGAAGGCAAAACCTCTGATATAGAAAAAACAACCAAAAAAACTGTGAAAATAAACCCCAAAATGAGAATACTATATGAGAAACACTAGACAGCATTAAACACCCAAACATCTGGATAATCAGTATCCCAGAAAGTGAGAAAACTAATAAGGGCATTGATAATCTATTCCATGAAATCCTGCAAGAAAACTTTCCAAATCTAGAGAGGCATTCAAATATCCAGACCCAGGAAATACAAAGAACTCCTAATAGAATCAACCCAAGAAGATCTTCTCCAAGGCACATTATAGCCAAACTGACCAAATCTAGAGACAAAGGCAAGATACTAAAATTGGCAAGAGAGAAATGTCAGGTTACTTATAAAGGATATCCAATCAGGTTAATTTCAGACCTCTCATCAGAAACAATACGAGCAAGGAAAGAATGGAAAAATATATTCAAAGTGTTAAGTGAAAAACAGTTTCAACCAAGAATACTATACCGGGCAAGATTATCTTTCATATGGAAAGAAAAGATAAAAACATTCTCTGATAAACAAGACCTGAAAGAATTTGCCAATAGCAGACCCACTCTTCAAGAAGTTCTAAAAGGAGTGCTCTATCAGGAAAACTAATGACACATACAGAAATAAGAGAACAAAATGCAACCAAGAAAACAACCAATTTAATGCTAGGGACAAGGAATATCAATAATAACATTGAATGTTAACTTACAGGATTTAAACAGAAAGATTGGACCACAGTAACACTGCATATTTAACAGAAAGGAGTTTGAACATAAGACTGAAATTGCAAAGTGGAATTTTATGACTTTTGAATAAACTGTCTCTTTAAATGGAAACATAAACTTTTCTTTCTTCCTGACCCCTCTTGAATTGGAAATATTTGGGTGTATTATTTTGTGGCAGAAGGGTTATTTGCATAAGTTCAATAATACTTGTTGCATTGAATCAGAAATTGGAAATACTCATTATTGGACAGGGAATGTCATACCTGAAGATTAATCAGAAAACTATGGAACCAAGGTGGATCTCAAGCCAACAGAAGCTCTTAGAAAGATGACCTGGCACCATAAATAGTTCTGCCTGGCAGAGAGGATTAGAGAAGATACATGAAAGAATTTATAACATAAAATAACCTGGACTTTTATAGCCCAGCATTATAATCAGTAGAGATTGCAAAAGAGCAGCCACACCAAAGGATTATCTTGAGAAAGATTTTGAAGGAAGAAAAAGAGACTGATCTTTGCTAGCAGATGGTATATCACAGAGTACTTGGTAGGCAGGGCTGAATTGAGAAGGTTTATGTGTGACTAGTGTGCTGGGCATTTGCCTTTCAACAATTTGAGTAGTTGACATGTAAATATTTTCTCAAAAATATTTAAAACCATACTGTCTCTGTTGTTATAGAATCACAAGTAAAATTATAAAAATATTTTGAACATTATCTTTAAAATTCAGTATTCTGAAAATTTGAAAGTTGTTTATTAACCATCAAGAACTATGGAGTATGAGCAAAATTTTTTTGATGTGTAAAGTAAACGTTTGTGGAAAAATGTAAATATAAATAAATGGGGGAAAGAAAAAAAGAGTTTCAACTAATTCTGCAGTATCTGTCTTGAAAGCCAGTTATTATGGGAAGCTACTTTTAGTTCCTGGTATAGTAAAATCATAAAAGACCATGCTACAGGAAAAAGAAAACAATACTCTAACCCTTCAACCCTCATCTTATAAGGAAAATGAATTCAATAAACCTTATTTAATGTTTGCTATTTGCCAAGCAAATATAGTGCTTGGAATACAGAGATGAATGAATCAGTCTTTTCCCCAGCAGGGCTTGAAAAACTCAAGGAAGCAGGAAATGTAATAGATACTATAATGGAGGACTGAGCACTATGTTATGGGGGCAGGGGAAGGAAGTTCCCTTTTTGGAAGGGGATTGTATAGAAAGTATTCCAGGGACGGGGAAGGAGCTTAAGCAGAAACAGAGAGGTAATGATATGCATTGGCTATCAGATGGAGAAACCAGAGTCAAGGTAGCAAAAGTTGAAAGGAGACAGGCTCTGGGAGGGTGAAACAAGATGAAGTCGATAGACATCAATTCTTTGTTTCGATGAAACCTCAGCAAATTCTATTATCAAGCACAAATAACTTGCTCTGGATGAAAAGAAAAGTTCACAGCTGTTGTTTTTCACCTTATAAATTCCTAGTCACTGGTGATTGTTCAGTCAAGATTAAGAGTCTGGGGGTTTTTAGTGCTTACATATAGTCAAGGACAGCAGTCTTCAAAAAGCTTTAATAATATGTTCTTTCATTACTTCTAGGCTCAATTAAGAAATAAACATTGTATATACTTTCCAAGAGACTAAAGATAATCTCCTTATTCAGCATGACTCTGCAATCTTAAAATAATAAGCCAGACTCATAAGTCTACTGAAAATACTCCTAATCAGATATCAGTTTGGCTAAACTTGATCCTTAAAGGTCAAAAATTCAATTATAATTAGGTATGGCCAGACCAATTGTCTTTGCAAAATAGCAAGTTTGTAATACATCATAGAAACACTAGTTAAAAATTAGCAATGAAATAATTTTGAACTAGATTAATAATGAAAATGACTATTTAGAATCATTGGATACCCTACAACAGAGAAGCGTGTTTTTCTACATCCAATTGAGAAACTCCATTGTGAAGCCATACCTTATTAATTTCTTTTTCTAGGTATTAGCTTAATAGCCAATGTGTGTAATAAATAACTTTAACTTTTTGCTAGCAAGTTACACTGGGACTTTTCCTTCCTAATTATCCAAGTTCCACTACTGCACTGTGCCATTCGGTGTCCACAGCCATTGTGTTGACATAGCTTCCATTACTGTTGCCAGCAAATGGGTTTGAACTCAGGCTGTCTAGTTTCAGAGTACATGCCACTAGTGTTTTACTAGCATCTCTATTGCCCTAGAGTTGATGTCACTAATGTGCTGGGTGTTTGAGGTGGAGGGATGACCAAGAGGACCACTAACTATATATCCCTATTTTGAAAGCTTTCTTTCTGAATCAAATGAAGTCATAAACTCAGTATCTAGGCTTCATTCTTTTTACTTTCTATGAAAATACCATCAACTCTAAGTGACAACTTGAATATAAGATACGAGGGTGTTTGATATAAGAAATTGCTTTTGATAAATATGTATATATTATGGAATAGTTTATGGAACAGTTTATGGTGGTCTTTAATGTTCCTGATATAAAAGACTGTGAGACTTATTTCTTGTATAATTCAGTGTATCTCCCCTGGAAAAGTGATATGACTGCTTATGTCAGATGCAAGATATTTAATCTAACATTTCTACATATTCTTTGATTTAGTTTAATTTTCTTGAGTTTTAGTGAACCCAGAGCTAATTTTTGTTCTTCAAAACCCCTCAATAACTTCCTCTTTTTTACTGAAACAAACACAATCTACTTATCTCTTTACTAAGATATACCCTATGTATTTAACTTAACTTTTTAAAATTTTTCTTTTTCTAGTCTTCCTCCTTAAATTGATAATTTAACTCTATTTGATTACGTACACTCAGTCCAATTGCTCCAGCCGGAAACCTGAACATCAAAGTTGAATTTTCCTTCTCTTTCATTATCATCTCCTCATCATTCAATCCATTCAGTTAAGATCCTCACCTGTAATGTGTCTCAAATATACTCTTCCTCATTTTCATTGCCATCATGTGAACATGTGAATCCAGGCCATGATTATATCTCTAGGACGACTTTAATGATCTTCCAATATATTCTCCACCTTGGAATCACAGTTAGCTTTAAAGCATAAATAGCGTGTTACTGCCCTACCTGTAACTTTTAGAAGCTCATATAAAATACAAAATTTTTTTTCATTTCTCTCTCTCTTTCTCTCTTTCTTTTTAGAGAGAGATTTTTGCTACAGGGAATGTGTGCTTGCCAGAAAGACAAAGAGAGACAGACAAAAAGAGAGAAACCACCTCCCAGGGAGATGGCCATACTGCAGTCCCTTCTCTTCCATTCTCCTCTTGGAATCTTGTATATGCATGCACATGCACCTGACATGAGTTTTAAGCCATTGGGTCTGGGACTCGAATCACAGTCAACTACATGGGAGTCCAGTGACATAACCATTTGCCATCTGCTGGTCCCCCCGCTTTCTTTTTAAAGAAAGATTTTTGCTTGGGA
Organism: Tupaia tana; assembly: GCA_026018925.1. Taxonomy (NCBI): domain Eukaryota; kingdom Metazoa; phylum Chordata; class Mammalia; order Scandentia; family Tupaiidae; genus Tupaia; species Tupaia tana. The sequence continues at coordinate 72,149,550 of JAKSZU010000003.1, read as the reverse complement.
ACCAGCAGTTAGCGTAATGGCTATGTCGCTGGACTCCCACGTAGTCGACCGCGGTTTGCGTCTCGGACCCGGTGGCTTACAACTCACGCCGGGCGCGTGTGCGTGCGTGCCCAAGATCCCGAGAGGAGAATGGAGGAGAAGGGATTGCGGCGTGACCATCCCCCCTGGGGGGTGATTTCTCGCTTTCTGTCTCTATGTCTCTCTCTGTCTGTCTGGCGAGCGCACGCGCCCTATAGCGAAAAACCTCTCAAAAAAAAAAAAAAAAAAAAAAAAAAAAAGAAAGATTTTTGCTTTAGGACACATGCACATACCAGAGAGACAGAGAGAGATAGACAGAAAATGAGAAATCACCTCCCAAAGGACATGGACATGCTACAATCCCTTCTCCTCCATTATCTTCTCAGGATTTTGGGCACACACATGCACTCACTTGGTGTGTTTTAAGTCACTGGATCTGGGACTCAGACTGCAGTCCACTATGTGGGAGTACAGTGATGTAGCCGTTATACTACGGCTGGTCCCCAAATCCGAAGTTTTGCCATAGCCTTAAAACTCACGTGATCTGGTCCCAGCTGATCTCTTCAAGTTCGTTTCATAACTTTCTCTTCCCACTTTATGTAGCCTCACCAGCCTCCTATCACTTTGGAGCAGCAATCCCTGCCTTTTTATAGAGACACTGCCCAGGTTATATATTTGATTAGAGCAAAAGCTGCTAAACTATAGCTTTATAAGTCAAATCTGTCACATTGCCCATTTTTTAAAAAATAAAGTGTTATTGGAAAATAGCCATGCTTATCTGTTTAGATATTATCAATGGCTCCTTTCATATTCCAATAGCAGAGGTGATTTGTTGCGACAGAGAACAAATAACCAACAAAACACAAACACATTTATTCTTTGTGTCATTACAGAATGCCTATAAGCAAGAGTATTCCTCCTGTTGCTCTTTGAAGAGCTGTTTTTCTCTCATTCTACAGCTCAAACATTAAAAGTCTGCTTCACAAAGGTAGAAGGAGTACCATACCTGAGACCAGCAGCTGGAATAATGGCTGCATTCCTGGATTCCCATGTAGTCGACTGTGGTTCAAGTCTGTACCTTAAAACTTACACCAGGTGCATGTGCATGCATGGCCCAAATCCTGAGAGGAGAATGGATAATGGATTGCAGCTTTGCCATTCCCCCGGGGGGTGATTTCTTGCTTTCTGCCTAGCGCACATGCCCTACAACAAAAATCTCTCTTAAAAAAAAGTAAAAAAAGGGACCAGCAGTTAGCGTAATGGCTATGTCGCTGGACTCCCACGTAGTCGACCGCGGTTCGAGTCCCGGACCCGGTGGCTTAAACTCACGCCGGGCGCGTGTGCGTGCGTGCCCAAGATCCCGAGAGGAGAATGGAGGAGAAGGGATTGCGGCGTGGCCATCCCCCCTGGGGGGTGATTTCCTGCTTTCTATCTCTCTGTCTCTCTCTGTCTGTCTGGCGAGCGCACGCGCCCTATAGCAAAAACCTCTCCAAAAAAAAAGGAAAAAAAAAATTAAAAAAAGAGAGAAAGATCACCATATCTTAGTAGGCTGCCTTGTAAATTTTCTAGTACAATATCAATACTACAATATTAGTGATTCCTTCGCATTCACCACAAGTTTTATTTAAATATTATTTGTTTACCTGTGATTGTGTGGATATATATATATATATATATATATATATATTATTATTTTTTTAATAGGTCTTTGCATTAGGGAGCATAAGCTTTGCCAGAGAGAGACAGAGCCAGAGATAGTGAGAGGGAAAATGAGAACTCATCCCCCCACTGGAATCCCTTTTCCTCCATTCTCCTGCTGGGATCTTGGACACACACACACACACACACACACACTTCTGGTGTAAGTTTCAAGCCAGCAGGTCCAGGACTCGAACCATGGTCAACCATGTGGGAGTCCAGTGAAGTAACTGCAATGCCATCTGCTGGCTCCCATGACTATCTTTTATTGGACTAAACATTTCTTAGGTCAGGAACACATCTTTCTTATTTTATTTTTTTACTGTATACTCAGTTCCTAAAATATTGATAATAACTGATTATAATAGATAATAGTAGGTAATAAAAGTTACTGAAATGGGGAACCAGCAGTTAGAGTAATGGCTATGTCGCTGGACTCCCACGTAGTCGACCGTGGTTTGCGTTCTGGACTCGGTGGCTTAAAACTCACACCAGGCGCGTGTGCGTGCGTGCCCAAGATCCCGAGAGGAGAATAGAGGAGGAGGGATTGTGGCATGACCATCCCCCCTGGGGGGGTGATTTCTCGCTTTCTGTCTCTTTGTCTCTCTCTGTCTGTCTGGCGAGTGCACATGCCCTATAGTGAAAACCTCTCCAAAAAAAAAAAAAAAAAAAAAAAAAAAAAGTTACTGAAATGAATGAACATGTCCTATTTTTCCAGTTCCATTTAAAAAACATCATCTCACCTTTGCTTTGTGAATACTTTAAAATATTTTAGTATCTCCCTTTTCAATTTAACCTATCCTGGGAAAACCTTTCCTGAACACTATCCCTATCACCCCTCATTGTGGTTCAATCCAGTTTATGGATGGGATTAGACAATATCCTTGTGTCTCTATTCTGTCTTAGGTTGATATAGTACAGCATTTACCTTAAAGAAGACTAATATGAAGGTCCAGGGAAATATATTCTTTGTTGAATAGTTATGATAAATTAAAATAGAGTAATCCTGATAGATGTAAACCATGAAGAATCATCCCATTAAATCCATACACTAGATCAAGCCATATTTGGTCAGAGATAATTCTTTTATTAAAAAGTAAAGAACCATCCAATCTTTAAAACAATAAATAATACAGGCATATATAAATTCTCTTATTTAGTATATTCTTAGTAATAAAATTAATAATATTCTGGAGCTTTTACTCTGACCATCACATTATATAGAAGAAGAAATGCAAACTTTACCTTTAATTGCTGCAGTTTTGATCGGAACAGTGTCATGGGTGAACTCCAGGGATGTTTCATTGTTCTGTAATCATATATTCATAACTACGAAGCTGACAGTTTTGATGTATTAAGAAGCATGTATGAGACCTATTAACATTAACATATTGATTACTTACAAAATACAATTTAAATAATCAAGCTCTATGAATTTTTAGATTTGTCTAGAAGGAATGATGAGCAAGGAATAAGGAAAACATAATATCTCAAGATATTTTGTTAAAGTAATGAGTAAAACTACAGTAAAATGGAGAATTGACAAACCAAGGGAAACTTGGTTGAGTTGTTAGTTAGTCATGTTCAAGACTTTGGGTGTGGGGCCAGCAGTTAGCATAATGGCTATGTCGCTGAACTCCCATGTAGTTGACCATGGTTCCAATCCTGGACCTGGTGGCTTAAACTCACGCCGGGTGTGTGTGCGTGCGTCCCCAAGATCCCTAGAGGAGAATGGAGGAGAAGGGATTGTGGTGTGGTCATCCCCCCTGGGGTGGTGATTTCTAGCTTTCTGTCTCTCTCTCTGTCTCTCTGGCGAGCGCACATGCCCTGTAGCAAAAACCTCTCAAAGAAAAAAAAAAAAAAAAAGACTTTGGGTATAAGAGAATCTGGTTTACAAGAAGAGAGAGAAAGGGTGCGTTTCTAAGAGACTTATCTTTGACAAGGAGAAAAGATAGTCTGTAACACAGAATTTAAGAGAAAATTCGGGCAGTAAGTGGCATAGAGGTTAAGATGCTGGATCCCACATGATCAGCATCACATGTGTGTGTGTGTGTGTGTGTGTGTGTGTGTGTGTGTGTGTGTCCATGCATGCCCAAAATACTTAGAGGAGACTGAAAGAGATGTTGTGGTGTGGCCATCCTCTCTGGGGAGTGATTTCTCACTTTTGCTCTCTACTCTCTCTCTCTCTTTCTCTCTCTCTCTCTCTCTCTCTCTCTCTCTCTCTCTCACACACATAAGTACATTTGCCCTATGGCAAAAACTTAAAAAAAAGAGAAAAAAAAAGAAAGCAAAATTTGCTTTTGGGACCAGGAGATGGTATAATGGTTATGTCTCTGGACTCCCACAGAGTTGATTGTGCTTTGAGTCCCAGACCCAGTGGCTTAAGACTCACACCAGGCGCATGTGTGTGCATACCCAAAATCCTGAGAGGAAGATGGAGGAGAAGGGACTGTGGCATAGCCATCTCTCCTAGGGAGTGATTTCTCACTTTTGTCTCTCTGTCTCTATCACTCTGGGAAGCTCACACACCCTGTAGCAAAAACCTCTCTTAAAAAAAAATGTTCCTGGGGGACCAGCAGTTAGCATAATGGTTATGTCTCTGGACTCCCATGTAGTTGACCGCGGTTCGTGTCCCAGACCCGGTGGCTTAAAACTCACGCCAGGTGCGTGGGCGTGAGTGCCCAAGATCCCGAGAGGAGAATGGAGGAGAAGGGATTGCGGCGTGGCCATCCCCCTTTGGGGGTGATTTCTCACTTTCTGTCTCTATGTCTTTCTCTGTCTGTCTGGCGAGCGCATGCGCCCTATAGCAAAAACCTCTCCAAAAAAAAAAAATGTTCCTTTGTTTGGGGAAGTATCTAGGACTGTATAGTTGTGATCATTTTCAAGGCTTATGAGAAGCCTGAAGCCCTTCCTGGACAAACTATGGAGAAATCTGATGTTTAGTCTAAATGCTTATTCTATAAAGAGAGAGCAAAGAAGCTTGCAGCCTGCCACTTTATTTTTCTTACATGGGCCATGAATCACTGTTAATGATATTTAAAAACCAATCACAAAGCTATTCAAGTTATCTTGCATGTCATTACCTGGATTAACAATAATATATAAAACAGTAATTTATTATGCTTTAAATCTGTTAGCCACAAAAAGAATCAATAGCATTATGGTTAAATGGATTTTTATATATAACAAAGTAATTTAAGTAGAAAGCCAATGATTTATCTTCCTTTCTTTATACAATTGGAATTCAAGAAATTTGAGATTGAGTCTTCCAAAATTAATAAATAACATTACCAGTAAAGAGGAATTCAGAGCATTCTTTAGAAGCTTATTGCCAATCACTTTTCCATTTACTTCAGTTTGGATTCTACTATTATCTTCCTAGGATAAGTTATCAGTTAGATGAAGACTTCATGGAAAAAAGATCTAGTTATATCTGATTTTTTTTTTAAGAGAAATTTTTGCTATAGGGTATGTGCTCTTGCCAGAGAGACAGAGATACAGAAAGCAAGAAATCTTCCCCCAAGGGGATGGCCACACCACAATCCCTTCTTCTCTTGGGATTTTGGGCATGCATGCACACACATCCGATGTGAGCTTTAAGTCACTGGGTTCAGGACTCAGACCACAGTCAACTCCGTGGGAGTCCAGCCACAAAACCATTATGCCTTCTGCTGGTCCCTCCGATATTTTTTTTTTTGGAGAGGTTTTTTTTTTTTTTTTCCCACTATAGGGCGTGTGCGCTTGCCAGACAGACAGAGAGAGACATAGAGACAGAAAGTGAGAAATCACCCCCCAGGGGGGATGGTCACGCTGCAATCCCTTCTCCTCCATTCTCCTCTCTGGATCTTGGGCACGCACGCACACGCGCCCGGTGTGAGTTTTAAGCCACCGGGTCTGGGATGCGAACCGTGGTCGACTACGTGGGAATCCAGCGACATAGCCATTACGCTAACTGCTGGTTCCCGGTCTCTCTGATTTCTAACATTAGTTCTAATGACAGATACATTTCAACTTTGTTTCATGAGCATTTCTTAAATGTGTATTAGCCATACCAAAAAAAAAAAAAAAAAGGTGATTATTTGAATTAATCCATCCTTTCCTGTTGAATGGGATTTTACTACTTTAAGCCATGCAATGTATAAGTGTTTTAAAATTTTGAGATTTCTAGATGACTGATACACACATACTTAGGGGTTATAGAACATATATAATGTGGGACCAGCAGATGACATAGTGGTTATATCACTGGACTCCCACATGGCCAGCTATAGTTTGAGTCCTGGATCCAGTGGCTTGACAATCATACCAGGCATGTGTGTGTGAGTGCCCAGGATCCTAGGAGGAGAAAGGAGGAGAAGGGATTGAAGTGTGGCCATCCCCTCTGGGAGATGATTTCTCACTTTCCCTCTCATGATCTCTGTCTGTCTCTCTGGTGAGCACAAATGCCCTATGGCAAAAACCTCTTAAACATAAAAAGAACATATATAATGCAATGAATCATAGATGTTATAGGAATATGGACCTGTTTTATAGTTGATTTTTATTATTTCCTAACTGACTTTGGACGTATAACTAGGATCTTGGTTCTCACTGTGTATTTACGTATGTGTGTTTAATGTATTTGCATTGTAGAGTTGTAACAATATGGAATTATACTGAAAACACATGGCACAGTGCCTGGAAAGCAATAGGCACTTAGTAAGTTGCAGTCATGATTATATCATTATCATTCACTCTAAAGGTAGTATTCAAGTGTTCTAGGAGAAATGTAGTACTCCATTGAGACACATATTTTGATGTGGAGAATGTTCCTAGGGAGAAGTTAGCTCTACATACAAAAATGAAATTAGCTTACTCAATACTCAATTTCTATAAATGAAACCATAACCAACGTGTCTTTACTTTTCTTATTACTTCTCTAAGCCTCCAGTACTGGCCTGTATTTTGTGAATGCAAGCTTTGTGAGTTTAGATGACATAATTAAGGTAGAGCCCACTTTAAACAAACTGATCTGAAAGATACTTTCAAAATGAGAAGAAAGAAAGATTTGCTTTAATATTGGATTTTTGTATTTGCAGAAAATTTCATGATGGCATTTTAGGATTAGAAGATATTTTAGGAATAATCTTGCCAAATTTTGTTTCAAATGATGAAATTAACCAAAAGGATATTTCTAAGGTCATACATCCAGTTACCAGACAAACTAGGACTCCTGACAAGTTATTTTCTTTTCTTTTCTTTTCTTTTCTTTTCTTTTCTTTTCTTTTCTTTTCTTTTCTTTTCTTTTCTTTTCTTTCTTCTTTCTTTCTTTCTTTCTTTCTTTCTTTCTTTCTTTCAAGTCAGATTTATTCAGCATCATGATCAGATTATTACATTTAGCAATCAACAGCATAGGTAAAAAAAAAAAATCTACATTAAAACCCTTTGTTGGAATGCTTTACATTTTACTCAAAACAGAGACGAAAATAACCTGTTATACAATTAGTTGCAAATACAACCCTCGTGTTTTTTTGCCCATACACATAAGTATGGTCTAAAACATGTCTTCTTTGTAGCAGCTAGGCCCTGCCACCACTGTGCTTGGCTGAGTTCACAAACCTGTTGTAACCTGTAGCTTCCCTGTCACTTCTCTAGGTCTCGTCTCCTGCTAAGCTTTGTTTCCTGGCAGTTAATTAAAACCTTCTGCCACTGTCATAGCTATTGCTGTTGCTGGAACTACCATAGCCACCTTGATTTCATGGTTTGACAAAGGGTTGGCCTCTACCCCTGTAAGGGCCAGAGTTTCTGCCTCCCAAGTTTCCACCCTTCATGAGTCAAAAATTTGAAGACTCATTGTTATAATTACCAAAATGATTGTAGCTTCCACCACCTCCAAAATTACTTCCATCATTACCAAATCCATTATATCTATCCCCACTTCTGCTGTATCCACCACCACCATGGCTGCCATCAAAGCCACCGCAACCACTGAGGTTTCCTCCATGACCAAAGTTGTCATTACCACCAAAACCACCTTCTCAACCACCACTGATGTTTCCAGCACCACTTCGACTTTTTGGGCAGGAGATAGCACTAGCCATCTCTTGTTTGGACTGGATTTTTCTTACTTCACAGTTGTGGCCATGCTCAGTATATTTATGAATGACAATCTTATCCACAGAATCATGATCATCAAAGGTTACAAAACCAAAGCACCCCTTCTTGCCACTGTCTCAGTCAGTCATGATTTCAATCACTTCAATTTTCCCATACTGTTCAAAATAATCTCTTAGGTGATGTTCTTCACTGTCTTCTTCAATGCCACCAACATAGATTCTTTTTCACAGTTACGTGGGCACCTGGTCTTTGAGAATCTTCTCTTGAGTCAGCCCTCTTTGGTTACACAACTTCCATCCACCTTGTGTGGCCTTGCATTCATGACTGCATGCACCTTCTCCACAGGGGCACACGTGACAAATCCAAACCCCTGGAGTGCTGGGTGTTTGGATCTCACACTACCTCGCAGTCCTTGAGCATTCTCCATTGCTCAAAATGGCTCCTCCAGCTCTCATTGGTTGTTTCAAAGCTCAGCCCTCAGATAAATAGTTTCTGCAGCTGTTCCGGCTCTTTAGGAGGCTCCAACTTTGACATGACAGCAGTGGGGAGAGAGACCAACGATGCTTCCCTGGCGGCATCCACAAGTTGAAATGAGTAAGCTAACAAACATATCTCCTGACAACCTCTTCTTATAAATGGCTCAGCTTAGTTAAGGACAAATTCTTAAAAAAAAAAAAAAAAAAAAAAAAATTTTTCCCCAGCATGAACATACTGGGTACAAGTCCAATCAAAGATAGTCTCATACACATTATCATCAAGAGATCATTTTTCATTTTTGAATTAGAGACAATTTTATAGGAGAGATGACATTTGAATTGGTCCTGGGTAGCAAAATTTCTCAAATGTTTAAAACAGATTCTATTTACAAGCATTGATTCTTTTTTTTTTTTTTTTTGAAAGGTTTTTGCTATAGGGCGCACGCTCGCCAGAAAGACAGAGAGACAGAAATCGAGAAATCACCCCCAGGGGGGATAGCCACGCCGCAATCCCTCCTCCTCCATTCTCTTCTTGGGATCTTGGGCATACACGTACATGCGCCTGGCGTGAGTTTTAGCCCTGGGACCGGGACTCGAACTGTGCCGACTACATGGGAGTCCAGCAACAAAGCCATTACGCTAACTGCTGGTCCTTACGAGCACTGATTCTCGTTACACTTTTTGGAAACACTGGCATTGGTGGTTAGGAAGTATAAGCAGAGCACGATGAAATCCACCTCCTTACCCCCAGGCATGTTGATGACTCACACCTCAGAGTTCAGATAATTGCTGGGCTCTCATGCTGCCACAGTAAGTAGGTATAGGGTGTATCAATTGTAGCCAAGAGGTGCATTTCCCGGAAAAATAGAAAAGCTTTTCCATATAGGGTGAGTGAGGAATCCTCCTACTTGTAATGACAAATCTTCAGTAAATGCTTATCATTATTGTATTATTTAGTGCAAGCTGTGTGTATGTGTGTGTGAGTGGGTGTTATGTTATATGTTGAAGTGTTATCCTTTATCAAGATGAGTATAAGATAACAGTACCAATTGCCCAAAGAGGCTGAGTCATGGAAGAATATCAAGAATAGTGAGAATAACAATATTTATCTTTCTTTTGAGTGCTTATCAAGTGCCAGACTATGCTTTACATGTCTTATTTTGTTTATTTTTCATGGTACCGTATATGTGAATACTGTTATTATCCATGGTTTGTTGACAAAGTACTGAGGCTTGGAGAGATTAATTTAACCAAAGCTCACAAAGATGGTAATAGAGATAGAATCCATCTAAGATCGATTTGTGCTCTTACAATATACCATCTTCCTAGACTCTGGAACTACAGCAAAGCCTGTGCTATTATGTTGTCAATAAATAATTTATCTTTACATCAATAGCAGTTCTTGTCTCTGAGGAAGGCTAAAGTGGAAGCATGAAGTGGGGAGACATGGAGATGAAGCTAGGTCACCTGGGATCTTTTTTTCAGGTTTAAAACCTTTTTATTTGTATATTAAAAATTACATATTCCGATAATCAAAATCATCTGAGTAACAAAAAATGGCACTCTTACTAAATTGCATTTTACAACCTGTAAGACGCAGTGGACCAGCTTAGTTTTTAATTATATATTCAGTGTTTTACCCAGTTTCTCCCTTTACCAACATGCAACCCTTTTTCCTCTGTTAGGCAAATGAAAGAGACAAGCAAAGTTAGTAGTTAGTTCTTGCTTCTTTCATGTGAAAAGGGGCATTATAGTCATCTAATTTATTTGCATCTTACAAAGTTAAACAGCTAAAAAAACTAAATTAGGAGTGTACTATAGTTTGACTGTGTTCCCCAGAATTCACATGTTGGAATTTGGTTGTAATGGTATCAAGAGGGTGAAAATTTAATTTGACTATGGGGTTGAAAGATGACTCCTGGGACCAGCAGTTAGTGTAATGGCTATGTCGCTGGACTCCCACGTAGTCGACCGCAGTTCGAGTCCCGGACCCGGCGGCTTAAACTCACACCGGGCACGTGTGCGTGCGTGCCCAAGATCCCGAGAGGAGAATGGAGGAGAAGGGATTGCGGCGTGGCCATCCCCCCTGGGGGGTGATTTCCTGCTTTCTATCTCTCTGTCTCTCTCTGTCTGTCTGGCGAGCGCACGCGCCCTATAGCAAAAACCTCTCCAAAAAAAAAAGAAAAAAAAAAAAAAAAAGAAAGACGACTCCTTTGGGAGGGGATTAGAATTAGATAAAATCATCAAGGTAGGGCCCCATGATTGAATCCTGGTGGTTCTATAAGAAGATGGAACGAAACAGACACATGCTCTGCTCTTGTTCTGTCTCCCCATGTGATGCCCTGCACCACCTAGGGACTCTACAGAAAGTTCCCACCAGAAAGATATCCTTTACCAGATGTGGCCCCTTGGCCTCAGACCTCCAAAACTATGAGCTAAATAAACATCTTGTATTCTTTTTAGAGAGATTTTTGCTATAGGACGTGTGTATTCACGTGAGAGAAAGGGACAGAGGGACAGAAAATTAGAAATCACCCCCCAGAGGCAATGGCCATGCCACAATCCCTTTTCTTCCATTATCCTCTCAGTATTTTGGGCATGCATGCACATGTACCCAGCATATTTCAAGCTGCTGGGTCTAGGACTCGAGCTGTGGTGGACCATGTGGGAGTCCAGAATCTTAACCACTATACCACCTACTAGCCCCAACATCTATTCTTTATAAATTACCCACACTCAGGAACTTCTGCTATTAGCTGCACAGAATGGACTAAAACTGAAGGTACACTTTGTGGTAAGTACAATACATGTTAGTGGTACACACTTCATTATGGTTGGCCTGTTTGGCTTCTCCAGTTTGATCATTCCTTTAAGCAATGGATTTTTCTCTTATATTTCTTCCTTTTCTAATTTCTGTTTATTGAATGTCTTAATCTCCATCATTTCAGGTTTGTCAGACATGATAACAGAGAAAGTGGGAGTGAGATGTGCAGGCCTGTGGGGTCTAATCTGTACAATGGCCACAGACCAGTCTCCTTTGACTTCAAAACACTTACTACATAGCTGAAAAATTGAAGGGAATAGATATTTTAAAAATATTAGGCAGCTTAGGAAAATAATTCATATTTACTGTCTTCCTTACTACTAAGTACTGACTGTGCACATGGTAAAACATACATATCTATTTGTATAATGGCATCGATCTTTATTTTTTCCAAATAATTGCACATTTTTTTTCATGTTTTACTTCATACATGAGGTTTTTAACTCACTTGACACTTCTTACCCACAAAATCAAGGGCATGTGTTTTCATCATGGAACATGTGGATAGAAACCTATTTAACAGGTCTGTGGTCCAGATTCAGCTGTCCATTTATCTTGTTGCTGGTTGGATGGGCAGAAGAAGCAGCACTAAGATTACAAAGGAAGTATTGAATTCTAACCTCCCAGGGTTTGATGATGATTAAAAAGCCATCCTCTTTGCCAAATCTTTATAAAATGCTGTAACTATATTTAAAGAAAAATACTGTGCAGATGTAATGTAGTCTGAAAGTCTATTCTTAGGTAGTTCAGCAAAATTGCCTAAAATCTTTCTAAATGATGGTACAGCTCTTAGTACTAACAAGAGAGAATTATTTCCCTGGTTAGCTTTTTTTTTTTTTTTTTTTTTTTAAGATAAGATCTCACCATGTCATGATCCAATGGTCTCTGTCTCCCAGTTAGGACTATAGGTGTACATCATCATGGCCCGGTTGCTTTTTAGATGAAGTCTCACTGTGTTGTCCAGGTCAGCCTCAAGCACAAAGTCCTTCTGCCTCAGCCTTCCTTAATCACTATGATTATGGGAGCACACCACTACATCTGGCCTTTAGGTTGGAATGGGATTCTCCTACCTGGGACTTCTATATGGCCCCAGGTTGCAGCAGGTACCATCTAAGCAGTGCATGCTGCTATATGTGAGCCATCCTGGTTAAATTTTGGTCCATGCTTCAAATTATCTTTTTTGTGCCAGGTGTCAACCCAGTTGAATGTTTACTTACATTTTATTTATACTTCTTTGATTTTCATGAAAAGAAATAAGGAAAAAACCTCACATATTTTCAAAGGTGTTTGTATTGAGAGACTTTATATACCAGGAGTAAAGCAGAACATTTGACATTCCTGTCGTTGAAAGTTTTATGGCATCCCTCCTTAGTTATTTGACCTAGCTCTATCATCTTTGTCTTCTCTCATTATTGTTGAGAATTAGATTCTGTCTATTGCATTCTTTTCCCTTTGGTATAGTGCACATGCCTTCCCAGCAATTGCTAGCTTTGACTCTCTTGACTTTTCTTAACATGTTCTGCAAAACAGTGAATGAACTCTAGATTCTTTTGTTTAGGGGCTAAAAGTTCCTACTACAGGATTCGTCTGTGTGTGTTTTAGGCTTTTGCCATAGGGCACATGCGTTTACCAGAAAGCACATATGCACATGCTCCTGGCATGAGTTTCAAGCCACCAGGTCCAGGACTTGAATAGCATTTTGCCTTGCAGGAGTCCAGTGCCTTAACCACCTTGCCATCTGCTGGCCCCATTTACTATAGGGTTTTATGTGTATGTTTTCCCATCTCCTCCTAATACCAATTCACCCATATGAATTTTGAAGACTGAGGAAATAAGCTGAAGACACGAGCTAGAATATATTGAGGAAGAATTTAGCTGAGAAGCAGCTGAACGACTTTGCAGAACTACAGAGAGATTGGGAACTTGGAAATGTCAGGTATGACTAAGACTGAGTATGAAGTGTGAGGTGTATATAGGGGATTAATTGAAAGCTTGTATGTGACGTGGTCAACCCCCTCTACACTCTCAGTACAAATGCTCAGCTCAGTCTGAGTATCTGTGCTTCAAGCAAAACATCAAATATTCCCTGTTAGTTTGCTATAGGGTGCATGTGCTCACACTGGAGAGAGAGAAAAAAAGAGAAAGGACAAGTGAGAAATCACCCCTGGTAGGATGGTCACAGAGCAATCCTCTCTCCTCCATTCCCCTCTCAGGATTTTGGGCATGCATGCAAATGGCCTGGCATGATTTTCCAGCTGCCGGGTCCAAAAATTGAACCATGCAGTCAACTATGTGGGATCCAGCTGCCTTAACCACCATGCCACTGACTAGCCCCCAAAATATTCTTCTTTACAGAAATTAAAGATTGCCATAAAAGGATGAGGGCTTTAGGAAGTCCATTTCTAGAGCAATGGGGAGAACTCTCAAAGTATTTTTTTATTAGACAGAGATATTGAAAAAATTTGAAAGTCAGTAAGCAGACTTGAAAACTTTAACTATATAATGAGATAAAGCAATAAAATGTACAGAGAATTCAACTGCATCTATACTTAAGAATCGTTATTCTATCATAGGATATACATATAAAGAATGTAGCCTTTCAATAAATTTAAGTCTTTTCACTCAGATATAACATTTAGATACCTTACAAGTCAAATAAATATAATATCCAAACAGGTTATCAACTTGCTTGGGGGTGTAGATTTATGTGTCAATTGAAGAATTAGATAATATGTTTAGCTAGAATCCAGGGATATGAGCTACCTAACTCTTTTGATGGTATAAATACTGTTCAATGCTTTATATCAGTGTTCCCAAATAGCATCATAGCATCCTGTCAAAATATGACCATTATATGTAGCCTCAAGAATATGAAGGCAATCTCAAAAGTTCCTTGATTTGATATTTTATTAAGTGTGTAGTAGGAATATTTATTCTGAATGTCTATACCCTGTAACTCATGGTCAGGTAAAATATTTGTTTAAAAGTAGCCTCAGTTAACTGAAAATATTTTTCAAAACATGAGTATCTTTAAGTATGAGAATAGCAATAATTTAGTACAGAACTGCTTAGAAGTAAAGTCTTGACCAAAAAAATATGGTCTTCTTTGTGGAGCAACAATCAAGACCCAGAGTATTACTACTTTTTTTTTTTTGCATTAAAGGATCTATGAAAATTTGGAATTCTATTTCCTGATAATAGTAACACTCTTAGGATAATAATTTGAAATTATAATTGAGTAATTGAGTTAGATTGATGATTTTTAAGATGAAATGTTACAAGTTTATATATAGTATTAAAATATTTAAGAGAACTCAAGGTTTACCATATTTATGAGGTTGATTTATTAGATTTATAAAAATTGCTTGCTGGTTGAGAACATTTTTGTTTTTAAGTAGCTAAATGATATGTCATATTAAATTTATAAATGAAATTTAAATATTCAAGTTTAATGAACTAAAATTGTAAATGAAACAAAAATTATTCAAAGATAATTTAAAAGTAATGGCTCAAATATTCTAGACTTGTAAATAGAAATGTAAATTTATGAGATTAACTTAAAAGCCTTTTAAAGAACTAAGTTTATGAATTTTAACTCTAGTTAACCACAGTATGTCAACAACACACTAATTTTAAAAACTGTAATAAATCTTTGAATAGTTTTTTCTATAGAACTAAAGTGGCCAGAAAGTATCAAAAACCTCACATTACAAATGAACATGTTTTTCTGAATAAGAGAGCGACCAATAAGGCAATTAAATTCTAGGATAAACAAACAAACAAACAAAATAAATGTTATTTTAATAATTTTTCTGTATTGGAAAATTTGTCTAGAGGCACTGTATAGTCAAATTAATGTAAGCTTGTTTTGATTTTTAACATCTAGAACAATGTATTGACAGAACATAGAAGACCTTATTATGACTACAAACAATAATACATATGTAATCAATTTTGACAGTAAAAACAAACATGCATAGCAATAAAATAATTCTAATTCTATAAATAATGCATATTATTGCACATAACATATTATCAATGCATTTAAAATAATTATTCATGTAATTTTATTTATTATTATTAATAATAACTTGCTATAGGGCACATGTGCTCTACAGAGAGAGACAATTAAAAGGCAAAGGTTGGATAGAGGAGAGTCAAAGAGAATAGGAATGACAATTGCATTTTAACATTACTGTATCAGTGTTCTCTAGAAAGACAGAACCAATAGGATATGTGTAGATACATAAAAAGACATTTATTGGGGGAATTATTTCAGATGATTATCGTGGCTGAGAAGTCTTCCAATGGGTTGTCAGCAAGCTGGAGATCCTGGGATTCTGGGAGCTGCTTCAGTTCAAGTCCAAAAGCCTCAGAGGCAGGGAAGCTCATGATAGAACCCACAGTCCAACAGTGAAAGCCTGAGAACTCAGGGCACTGGTGGTGTAAATCCTGGCATCTGAAGGCAGATGAGCCTTGAGTTCTGATGTCCAAGGCTACAGAAAAAGTCTATCTTGTTCTCTCTCAGAATATTCCCATTTGTCGTCTGTATTTGTTCCCTCTGGGACCCTTGTTGATTAGAGAAAGAGAAAGAGAGAAAGTGAGAAAGCAAGCTGCCAGGTCTAGGACTCAAACTACAGTTGGCCACGTGGGAATTCAGTGTCTTAAACACCATACCACTTGCTGGTCCCATTATCAATGCATATTAATAAATAAACATTAACATAACTGACACAGCAGAATACTGGAACTGCTGGGGACTGGTGAGAGACAGCAATGGGTTGAGAAATGTTGCTTATAACTAGCATGTACGTTTGTTACTTTCATTAACCAAGAAAACAGTATTGAAAAGAAATGTTACAAGAAAACATTTTATAGTTATAATATTTAAAGGCTCCCTTGTGCACGTGTGCACACATATACACATATCTATGTATAATGGAGTATTGTTTAACTTTTACATGTTTACATGAGTTGGAAAATATAGTGTATTTATAATTAGGCATAAGAAGATCATTTTTCTTATGATACAAAAATGACCAAGAAAATGCCACTTTATGTATAGACAATAGGAACAATACACAACCCAGAAGGCCACCAAACTTAGGGGCAGTGATGAGGAATAGCAGCAGATGAGTGTAGGAATACAGGCAGCTGAGCATAGGCCAGGTGAGTGAACAACCAGGAGCAAGAAGCCCTCAGGTACTGTGTGCCTCAGACAGTGCCAGAAGGGACTGATGAGAACTACAAGAAACCCTTCCCCAGTTCCCCAGAATAGATGTAAAATCTGGAAGCGGTTTTCTCTTGATGGAGAAAAAGAACACCAAATGGATTGAAAAAATTGGGAATCAAAAAAATTCTCCTGTCATTAGGTAGAATGAGCAATTGAAATAGACCTAAGTTGAATTAAAGAAATCTATATTTCTTGCACTCTTGGTGATGAGATTCATGCATTTGTTGCTGGTGAATAGAAGAGGTTGGAGTTAGGATCAGCAATGTGATTGCCAAATACTGCCCATGACCAACATTACGCTCCTACGCTGAGGACACAGAAGGCTGATTCTCTCCCCACTCCTTTTTTTTTTTAATGGTAAAAAAGTGTGTATTTAGAATTAGCCAACTGATTCAGTTTAGATGATCTCAATTTTGTTGGCAATATCCAAAGCATCATAATCAGGAGCCAGTTGCACATAGGCCTTCTCTCTGTCAGGCCTGATTAGAATACTGACCTTGGCCACATCGATATCATAGAGCTTCTTCACAGCCTGTTTGACTTGGTGCTTGTTGGCCTTGACATTCGCAATGAAGGTAAGTGTGTTGTTGCCTTCTGTCTTCTTCATGGAAGACTCAGTGGTCAGGGGGAGCTTGGTGATGGCATAGAGGCCAAGCTTGTTTCTCCTGGAGGTGCTCTTTGGAGGGTATTTGGGCTGCCTCTGGAGTCACAGTGTCTTGGACCTTTGAAAGGTGGGTGATGTGTGGATCTTCTTTTTTTTTTTTTTCCCCTGGTTGTTGCTTTATTTTGTTTTGTGTGTGTGTGTGTGTGTGTGTGTGTGTGTGTGTGTGTGTCTATGTGTGCTGCTTTGGATATCTTTCAACACTGCTTTCTTTGCTTTCAAAGCCTTTGCTGTGGCTTGAGCTTTGGAAGGGGCAGGAGTCTCCTTCTTTGCTTTTGGCATCATTCTCTTAAAGAATCAATAACATTGATAGCAGAAAGTGGTAAGTACCAGAGGATGAACAGAGAAATATCTTGGGAATTTTAAGAGCAATATCATGAGTTGTTTAGAACTGTGGGAATGGACAAAGATTTACCTACAGGATTTACCAATTGATTTTGGTATTGAAGAAAGGGTAGGATATAAACCTGTTTTAGTTGCTATTATCATGTATATATAAAAGAATAGAAGTCCAGTAGACATGTGCTTATGTAGCCCATGACTGAAATAAAAAGTAAAAATTTTAAACTTAAGTGCAAGTAAAATTCTTAGTTATGTTATTAGACAATATGTTTTTATTCCAAATTAATGGCTCTTCATATTAAAAAGAAAGTTTATTTCTTCCATGAATGAGAGATAGAGATAGAGAGAGAGAGATAGGCAACACCCCCAACAGGTATTGACAGTATGATCTGCCCCAACCTTTACCCCAGCCCTGGATTGTGGACACATATACCTATATCATACTCAGGGAAGTCTCTCGACTTGAACCTAAAACCTTCCTACGTGGGATTGCCTTTCAGAGCATTGCATTTTACTGATGTGCCACTACCTGGCCCCTCCTCTATACTTTTTAAAAGAAAATATTTAAAATTGGACAATTTGAGACCAGCAGGTGGCATGGTAGTTAAGGTGCTGGATCCTACATGGCTGACTCTGCAGTCTGAGTTCTGGCCCCAGTGGCCTGAAAAACATGCCAGGCACGTGCATGTGCATGCCCAAATTTCTGAGGAGAGCATGGAGGAGAAGGAATTTTACATAGTCATCCCCATGAGGAGTGATTTCTCATTTTCCTTCTCTGTGTGTGTGTGTCTCTCCAGTGAGTGCATTAGCCCGAAAGTTAAAAAAAAATGACAAAACTGGAAATGTTTACAGGATGTACACTACGGGACATTTTTCTCTAGTGGCAAATGGAACAATACATTAATAAATTGTTTAAACAAATTGAAAGTTGTTTAAAATTGACTTTAAAGATTCTTTATTATTTTTTTTGGAGAGGTTTTTGCTATAGGGCGCATGCGCTCGCCAGAAAGGCAGAGAGAGACAGAGACAGAAAATGAGAAATCACCCCCCAGGCGGGATGGCCACGCTGCAATCCCTTCTTCTCCATTCTCCTCTTGGGATCTTGGGCACACACACACATGCGCCCAGTGTGAGTTAAAGTCACCGGGTCTGAGACTCGAACCATGGTCGTCAAATGGGAGTCCAGTGACGTAGCCATTACGCCAACTACTGGTCTCAAAATTCTTTTTTTTTTTTTTTTAATATTTCCCAATTTATTCCCTTCTTTCTAAAAATAGTTACTAGGCATTTTCATTCCTTTACTTTTTATTTATTTATTTTTAAAATTTTTATTATCATCATAATCTTCTTTATATTACATTGGATTATATATAACTTTACAGTGTATTACATTTCTTTTTCAAAAGGGAATGCCATGCATGTCAGTCAATACAGAGACATTAATCTCCCCACTTCATCATTCAATAACTTTTCCATGTTTTTCCCAATCATTATTATTATTATTCTAATTATTTTTTAAAACAGTCAATCACTATTTCTTTTTTTTTTTTTTTTTTTAGAGGTTTTTGCTATAGGGCGCGTGTGCTCGCCAGACAGACAGAGACAGACAGAGAGACAGAAAGCGAGAAATCACCCCCCCCAAGGGGGGATGGTCACGCCACAATCCCTTCTCCTCCATTCTCCTCTCGGGATCTTGGGCACGCACGCACACGTGCCCGGCGTGAGTATTAAGCCACCGGGTCTGGGACGCGAACCGCGGTCGACTACGTGGGAGTCCAGCGACATAGCCATTACACTAACTGCTGGTTCCCACTATTTCTCATTTTGCTTGTAAAAAGACTTTACCTATCATGAAATACTTCTCAGACCAATTCATTTGAGAATACTATACATGTCATCATCAACAGGTAATAAGCCATATCTGTTTCTCACTAATGTCCTGCCTCTCTATTTGTTCTCTTGCTATCTTTTTCTATACTCTTCTCTTCACCGCCCCCCCTCATTCCACACTGTCCTATTCTCGTTAAGTATCTTCACTGCTTTTATGTCCTCCAATTTTTCGCTCTCTACCATAGAGTGCGGATAGTCAGTATATATTGAATGGATACATATAATATCTTTCTTTCATAGCCTGGCTTACTTCACTCAGCAATAGATCCTCCATATCTGACCACTTTCTATCAAATGCCAGGGTATTGTTATTTTTTATGGGGCTGAGTAGTATTCCATAGAGTATATATACCATACTTTTCCAATCCATTCATTGGTTTGTGGACATTTAGGTTGGTTCCATGTCTTGGCAATTGTGAATAATGCTGCAATAAACATTGATGTGCAAGCACTTTTCTGACTGAGCATTCTCCTGTCTTTCGGGTAAATACCCAGAAGTGGGATTGCTGGATCAAATGGTAGTTCTATTTGTAGATCTTTGAGGAACCTCCATATTGTTCTCCACAGTGGTTGAACTAGTTTACATTCCCACCAACAGTGTAGGAGGGTTCTCTTTTCACTACATCCCCGCCAACACTTATCACTTTTTATATTCTTAATCTTTGCCATTCTGACAGGGGTTAGGTGGTATCTCTCTGTGGTTTTTATCTGCATCTCCCTTATGATGAGGGATGTTGAGCATTTCCTTATATGCTTTTTGGCTGTTCGTATGTCTTCCTTAGAGAGATTTTTGTTCAGCTCATCTTCCCATCTTTTAATTGGTAAATCATTTTTTTTTCTCATAAGGCACTTGTGTTCCCTGTGTATTCTGGTTATCAGTCCCTTGTCTGAGGCATATTTAACAAAAATATTTTCCCATTCTGAGGGTTGTCGGTTCACACTTGTTACTGTGTCCTTTGCTGTGCAGAAACTTCTTAGTCTAATATAGTCCCACTTGTCAAAGTAGTCTTTTATAAAGAGAGAAGAAGATTATTATTATTTTTTACTAGTTTGAAGAGAATTGCTTTATTCTACAGTTAAAACAAGAAAAAATAATGAAGATAGTTTTTTATTCCATTTGGTACTCTGTCTTCTAATTCACAAAAGAGAGATGGAAACTTAATATATGTTGGACATCACAGGGTTTTATACTTCCTTCTGGGCTGGCTCTGCCCAGAGGTTTTGAGTCATTTTAACTACCTTGCACAATTATATTGGCCTTTTGAATGTCAGTTCTCAATCTTAACCTCCAGACTTACTGTAATTAAAATGATGTCTTCTTTGAGGGGGAAGATAAGCCTATCTAGGGTTCATCTGATACCCAAATTACTAGGTGAAAAGTGGCAATTCTAACCACACTAATATGTATCTCATTTTTTTTACCCTCATTCATTATTTGGATAAAGTTAACATTTTGAATATCTGTGCAAATGTATTTGGGTAGAGAGATGCAGTTATAACCTTGCATGACAAGTGATTTATTTTCCAGTTTTTTTTTGCTCAAGAATTTTTTGTCGGGGGAATGTGTGCTCTCTGTATGAATGCATATTCCACCCATTCCCCAGCTCCACCTATGACTGCCTAATGAGGGACCACCAAAAACAGCTTCTTTGCTAGGACTCCTCTGAGTTGAGGTGTAACTTGTATTCCAGAGATCTTCTGTGGGATCAGCCAGAAGGTACACTTCTTAAGACTTTGTGAGAGCTCTCTCTTGCTTGACTCCTTCCCTTTACCTATTTGCTTTCCCTATTCCCTTACAGGTTTCTCCTGGTAATGTTTTTCTATCAAACCTCTTATATCTGTGAATCCTGATGACAGAATATACTTCTAAATAATTCAGCCTAGATGGCCACTTTGCTGCTATTTAGAAGATGAATTGTGAATCATTTAAACCTCACTTCCGTTCTGTTATCTATGTCCTTGGAAAAATTACTTGAGGTTTCTGTATCTCTGTTTTTATCACCCAGTCATTCAATAAACCATTTAATGAGTACTGACTGAATGCCTACTATGCGCCAGGTACTGTCCTAACACAGGGAATTCAAATGAATAAAAGAGAAACCCCAGTACTTGTGTCATTCACATTCTAGAGCATTAAGCAAAACAACACAAGACAAACAATAACCCAAACATAATAAATAAGCTCTTTGTTGAACAAATAATAGAGTATGCATAAATTTGATAACTCTTAGGGAAACAATAGAGTATAGGAAATGGGAAATACTGTGTGACAGTGGGTGAGTGTTGCAATTTTTGAAAGGGTGATCTCTGCGAAAATGTCATTGGAACAGATAAAAAAAGCCAGTACAAAGACCCTAGCAAGGTATGCCTTTTGTGTCTGAAGAACAGTAAGAAGGTCAGGGTGGTTGGAGTAAACTAGAGGAGGGAAATGTAAAGGGAGGTGAGGTCAGAGAGGAAATAGAGCATCACGTAGGCCATTGCAAAGACTTTGGTTTTTATTCTCAGAAAGATGGGGTACCACTGAGGTACCAATGAACAATGATTTCGGGTTTTAAAAAGTCATCCTTGATGCTCTGTTATGAAGACTTTGAGTGTGTGGAATAAGAATTTATAGGAATTAAAAGTATGAAAGTTTGAGAGGATTAAATGAGTTAACATAAGCAAGTATTCAAATAATTTAGATATTACAAGGGTCCATCAAAATGTTTAGGGGCTGGCAGGTGGCATGATGGTTTATGGTGGATTTACATGTGGCCGACGATTGCTGTTCAAATCCTGGACCTGGTGGTTTGGAAATCACCCAGGGCTCATGTGCCAGAATTCCAAGTGGAGAATGGAGGAGATGGGATTGCAGTATGGCCAGCCCCCTTGAGTGGGTAATTTCTCACTTTCCCTGTCTCTGTCCCTGGCAAGTGCATGCACCCTACAGCAAAAATAAAAGATGGGGCAAATTGTGGACAACTTTTATTTTATAGCTTCCTAAGATAAATATAGTTTGAATAATCCAGTGATTAAAGTAGATCATCTTTAAAATAAAGACAAATAACTTAGAGAAAGGACAGAGGATCCTTTACTTCTTAGTTTAGTGTCCCCTGTTAGGTTCTAAAGTCAGATTTTAAAAAGTGGTTGGCAGAAAGTCAGGCATTAACTGAAAGTATTGATGATCTTTATTTTTATTCTCTAATTTAGACTTAAGTGTTGGGTCAAGTGGTTCTGTGCTGTAACATTTCATTAATTGATTGACAGAGTTTTTTTTTCTTTTAAGAACAGATGCTGTGAATATTTAGTCGAGCATCAAAGTGTGGATATGAGTGCTATAGATATTTATAGATGATAGAAGAATCACTGTTAACTTCATCAAACCCCAGACCCAATGGGCAGTAGTATCTAAATTAGATCTCGAAGGAACAATGTGTATGTATGTGTGTGTGTGGGGGGTGTGCAGCTCTGTGGTACAATGAAAAAAACACTGCTCAAGAAAAGCCAGGTCACACATGGCCATCAAAGATTGAATCACTGACTTGGTCAGCCTGAAACACATCAGGCCTGCACACCATTGTTCAGAATTGAAAAGCTAGAGGATACTGGAGGAAGGGGTTTGCAGTGTAATTGAACCGTATGGAGAATGATCATTATCTCTCTAATGCTCATTATCTCTCTATCTCTCTCAAATGCGTGCAAACATACTCTACAATGATTAAAGAAAATTGATCTTGAAAAAGAGTCTTCTAAGATGGAAGAATAGGTTGTGAAATGGGATGGATGAAAAGGAGGATAGGTCACTCCATCTGACAGGAGGAGCATAAGAAGAGGAGTGTAAGAATGGAGGAGCTGAGGCAGAAGAGGCCAGGCCTTCAGAAGAAGGTATCCACATGGCTCCTGCGAACTAGGTATTTCAGGGCACACGAGAAATGAAGATTTTCTACTGATAATTCAGCCTCCAGCAAATGAGCTAGCGGGTTAAAATATTCCTCAATATCAATAGGTAGAGAGATCAAGGACCTAAATGATACCATAAATCAACTGGACTTAACAGACATCTATAGAACTTTCCACCCAAAAACCACAAGATATAGTTTTTTCTCACCCCGACATGGAACTTTCTCGAAGATTGACCACATCATAGGACACAAAGCAAGCCTCTGCAGATTCAGAGGCATAGAAACTATTTCCAGCATCTTCTCTGACCATGATGGAATTAAACTCGAGTTTAATTTCAAGAGAAATCCTCAAAAATACCTAAAAACATGGAAACTAAATAACCTACTCCTGAATGACTCCACTATTACCGAAGAAATAAAGTCCGAAATCAAAAGATTCATGGAAGCCAATGACAATGAAGATACAAGTTTCCATAATCTTTGGGACACTGCCAAAGCAGTCATAAGAGGGAAGTTCATAGCAATTAGTGCACATAAGAGGAAGACAGAGAAAAGGCTAATGGACCACCTAACATCAAGCCTTAGAGAATTGGAAAAGCAACAGCAAAAAAATCCAAAAAATTACAGGAGAAAGGAAATAATAAAGATCCGAGCAGAAATAAATGAAATAGAAAATAAACGTACTATACAGAAAGTAAGTGAAAGCAAAAGCTGGTTCTTTGAAAGGATAAACAAAATTGATACCCCACTAGCGAGACTTATTAAGAAGAAGAGAGAAAGGAACCAGGTGAATCAAATCTGCAATGAGGCTGGTAACATAACAACAGACATAGTAGAAATTCAAAACATCATTAGAGGATACTTTGAACATCTATACGCTAAGAAACAAGATAATCTGGATGAGATGGACAAATTCCTGGACAAATATAATCTACCAAGAATGAGCCAGGAAGAAATAGAAAGTCTGAATAGGCCCATAACAAGCCAGGAGATTGAATCAGTAATAAGTAACCTCCCAACAAAGAAAAGCCCTGGCCCCGATGGATTCACCTCTGAATTCTACAAAACTTTCAAAGAAGAGTTAACTCCCATTCTGCTCAAATTATTTCTAAAGATCCAAAAGGGTGAATCTCTCCCTAATTCATTCTATGAAGCCTCTGTCACCCTCATCCTCAAAACAGATAAGGACAGGACAAGGAAGGAAAACTATAGACCAATATCTCTGATGAACATAGACTCAAAGATTCTCAACAAGATACTAGCAAATCGTATTCAACAACTTATACAGAAGATCATACACCATGATCAGGTAGGCTTTATTCCAGGAATGCAAGGTTGGTTCAACATACGCAAAACCATAAATGTAATACACCATATTAATAGGAAGAAAGACAAAAACCATATGGTCATATCGATTGACGCAGAAAAAGCATTTGATAAGATACAACATCCCTTCATGATCAAGACTCTTAGCAAAATCGGCATAGAAGGGCCATTTCTCAATACAATAAAAGCCATCTATGAAAAACCCATAGCGAACATCATCCTGAATGGAGAAAAGCTGAAAGCTTTCCCACTAAACACAGGAACAAGACAAGGATGCCCACTTTCTCCTCTCCTTTTCAATATAGTACTGGAAGTCCTCGCCAACGCAATCAGAAAAGAGGAAAAAATAAAGGGCATTCGAATAGGAAAAGAAGAGGTGAAACTCTCTCTATTTGCAGATGACATGATTGTATACATAGAAGACCCAATGGTCTCCATGGAAAAACTACTGGAAGTAATACATGAATTCAGTAAAGTTGCAGGATATAAAATCAATATACAGAAATCGATAGCATTTCTATATACGAATAACAGGCAGACTGAGATAGAACTGAAAAAACTTATTCCGTTTACCATAGCCACTAAAAGTATAAGATATTTAGGAATAAATCTAACCAAAGAAGTTAAAGACCTCCACAAGGAAAACTACGAGAAGGTAAAAAAAGAAATTGAAAATGACACAAAAAAATGGAAGGACATCCCATGTTCATGGATTGGAAGAGTTAATATAATCAAAATGGCAATTCTACCCAAATTAATCTACCTATTTAATGCAATGCCAATCAAAGTACCAGACACATTCTTCACAGATCTAGAAAAGACAATCTTAAAATTTGTCTGGAATCATAAAAGACCCCGTATTGCCAAAGCACTTCTACACAAGAAGAATGGAGTGGGTGGCATCTCAATCCCCGATCCAAAAATATATTACAAAGCTGTGGTAATAAAGACAGCATGGTATTGGCACAGAAACAGACATGTGGACCAATGGAACAGAATAGAGTCCCCAGAAATAAGTGCCCAAACATACAGTCAACTGATCTTTGACAAGGGGTACCAGTCAATCCAGTGGGAAAATGAAAGCCTCTTCAGCAAGTGGTGCTGGAGAAACTGGACTTCCACTTGCAGAAAGATGAATCTGAACCCCTACCTCTCTCCTTTGACAAGAATCAAGTCAAGGTGGATCAAGGATCTAAATCTAAGACCTCAAACTATAAAGCTGCTCCTGGAGAATGCTGGGGAAACTCTGGGAGACATTGGTGTAGGGAAAGACTTCCTAAAGAAGACCCTCAAAGCAGAGTCCATCGTCCACAAAATAGACAAGTGGGATTACATCAGACTAAGAAGTTTCTGCATGGCCAAAGACACAGTAGTTAGTGTGAATCGACAGCCCTCAGAATGGGAAAATATTTTTGTAAATGTTGCATCAGATAAGGGACTGATAACCAGAATACACAAGGAACTAAAAAAGGTGTTTGGAAGAAAGATGAGCAACCCTATTAAAAGATGGGAGAAGGAGATGAAGAAAACACTCTCTAAAGATGACATACGAATGGCCAAAAGGCATATGAAAAAATGTTCAACCTCCCTCATCGTAAGGGAAATGCAGATAAAAACAACAATGAGGTACCACCTAACCCCAGTCAGATCGTCTAATATTAAAAAAACAAAAAATGATAAGTGTTGGCGGGGGTGTGGTGAAAGGGGAACTCTTTTACACTGCTGGTGGGAATGTAGATTGGTCCAACCACTGTGGAGAATAATTTGGAGATTCCTCAAAAATCTACAGATAGATCTGCCATATGATCCAGAGATCCCACTCCTCGGTATCTACCCAAAGGACAGAAGAATCCTTCATTGGAAAAGTGCTTGCACATCGATGTTTATTGCGGCACTATTCACAATTGCTAAGTCATGGAACCAACTCAGATGCCCCCGTATGGAGGAATGGATTGAAAAACTGTGGCACATATACTCTATGGAATACTACTCAGCCATAAAAACCAACAGAGCCCTGGCTTTTGACAGAAAGTGGAAGAATATGGAAGATGTACTGCTGAGTGAGGCAAGCCAGGCTATGAAGGAGAGACATTGTATGTCCCCACTTAACATATACCGTTTGTCTGCATTCTATGTCTGAAACTCATTGACTAACAGTTGAACAAACACAAGAGATGGGTGTGAGTGTCAGATGGGGTGTGTGTGGAGGAGTGGGGCCCAACGAAAGACATTTGGAGAAGGGATACAGAGGTAGAGCATTGACGGGATGGGGAGGTGTGGTGTTATCTGTTGAAGATATTTCGATCAACGGGTCTGGGGAGAAATGTTCACATATCGAAATGGTCTCATTGTAAGCCAAACAATATGATTGAAAGTATATACAAAAATAAATAAAGTAATTAATAAAAAAAATATTCCTCAATATCTACTGAATCTGCTGCACCAGCAATCACAACATAATGGCAAAGAGATTCTAGATCACCTCTGTCTGCTTCCTCCTGAACATTCAGACTGAACTTCAAGAATTTGAAAGAAAAACACCATCCATCAGATGACAAGAAATCACCGCCGGATCACAAGAAATATGGGAAAACGAGAAAATACCTCCCCTCCAAGGGAAAAGAGTAAATCTTCTTCATCCACAAGCAGTTTGGTGAAAATCATGGAAATGTCTGACAAGGAATTTAGAGCATTCATAATGTCGAAGCTAACAGAGATGGAAGAGAAGAGAGATAATGAACTGCTAAAGAGAAAGGAGAAAGAAGTTGACGAGTTCCAGGAGATGAGGAAATTCTTGCAAGATCTAAAAGAGGAATTACACACTTTACAAAAGACTCAAACGGAACTGCTAGAGATGAAGTCTATAATACAAGAAGTCAAAATCTCCCTTGAAAGTATTAAAAGCAGACTAGATCATTCAGAAAATAGAATTTCAGATGTAGAAGAGAAAATGGCTGGCCTAGAAAAATCTACCATGAAGACTGAGAAAATGGCCCAAAAATTTGAGAATGATATGCGAGAAGTACTGGATACCAACAAACGTCCAAATATCTGGATAATTGGCATTCCAGAAGGTGAAGAGACCCATAAGGACATTGGTAATCTATTCCATGAAATCCTGCAAGAAAACTTTCCAAACCTAGAGAGGCATTCGAAGATCCAGTCCCAGGAAATACAAAGGACCCCAAATAGAATCAACCCAGGAAGATCTTCTCCAAGACACATTATAGCCAGGTTGACCAAAACCGTAGACAAAGACAAGATACTAAGATTGGCAAGAGACAAATATCAAGTTACCTACAAAGGACATCCCATCAGGCTAACAGCCGATCTCTCATTGGAAACAATGTGATCGAGGAGAGAATGGGAAAATATATTCGAAATGTTACGAGAGAAGCAATTTCAGCCAAGAATACTGTACCTGGCAAGATTATCTTTCAGGTGGGAAGAAAAGACAAGAACATTCTCAGATAAACAAAACCTGAAAGAATTTACCAGCACCAGACCAGATCTCCAAGAAGTTCTCAAGGGTGTGCTATGTCAGGAAAATTAAACACAGACACACGAAAAGAAGAGTTCAAAAACTAAGAAAGTGGCCAACTTAATCATAGGGACAAGTCTGGAGTTGAATATTATATCCCAGAATTTAATCAGGAAAATTGAACCAAAACAGAAGATAAAAGTATATGAGACTGATAGGTTCATGCACCTACCATTTGAACAAAATCCTAACCTGTTTCCTGGCTTTAAGCAAAGTTCCTTGGCATTTTTTTGATTTAAGTTAAAATTGGTTTTCTTAATAGTAACGAGTGAACTCACCATTGAAAGTAGTTAGATTATGTAAGAAATTGTGTGATCAATACAATGTTGGTGGGAAAGGAATGGAAGACAACTGTAGACACCAGAGATAGTGTGAGAAGAGGGTGGGAAAGGACAGAGGGTCTGAAAGAGGGGTAAAAATAATTCTAGGAACTAGAAATGGAAAATTTTTTATAATATGCATGATTAAGTCACTATGCAGTATATTCTGGATGGGAAATCACATTTTCTATGCTATGATGATGCTTAGGGAAAGAATGTAAATTAAGTTATAAAAAACAAGTTTCAGGAAAAAAAAATATCTATTCAATGACTGCAGTAAGAGATATAGCCCCAGCTAGGTGCTACTTTATAGGATGCATAAAGTTAGACTTGGGTTCATGGAAATGTATATATCACCTGTGTTTGCTATGAAAATATTTAGATTAATTAAGGTCTTTAGTAATTCAATAAAATGTGGGGGGAAAACAGTATAGAAAGCAAACATATATACCAGAGATAGGGAATCAAGGATGAGGGAAAAATAGCAAAACATACAGAAAACAAGAAATGGAAAAATATTTGCTGACAATAACATGTTTGTTGATGTGCTTGATTGAGACAATATACAGTGTACTCTGGATGGAAAATCTCATTTTGTATGCTGTAATGATATACAGTGAATGAATGCAAATAAATTGAAAAAAAAAAAAAAAAGAATGGAGGATCCCATGAAAGGGATGACAAGGCACCATGTCGGATCTGTGGAAAGGATGTTGGATAGATAACTGAAAACCAGTTAAAACTAGGATATGGGACCAGCAGTTAGCTTAATGGCTATGTCGGTGGACTCCCATGTAGTTGACCGTGGTTTGAGTCACAGACCCGGTGGCTTAAACTCACACTGGTTGCATGTGTGTGCATGCCCAAGATCTCGAGAGGAGATTGGAGGAGAGGGGGTTGCAGCATGGCCATCCCCCTGGGGGGTGATTTCTCGCTTTCTGTCTCTGTCTCTCTCTGTCTTCCTGGTGAGCACATGCACCCTAAAGCAAAAACCTCTAAAAAACAAAACAAAACAAAAACAAACAAACAGAAAACCCAAAAAAACAAAAACTAGGATATGAGGGCATTTATATAATAGAAATGCTGCATTTGTTTCAGTGCTATAATTTCAAATTAAGGAAGCACTTTCTGTCTTTAGATGTTAAGCTTCACTTACTAGACATGGTCTGAAAGTCAAAGCACATTGAAATTTATGACAATAAACTCACAGAAAAATTAAAAGGAGGATGAAATTTAGTATCAGTTTGTGATTTAGTGTGGATGGAAAGCAGTATGTGGAGAGTGTCATGACAACCTGTAGGTTTGTAAAGCATAGTCTTGTTTTTACTTATTTATGATTCTTTAAAAGAGTTTCTCAGGTTTCCACTTATTCTGAAACTCAACATCTACAATGTAAAATCCTCAGAGACAAAGAGGAAAGGTTGGTAATTCCTTGCCAGGATCAATAGTCATATGAATGATCTGCTTGAGACTAAATAGGAAATGAACCTCTTTTATGTATCTTTCAGTTTAAGAAATATTGTTTTCTAAAATTCTGTTTCTTTTTTCCTTTTTCAACTAAATAATTGTTTCTGAAATATTTATGAGGGAGGCCAGTTATGATTAATTGCAGCATACTCTGCTACAACATCAATTTATTTAATTCCTGGTGACACCATATCTAATTAACATCCCTGAGGGGTTCATAAACTATCTGCTACAGTCTGTCATTTAATAACAAGATCAAAATATATGATTTTTCCATAATCTCTGTTGTAACAAAGGCAAAATCCTTCTATTCAATGAGAAATACCTGCTCTGTGATGGAGATTACTTTATTCCGCACTGTATTTCTAGGACAAAATATATAGAGGCTTTTCAATAAATACTTGTTGAATGAGCGAATAGATGGATACATGAGTTAATAGATGAATGATTAAAAGGATGAATGAATAAACTGCTAATTGGCTCTTCCCCACCTCTTTCTGGATAGACTATTTAGGATATCAAGTTGTATTCATTACCTTTGGATCACCGAGCTTTCCTAACATCTTTTCTGTTACGTAATCTATTTCCAAGTGTTCTGGAATGCTTAATGTCTGTGAAGAAATGATATTTTTTCAGGTATTTTTTTTTTTCTTTTGCCATAGGGTGCATGCTCTGGCTGCAGAAAAGCAGAGTGAGATGGTGAGAGGGAAAGTGAGAAATTACCCTCCAGGGGGATGGCCATACCACAATCTGTTCTCCTCCATTCTCCTCCTGGGATTCTGGGCATGTGTACACACATACACCTGGTGTGATTTTTGCAGGCCATTGGATCTGGGACTTGAACTGTGGTCAGGCATGTGGGAGTCCAGCACTGTGACTGTTATACCACTTGCTGGTTCCACTCAGTGTATGTTTTAAGTAGAAAACTAAGTAGGAAAGCTGATAATCTTTTCAGCATTTTCAGAGTAGATTTACCTTCATCACAGGTGTGGATTATATATTTTTTATTTTTCTAGGAAGAATTAACTCAATTTAAAATAATTATTACTATATCAGACATGGGTACAACAAGAATATTGCTCTTGGAAATGTTTTAAATGTTTCAGTTATTCTAGGATCTTCCCTTTGTCCTTTTTATTTATTTATATTTTTTTTGGAGAGGCTTTTTGTTACAGGGGGCATGTGCTCGTCAAAGAGACAGAGAGAGACAGAAAGTGAGAAATTACCCCTGAGGGGGGATGGCCACACTGCAATCCCTTCTCCTCCACCCCCCTCTCGAGATCCTGGGCACACATGCACACGTGCCCAGTGTGAGTTTAAGCCACCGGGTCCAGGACTTGAACCGCGGTTGACTACTTGGGAGTCCAGTGACATAGCCACTATGCTAACTGCTGGTCCCTCCTTTGTCCTTTTCCTCTCCTCCTTTTTTCTCCTCCCTTTCCTCCTTCTTAACTTTCCCTATTTTCTTAATCCAGTTATCAATGCACACACAGTCTTATCATTTGATTTGATATATTTAATGTTAGGAAGTGATTATTTCCCTCCAAAACACTTGTTTTAATAGAAAGAAATATGTTTCTTAAAAATAGGATTTTCTTAAATTTAATCAGCATGCCATATTATTTCAGCAGTACCTTCTGCATATTAGCATGACAGAGTTTAATTTGCTATTAGAATCTTGTGAATTTTATTATTCTTAACCTTTTTTTTTCTTACCAGAGGACATGTGTGTTGAGAGAGAGAGAGAGAGAGAGAGAGAGAGAGAGAGAGAGAGAGAGAGAGAGAGAGAAAAGAGAGAGAACCTCCCACAATGGGGTATAGCCACCCTGTGATCCCTCGTTCTCTAACTCTCCAGCTAGTCAGGACCTTGGATACACACACACACACACACACACACACACACACACACACACATGTGCGCGCACCTGTGTGTTTTGCAAATTACCAGGGCAGGACTTGAACCATGGCTGGTCATGTGGAACCCTGCTTCTTATCCACAGCATTCAACCCTAGTACTATGGGGTCAGTCCTGGGAGCAATTTCTTGGCACGCCATTTTTCACACTTAGGAAATTCATAACTTAATAGTCTCTTGGACATGGTCTTGCCAAACAACATCAATGGCAAAGAATAATTTAGTAATTTTGATAGCATTTGTTCTTCTTAAACTTTATGTTATGTTACTTCATTAGTTTTCTAGAAGCAGAAAAGTTGCAGTATATATTGTCTTCACTCTCCTTTCCTTTAATCTTTTCTTTTATGTTCTTTCAGGACTTTGTTACCTCCTATACATCTTCTTTTTTTTATTTCAATTTATTTATTTGTATTCATTCACTGTACATCATTACAGCATACAAAATGAGATTTTCCATCCAGAGTATACTGTATATTGTCTCAATCAACCACATCAACAAACATGTTATTGTCAGCAGATGATCTTCCATTTCTTGTTTTCTGTATGTTTAGCTTTTTTTCCCCCCATCCTTGATTCCCTATCTCTTACCCTCTGCCATCTCCCATTCTCCTCCCACATTGTCTCTGGTATCTATGTTTGTTTTCTATACTGTTTTTCCCCCACATTTTATTGAATCACCAAAGACCTTAATCAATCCAAATACCCTCATAGCAAACACAGGTGACATACACATTTCCATGAACACAAGTCTAACTTTACACATCCTATAAAGTAGCACCTAGCTGGGGCTACATATCCTACTGCAGTCATTGAATAGATATATTTTTTTTTCCTGAAACTTTTTTTTTGTAGCTCAATTTACATCCCTTCCTTAAGCATCATCACAGCACACAAAATGCGATCTCCCATCCAGTACACACTGCATAGTGACTCAATCATGCACATTACAAAAAGTTCTCCATTTCTAGTTCCTAGAAATATTTCCACCCCTCTTTCTGACCCTCTGTCCCTTCCCACCCTCCTCTCACACCACCTCCGGTGTCCACAATTGTCCTTCATTCCCTTCCTACCCACATTGCATTGATCACACAATTTCCTACATAATCTAACTACTTTCAATGGTGAGTTCATTCATTACTACTAAGAAAACCAGTTTTAACTTAAATCAAAGAAATGCCAAGGAACTTTGCTTAAAGCCAGGAAACAGGTTAGGATTCTGTTCAAATGGTAGGTGCATGAACCTATCAGTCTCATGTACTTTTATCTTCTGTTCTGGTTCAATTTTCCTGATTAAATTTTGGTATATAATATTCAACTCCAGACTTGTCCCTATGATTAAGTTGGCCACTTTCTTAGTTTTTGAACTCTTATTTCCGTGTGTCTGTGTTTAATTTCCCTGACATAGCACACCCTTGAGAACTTCTTGGAGATCTGGTCTGGTGCTGGTAAATTCTTTCAGGTTTTGTTTATCTGAGAATGTTCTTGTCTTTTCTTCCCACCTGAAAGATAATCTTGTCAGGTACAGTATTCTTGGCTGAAATTGCTTCTCTCGTAACACTTCGAATATTTTTTCCCATTCTCTCCTCGATCGCATTGTTTCCAATGAGAGATTGGCTGTTAGCCTGATGGGATGTCCTTTGTAGGTAACTTGATATTTGTCTCTTGCCAATCTTAGTATCTTGTCTTTGTCTACAGTTTTGGTCAACCTAGCTATAATGTGTCTTGGAGAAGATCTTCTTGAGTTGATTCTATTTGGGGTCCTTTGTATTTCCTGGGACTAGATCTTCGAATGCCTCTCTAGGTTTGGAAAGTTTTCTTGCAGGATTTCATGGAATAGATGATCAATACCCTTATGGGTCTCTTCACCTTCTGGAATGCCAGTTATCCGGATATTTGGACATTTGATGGTATCCAGTACTTCTCGCATATCATTCTCAAATTTTTGGGCCATTTTCTCAGTCTTCGTGGTAGATTTTTCTAGGCCAGCCATTTTCTCTTCTACATCTGAAATTCTATTTTCTGAATGATCTAGTCTGCTTTTAATACTTTCAAGGGAGATTTTGACTTCTTGTATTATAGACTTCATCTCTAGCAGTTCCGTTTGAGTCTTTTGTAAAGTGTGTAATTCCTCTTTTAGATCTTGCAAGAATTTCCTCATCTCCTGGAACTCGTCAACTTCTTTCTCCTTTCTCTTTAGCAGTTCATTATTTCTCTTCTCTTCCATCTCTGTTAGCTTCGACATTATGAATGCTCTAAATTCCTTGTCAGACATTTCCATGATTTTCACCAAACTGCTTGTGGATGAAGAAGATTTACTCTTTTCCTTGGAGGGGAGGTATTTTCTCGTTTTCCCATATTTCTTGTGATCCGGCGGTGATTTCTTGTCATCTGATGGATGGTGTGTTTCTTTCAAATTCTTGAAGTTCAGTCTTAATGTTCAGGTGGAAGCAGACAGAGGTGATCTAGAATCTCTTTGCTGTTCTCTTGTGATCGCTGGAGCAGCAGATTCAGTAGATATTGGGGAATATTTTAACCCTATTAGTATTTGGATGTTTAGCTACAGTGCTCTTAGATCCGTCTAAGAACACATTGAATGGATATTTGAGGGTGGAGAGACAAGAAAAAGGAAAATGAAAAAGGGAGAGAGAAACAACAACAAAAAGAGAAAAAAAGACAAAAAAATTAAAAAAAATTGTAATTACTGTTCTTTTTTAAAAAAAATCACAAAACAGAAAACCACGCGGCGCTTATAAAATCTAGTTCGCTGGCGCCATGTGGAACCTTTTCGTGAAGGCCCGGCTTTTTCTGCCTGGTATGAGGACCAGAGCGATAATTAACAAGATAAGGGGTGGAGCCAAGAGTGAGAGAAAAACTCTGCCTTTTAAAAAAAAGTGTAAAAAGGAAAAATTACAAAAAAAAGGGAAGACAGAAGCAGGGAGAGACAGGAACTGAGACACAGAAAGAGAAATAGAAGGCTGAGGGTGCAGGGGGGGCTCCCTACTGCTAGCTCGTTTGTTGGAGGCTGAATTATCAGTAGAAAATCTTCATTCCCTGAAAAATCTAGTTCGCTGGTCCCATGTGGAACCTTCTCCTGAAGGCCTGGCTTCTGCCTCCCTCCTATACATCTTCTTTTCTTCATTGTCTTCCTCTAAGTCATCCCAACACTGAATATTATATCTGCTAATGGGGAAGAGAAGTTTCATATTTGTAGATACAAAGACTGCTTGTGGAGGATAGAAAAGAAGACCCAATTGTTCATGCGATCTATTGCCTAAGTCCCGGTGGATTTTATACAAAGCTAGAACAGGAGGTAAACTACAGAGAGTGGTTTGACTACTCTGAAAAACCTTCCTTCTAGACTTAACTTTCTTTAGGCATTATCATTGGGTTGATATAATTCAATGGAATCACTGTTGGGTGTTTCAGCGATATAAGACCAGCTGTAGGTGTCCTCTTATATATTATAATCTACGAGTGGGGATTGATATGTTCGTAGATTTTATAAAATAGAAAAAAATGTTACATTTAAGTGTTGTAATAGAGTTTATAGTTTAATAGAGTTCACTCAGGATAACCAGAGAAGATCATATGGAGGGTCAGACATTTCTTTTAGGATGCAACTACCCAGAAGGAGTAATTTACCAAGCATCATTTGCCACTAACAACTTATTCCTAATTAATTTACTAGTTACTCAACTTTCTAGCAGAGAGTAAGTGACTCTAAAGGCAGAAAAATTTTGTTAGCAGGGCTAGGGAAGGGAAAGATGTTGCTGCAGGGAGAATGTGCATCAGGGTGTAGAATGGCACTGTGGAGAAAGGATCTGGGTAGGTCGAAAGAATCACATTGGATGGAGTTGAGGAGGAGAGGAGAAAGTGGGAAATAGAAAAGAGTGGTAAAAAGTAGGCTGTGAAAAAACTGGAGCATACTGATTCTGTAAAGATTGTTGTTTCTTCATTAGGTGTGTGATGTAAGTAGCTGTGTATTTAGCTGTTCTCCTGGGAAGAGAACAAATGAATGTATTGGTTGCCTCTTAATATAATCTTTTAAAATTATTTAGGCTGCTTCTTTATCTGTCCTACAAAAAGCAGGTTACCATAAGTAGTGCTAGAGACATTTTCAGAGGTTCCAAGTGTTGTTTTCAAGAATCCTATGGTGCTCTCAATGATTTGCGGAGTCATTTTAAAGCATGTATGGATAATACTTTAATTTTGGATTAATTAATGGTATTTAAACACATGTGAAAACATTTTCCTATAAATTATATTCTACCTGCTTTTTAAATACTGTAATGTTTGTATAATTAAAGCATCAGTTTTGAAAATTGATGATGTCATAGAGAGAACTACTATTGCTTCTGATGAGACAGGATACTAAGTTTGATCTCAACTTTACAACAAAATGTGCGTTTTCTCATTTTCATCTTCCTGCTCTCTCCCTTTCATGAGTTAGTCTACCTGCATTTCCACATAAACATATCCAAACATTTTGGTTGTTCTGTATTTCTGATGGCATGATTTTTCTTTAACACTTAAGCCACCAATTGTGAAAATATGTAAAATATAAAATTATCTCCTATATCTAACTCATTTTAGGCCACTTTCCATTAATATGAATTTGAGGAGAACATGAACATGTTGGTAATATCTAGGGATATAATTAGTTATACCCTGATAAGTCATTTAAAACTATATTTAGACCATTTTTAAAAGTGTGAAGGAGAGGAAATCACCATGGGGAGGAGAAAGAACTTTTTTCCTTTTCAAAAGTATGTAGGTTGACATATTTTTATCTTTTTTAAAGTCTATAACTGTGTAGACTTGGTAAATGTTAATAAAAGAAATAATATATCACATATATAATGATCCATGGAGTAAGTATATTAAGGGCTAAGAAGAAAATGATTAGAATTCTCCCTTCCTACAAAGATAGAAAGCCAAAAGAAATGTCACATCTCTAAGGAGAACTGCAGAAGTTGTCACTGTCATAAAGACTTGAAAAGTAGCAGAATACCGAAGTTCATAATATCTCCATTTACCTCACTTGTGTGACCAGTTTACGAAGCTGGGGAGTCACAAAGAGTGATAGTTTGAGTTGAGAGGATTTGTCTACTTGAGTGAATTTCTCTGAACATTACCACCTCAGGACCACATTAAATCAAATTTCCAACTAGAAGATTTTTAGCCACCATGAGTAGCATAAATTCAGACAAAGATTCCCGTGAGACTTGGCTTAATGGGATAAATTCTCAGAAAGTTTATTTTGCCTTTTACCAGGGACACTACTGAGACAGGATAGTTTCCTTGCTGTGGTGGATTGGTTGTTCTCAGTTTGGCACTACCATCATTCCCTTGTAAATGCTGGTTAGAGTTTACCAATGAGAATAATTTAGAAAAAGATTTGGATGAGGAGATGAGGTGGAAGCTATTATTATTAGAATGTTGTGGGATGATTAAACATTGCAGCTTGATCAGCATATTGGCTTCCCTAACACTGAAGATTTCTCAGAGCTCTCCACACATTACTGCGGGGCATGACACAGGCATCTCCTTGAGCTCTAACATCTCAGTAGTTGTGACTTCACAGATCTTTCCAAAAGTACTTATCTTGCAGTTGCTTTTGGTTGCCTGGATGGCTGGGCTGCTTGGACTTCCTTATTATCTCTGATTTCCACCAATGTCAATATTTCAGGCTAAAGTGACTAGTGACTACTTACCTCATTCCCTAAATTTCTCCTTCTAGATCCTTATTTTTCTAGTACCTGTTATATTCCCTTAAGCTACAATTCCTATTTAAAATGTTTTTGTTTATTTATTCTAAAAGATAGAGTGAGCCCCTCAACAGGTTTTTCACACCACAGTCTACCCCTAGTCTCTGACAGTCTGCATCATGGACATGCGTGCATGTATCTAGCATGTTCAGGAAGGTTCCAGGATGCACACTCAGGACCTTGCCCATGTGAGTCCAGCTCTTATTTTTCATATCTATAGATTACATGTTCTTCAAGATGGGGTTATGATGTGAAGGAGGAATTAATTTATCTCAAGGATGTTGAACTTGGAGCTAAATATAATAATGAGCATAGTTGCTTGAAAGGTTATATTGAGTTTCAGGAAAGTCATGACATATTTTAGCACAGAAAAACATAGAAAAATAGATCACAACTTTCCCGGCAACCATATAAAAGAGTCTCATACATGAAGAGGTCAAGCTGTCAAAAGAATAGGTTGTAATGGATATTTTCCATTCATTTTAGCTTTTCCTTTTCAAGAAAATTTCCACTAGATGAATAGGACTCTCACTATGGACACCAGAAACTCATTTCTCTAATTTCATTGTGCTAAATGCAAACTTGTGATCTAGGCTTTGCCAGTTAGACATACCCATGCTAGTCTTGGAGGCTAACTCCATGTAAGAGGCAAATGCCATTCAAAATTCATGTGGCTTGGGACCAGCAGTTAGCATACTGGCTATGTCTCTGGACTCCCATGTAGCCGACTGCACTTTGAGTCTCAGACCTGGTAGCTTAAAATTCACTCTGGGTGCATGTACATGCGTGCCCAAAATCCTGAGAGGAGAAAGGAGGAGAAGGGATTGTGGCATGACCAACCCCCCGGGGGATGATTTCTCACTTTCTGTCTCTCTGTCTTTCTGGCTAGTGCATGTGCCCTATAGCAAAAACCTCTCAAAAAAAAAAAAAAAAAATTCATGTGGCTTAATTGACAGAGACACATCCAAGTTCCAGAAGCAGCAGTGGCAGGGGTTTGAATGACAGCATCCTTTGTATGGTGATATTGATGCAAACTGCCATGTCCATGTTAAGTGGGAATGTCGATGCTTGCTTCAAAATGCTGTCTCCATCTGGTTTGCAGTCTTGATTTAGAGCATTGTTTCTGGCCATCAACCTCTAAGCTTGTTGCTCTAGGCCTCTTGCAGTGCAAGCAGCTACTTAAAATCAATTATTTTTCTCCTTAGACTACTAATGCTTGTCTTTTAGAACCAAGAACTTTATGATCAAATGTTTTTTATGTGTCAGCCACATTTTACAGCTGATAAAACAGAAATTAAATAACTTGTGCCATATCTCAGTGTTTGCTAATAAAATTAAGGACTTGAATTCATGCTTAGTTTTTATAATTTGTATTTATGAGTTTTCACTTACAATTGATTATGCAAGTACTTTGTAGGTGTGTGTGTATATATATATATATATATATATATATATATATGCCTGCTTGATTATAAACAGTAGGGAGAATGTTAATATGTTAATAGCATTTCAATCTTCCTTTAATTTTCTGTTAATTTTACTTATTCAACTCATATGTAGTTGTGCATCATAAAAGATAATTATGTTGGTTCCATTATACCTAATGTACTTTGTTCTAGAAATGTACTCAAAACTCTCAACAGTATCTTCATTCCAAGATTTTATCGAGCAGAATATTTGCACCATTTGAATTTTTTAAAAAAATTGTTAGTGTGTACACTCACCAAAGAGACAGAATGAGAGAAAGAAAGAGAGAGGGAAAGTGAGAAACCATCCCCCATGGAGGACACTCATGCCACAGTCCCTTTTCCTCTACCTCTCCTTTCAGGATTTTGGGCACGTACATGTGCTGGATGTATTTTTCAAGACACCAGATCTGGAACTTGAGTCTAGCAACTGACCATGTGGGATCCAGCTACCTTAACCACTCTGCTACTGGCTGGCCTGGCATTTGATTTATGAACAGGATTTCTTTTACTTACATTTATATTTTTTCTTCAGGCAGAATTTTCCTTTTATAGATGGATAACATAAGTTTGAAATTGGATACATTTGGGAGTACAACTGCCTTTGTGTAGAAAGACGCAGTGAGGAAGTGTTTTATAGAATGACAAAACAAACCCACAGACGTGCTCATACTAACTCAGAAGCTGGTAACTGCACTCACAGCCAGTTGGTTAGGATAGACATATTTTCACTATTTAAAATTCCATTTTGCAGTTTTAATAGTAGCCATTTACACAGGAATAGAGAAAACAATGTATACATGCTTGGAAGGAAAGATAATTTGTAATCAAGCAATTTGTTTCTCTATTGTTTCATTAATACTTACACTTAACCAATGTTGTAATAAATAGTTCTTTTCTTTCTTTCTTTTTTATAGAGAGATTTTTGCTATAGGATGTGTGCACTCACTAGAGAGACAGAGAGCAAGAAAGAGAGAAAGTGAGAAATCAACCCCCAGGGGGGATGGCCATGCTGCAATCCCTTCTCCTCCTCCTCCTTCTCTCTTAGGATCTTGGGTATGCACGCAAATATGCCCAGTGTGATGTTTAAGCCACCAGGTCTGGGACTCGAACCGCAGGTGATTACGTGGGAGTCCAATGACCTAACCATTATGCCATCCGCTGTCCCAAATATTTCTTTTTTTAAATGAATATTTCAAATACATAAATACATATGGTTATAAAGATGTATTTATGATGAGGGTTTAAGAGATTAGAATATTCTTTTCTTTTTTTTTTTTTTTGAGAGGTTTTTGCTATAGGGCGTGTGCTCACCAGAAAGACAGAGAGAGACAGAGATAGAAAGCAATAAATCACCCCTGGGGGTATAGCCATGCTGCAATCCCTTCTCCATTCTCCTCTCGGGATCTTGGGCACGCACACACATATGCCTGGCATGAGTTTAAGCCACCGGGTCTGGGACTCAAACCACAGTCGACTACATGGGAGTCCAGCGACATAGCCATTATACCATTTGCTGGTCCCTGACAATTAGAATATTCTTTTAAAATCCTGATATAGCAGGACTATTATTTGCTTTAACAACCTAGCTCAGAGTTACAACAAGCTAGCAAACATCAAGTGATAAGGAAAAAAGACCATGTTGCTATATAAGACCGCTTTCTAACGCATTCTATTACTGCTCTTTGCATTGCCTACATTAACATTCTATTGGAGGAAAAAAGCTATGAAGATAACTTGAACCATTATTTTGTTCATCAATCACATACACACTTATAATTCATTAGATGACTGCAAAGATCAGCTTTTCAGATTCATCGTTCATTCAACACCTTGTGTATGGAAGATACTGTATCAGCCATCTACTGGTAAGTCAGACAAAATGGAAAAGACTCCCTGCAGCACTGATTGCAAGAATTTAGATCCATGCTGGTGTAAGTATAAGTAGGGCCAAAAACTTCTATAAGCTAACACAACAAGTTAAAAGGGACCAGAGACCATGGAAACATTTTCTCTATTCTGGTAGTCTATAAATATTCACTCACATTTGGCTTTTATTTCCAAGGTATGTCTGGTTAAAGATATTCAGCAATGCGTTATGATCCATTCAAGGACAGTGGAAAGCCATATACATACATACATATATATATATATATATATATATATATTTGTATGAACTGACCTGGACTATGAACCAGCCATTGGTGCACCCTTTAAGCCTGTAAGCCAACACAACTCTTGTTATGAACCTTCAATAGAAGAAGAGCTCAGTGATCATCTCCAGGTAGATCACTCCTAGATTTATATTTTTAATCTTTTGTCTCTATTCTGAGCTTCTTACCTGTACAACCAACACATATAGCAAAGACTCTTGTGTTATGTTGTACCTTGCCTTCTTCAAGAGAACATAATATCAATAGTAACTGGCGGGAACATAGTTTCAAAGGCTGGGAGAATGGATAGCAACAGGAGAAAAGATTTCTCAACAATTCATACAAATAGCTTCATCTCTTCTTTAATACTATTCAATGGTCAATGACTAGTTACACCTTAGAGGAGAATAAAACCTTTTGTAACAAATATAGAACAAAGGTATTCCTTTATTAAGAACAAACTTGTGAATTATAGACAACTCTGGCTGTGGTGTGAAGGGTTGCAATCCCCTTTCTTGCTGAGAAATGTGGAGAATAAGTTCTTAAAGCCTTTGAAGGGTTAGATTGTTCTTATACAAGCTCTAAAATCTGGGTAGGCAGGTATGAGAGTGGAATCAAATTGAAGTAGAATAGAGGAAGGGCATCTGAAAATATATCTGGATAACTCCACATAAATTGCCACCCACCTGTGCCATAATCAAGAGTGAAAGGAACTTCTGCACAATGAAACTTGTTTGCTTTGGTCTGTAGTAAAAGTTGAGCAGCTGCTGCCCAGGAATCTACTACCGCTGTGCCCCCATGTCTTCTACCATTGCTTTTTCTTCCACCATCACATTTCTTTCTTTACTCTTCTTCCTTTTATGCTCTCTGTCCTTTGACAAATATTTGCACAATAAGTGTGGTAGGTGCTATGAAAGAGGAAGTTAAAAAAAAGAGGTATGCCCTTCTCTCTTAGTTATATTAGTATAAGCAAAAATATAGGTGTCCATTCATGGAATCATGGGCTCATGGATTCATTCATAGATGACTCCTGCTTCTCCCAGAAGCCTCTTGTATAAAGTGTAGGAGACCAGTGTAAAATGTGCAAAGTGATTATATTACACTTGAGAGAAAAAACGTAAATCTGCCTTTGGCATTTCTTTTCCTGAAAACTCTCCTGTTGAATATGCTGTCAATCATTGTGTAGTGGTGAAGACGGGAAGGTTTTCCTTTGACTCTTCTTGTAGGAAAGCTGTGAGGAATCTGACTGGGAAGGGGTCAGTGTTTTGGAAAAAGGGAGAAGATTATCTGTAGGATACCAATGGTGGTAATGGGTGTGGTGAATTTTAGAGAGCAAGTATTGAAGTGAAATGCTTAAATATGAACACATTTAAAAAATGTCAGAGGCTGTAGAAATAATTTATTATAGCAACTTTGATGAACTTAGGATTCGGCAACAGTTGAGGAAACTGAGACTTAAAGAGTTTAAGTAATTTATCTAAGATCAACTCCATGGCTAGTAAATAGTGAAAGTAGGATGTAAACCCAGGTAGTAACTGTATAACCCACACTTTTAACCGATGGGCTATAACTTTCACTTTGAACATGTGCCGCATTGGACAGATAACTATAAATGACTGTTAGCAACTGGAGAAAGCTGGGCATGTCAGTATTTTTTTTTTCCTCCCATTCATTTTTTTTTTTTTTTTTTGGAGAAGTTTTTGCTATAGGGCACATGTGCTCACCAGAAAGACAGAGAGAGACAGAGAGATAGAAAGTGAGAAATCACCCCCAGGGGCAATGGCCCGCCACAATCCTTTCTCCTCCATTCTCCTCTTGGGATCTTGGGCACGCACACACACGTGCCCGGCATGAGTTTAAGCCACCAGGTCCGGGACTCGAACAGAGGTCGACTACATGGGAGTTCAGTGACATAGCAATTAGGCTAACTGCTGGTCCCTTTTTCTCCCATTCTTGTCAGGTACTATGTGATGCTATATATTTGCACTGTCCCGGGAGACAAAAGTATGGAGGGAAGAGCACCCTGGTCCTTGCACAGTGGTGTTTCTTTTAAAAATAAAGTTGCAACTTGAGCATCATAAATAAAAATCTCTCAGAGCAGATGAGGCTAGCCATGCACAGAGAAGGGGGCACTTAAATAATATTCTCAAGATTTTCAGCCAGTGTGACCAAGATGAGGATAAATTATGCCTTCAGTGAATAATGTTTTAAGTTTGGCATCTTTACAAAACAGATTTGTTATTCATGAAAATACTTTATTACATGCCTATAATGTGTTGTGCTTTTGTCAACTATCCATGAATAAGTATTTGCAGGTGACTGTCTCCAGGAAACCACTAAAAGTAAATTCCAAAGCAACCCAGTTTCTCTAGCTTCATAGATTAATTTGCAAGAAAATGGAGCATAAGGCACATTTTAGAACAGGATTATTTCATATCCGAAGGTCCAGAAAGCCAGAGAAATAAGTATAAATAGCTATGTTATTCATACACTGCACATGGCAATATTTAGATATAATGCATCCTATAGCCAAATAATTATGTTCTATCAGTACTTTGAAACAAAGCAGTTAACATAAAATATCCCTAGAGGAAAAAGATGAATGCTACTTTATTGCTGTTGGATTCATGAATCTAT
Organism: Tupaia tana; assembly: GCA_026018925.1. NCBI lineage: Eukaryota > Metazoa > Chordata > Mammalia > Scandentia > Tupaiidae > Tupaia > Tupaia tana. The sequence goes on along the minus strand of JAKSZU010000003.1, from coordinate 72,105,839 downwards.
TAGAAAAACCCATTTTCATCTTTAGGTTTAATATGTCCTTTTTATTGAGAATGAAACTTTTCCTTGTGTCTATAGTAGAAAATAACACCAATTTAGTTCTGTGCTTTGGCAACCCCCACTTATCACATTTTTTGAATTATCCCAGTTGTCCATCAATTCTGTCAAGACAGGATAGAAAATTGGGCTGTGAGTTGAGTCCTGTTAAGGATATATAGAAATGTCTATAAAGGATAAATGAGGATATTGCTCAGTTATTCTTTTCAGTAGAAAGATACATTTTTGTGGTGGAAAATTTAAAATATTCCAACTTTTTGGAATAGTATGAAGAGTTTATAGTCATGAATACCTTTTAGAGCATACTTACTTTTAGAACTTTCATGCTCTAGGAACGGGGCACTATTCTATGCATACTTTAGTTCATATTCCTTGAGCTAAGCAAATTGGCTAAGCCCACAGGACGCTATTGATAGTTTTGCATGTAAAAGTGGACATTCTGAATTCTACCTAGAGTAATAGATCAAGGTAAATGGTTAATTTGAAATGTAAAGATTTAATATAATCTGAAATTTTAATGGTGCAAGGAAATTTAAAGGTTTCTTGGCTCAGTACATGCATTTAATTGCAGATGAGAAAATAGAGGTTCAGAGAACACTTAGGTTTTGTGGAGGGCCACATGTCTAGTTAATAGCAGAACTGATACCAGAGAAGTCATTTGCTTCAAAATTCAAAGTTCTCTTTAAAATTATGAAGCACATGACATAGTGAAAAGTCCAGAGAATAACATGACTAGAAACATGTACCCACCACCCACTTTTGTCACATTTTTCATTTTGTTATGTATGCTACTTTTATTTTTGTAAAGGAATGGTTAAATCCTGTGGAGAGTGATTGAGCACTGTGTATTGGGAGCTGGATCCCACATGGCCAACCATGGTTTGAATCCTGACTTCAGTGGCTTGTGGGACATGCCACACATTTGTGTGTGTGTGTGTGTGCATAACAAAACTCTGACAGGAGGGAGAAATGAAGGAAAAAGGATTGAGACACAACCACACCCCACTGGGGCATGCTTTTTCTCTCTCTTTCTTTCTCTGTCTTTCCCTCTTTCTCTCTGATGAATGCATGCATCCTTTGGCAATAAAAAAAAGTTTAATTAAGTGCTTGTATAATTTTACTGATAATACTTATCACACTGCCTTCCAAATTTGCTATTGTTACATGAGGATTTGAAAACAGACTCTATCTTATAGTATGTGGTATTGTTTTGAGGGTTTAGAACAATATATAAACAGAATCATACTGTAGGATTCTCCCAAAACTTGCTTCCTTTGCTCACCATTGTTTTTGAGATTTTAAAACATGTTGAAGCACATTGCTATGGTTCAGTAATTTTTACTGCTTTCCATATTGTGCCTGCTGATGGATATTTAGATTTTAGAAAGTCTGCCATTATAAGCAGTAGTATAAAAAATATTCTTTGTATATGTCTCCTTGTGTACCAGTGCAAGAATATCTTGACCATATACTTAGAAGTTGTCACATTTTAGCATTACACATTATCATGAAATTACTCTCCAAAATGTACAGCAGTGTTATATAACACCAATCCATTGGAAAGGAAAAGGTTCATTATTGTGGTTTCATCTGTATATCCCTTATTAATAATAACGTTGATTGTAATATATATCAGCTAGCTATTGCAACAACAATATGGGGCAACCAAACAGCCTGGAACTGAAGACACAATCATTTACTGTTTGGGGTCTGCAGGACAATTGTATGGCTCTTCTTTAGGATACAGGTCTGTAGATTCTGCTCTATTCCATGTGTCTCATACCTTCCTTTGGCCAATGGGCCAGCTAGCAATGCTTGTCTTGCAGCAAATGCAAGAGTACAAGAATGTGAGCCCATGACTCACAGACATTTTGAGTCCCTATTTATGACCCTTTTGCTTATGTCCCATAGACCAAAGCAAGGCACTCAGCTAAGTGCAACAACCATAAAGTGGGAAAATACTACAATGGAGAAAGAAAGCCATCGATGCTGTCCCTATATGGATCACTTTATTCTGAGACAGAGCACATTGGGGTGCCCTATGAGTCACCTGCAAAATAGTATCCCTAAGCAGGAAAGCATGATGATATTTGTTACTGTTATTCAATTAAATTTGCAAAATACTGTCAATGGAAATAACTAAACTCTACAGAAATAATAATTTGTGTAGTTTATTCTAGACACAAGATTGAGTGACCTTAGTCCCAGAGAAAGGCAAGCTTTGTTTCTTAGAGTGCTGAAATACAATAGTTCCTTTTATTTAGTTTTAAGATCAGGAGAGTTGTCAATCAGCATAGAAATTCTTTTACATTGGCCTGGCCCAAAAGGTGATACATCTGGAAGTAAATGCTTGTAGGTTATAGGTGAGCTTGAAATTTTTAGATTTAGGAATTGGTTAAAGAAAAACACAGGTCTCTCTTTCTGAAAGAATCAACAAAGAATGTCCGTGCTTTACTCTAAAAGATTAGAAGGTGTACGTACTGTGCATCATAAAAACACTACGTCAGGGACAGGATATAGACTCCTACTATCAATGGACCAAATCAGTCTGTTAATGTTCATAGGCCTCTGATGATGTTGGTAGACGTGAGTCTCCAGGTCTCCTGGAAACAACTCTGGATTAGGAAACAGTAGAGAGAAATTTCAAATATCTGTTCTAAGATGTTATTTATTTTCAAGTCTTTCTGGATTTAAGTGTGTTGATTCTAAACTTCTATTTTGAAAATTAAAGTAAATGAGGTAAAATTAAAGTCCTCTAGCCCAGTCGCAGTGCCTCAGTTGTTAGGGCACTATTGCACGATACTGGAGCCATATGGGAAGTCCCAGGTTCAGTCTTGAACATGCCAGGTGTGCCTGAGATCCTGGCTGGCTGGGGGAAGTAAAAAATAGATTATTTTTTGATGATTACACATACGATAATATCCTTGACTGAGCCAATATACAATGTATATTGGATGGAAAATCTCATTTTGTATACTGTATTGATGTACAGTGAATGACTGTAAATAAATAAATAGATAAATAAATGAAAAAAAACCTGAAATAAAAAATAAAAATAAAAACACTTTGAATTATGAAAATGGCAATTGCAGGGAGTCCAAAATAATTGATTTCTTTTACTTTAAAAATTAAAGATTTTCAGGACCAGCAGTTAGCGTAATGGCTATGTCTCTGGACTCCCATGTAGTCAACTGCGGTTCGAGTCCTGGACCATGGCAGCTTAAACTCACGCTGGGTACGTGTACGTGCGTGCCCAAGATCCCAAGAGGAGAATGGAAGAGAAGGGATTGTGACATGGCCATCCCCCCTGGGGGGTGATTTCTCGCTTTCTGTCTCTCTGTCTCTCTCTGTCTTTCTGTTGTGACATGGCCATCCCCCCTGGGGGGTGATTTCTAGCTTTCTGTCTCTCTGTCTCTGTCTTTCTGGCAAGTGCATGTACCCTGTAGGAAAAACCTCTCCAAAAAAAAAAAAAAAGAAAGAAAGATTTTTCATTATTTTTATTGTAAATAAATAAATTCACCAGCATGTTTTAAAACATTTTTATCACAGTTTTTGGTATTACTCTTGGCTCAGTTTTCTTCCTAGTGAAATACATTACTTTAATGGGCCCAGAGGTAGTAAATTCTCCTAGTGTTTATGTTTAAAATGTCTTTATTTTTTTCCGTCATTCTTGCATATTAGGTTAGCTGAGTATGAAGTTCTAGGTTAGCATTTCTCATGGATATGAGACCACTGAAGAATCCAAGTAGCTACAATAAATCAGTGTGTGTAAAGCATGTCATTGCCCAGATAGGGAGGGGAATAAGTCTTATTATTTTGAGAACTGAAACAATAAAAGAAACCTCAGCTCTGGATGGCTTCCTAGGACTCAGTCTAGTGATCATATTCTGTAAATGGCACACCTTATGTCATCTGGATGCAGAGCTTTTGGGATTGCAGGCATCTTGTAGAGGGAAGTTTATATATGTGACTGAGATGGGACACCCTGTTTGAATGTGGCCCTAAGGGTGTGATGTTATTGGCATATTAGTATACCCTCTTAAAGTGCTAGTATCTGGGAAGGGTAAGGAAGAGAAGGAAATAGGAAGTTGCTGGTTAATATATATAAAACTATGTTAGACAAGAGGCAGACATTCCAGTGTTCTACAGCAAAGTAGGATAGTTACAGTTAACAATAGTTTATCCTATATGTCAAAATAACTAGAAGAGAATTTTCAATGTTTCTAACCCAAAGTAATGATAAATATTTGAGATGATGAATCTGCTAATTACACCATTGATCATTTACTGAGAAACTGCACTGTACCCCATAAACATTTACAATGGTATGTATGTGTCAATTAAGAAAAAAATTCTCTCTCTCTCTCTTTTTATTTTTATTTTATTTTATTTAGAGGTTTTTGCTATAGGGCACATGCACTCACCAGAAAGACAGAGACAGAGAGACAGAAAGTGAGAAATCATCCCCTGGGGGGATAACTACACCGCAATCCCTTCTCCTCCATCCTCTTCTCGGGATCTTGGGCATGCACGTACATCCGGCGTGAGTTTAAGCCACCAGGTCCGGGACTTGAACCGCAGTGGACTACATGGAAGTCCAGCGACATAGCCATTATGCTAATTGCTGGTCCCGAAAAAAATTGTCTCTTTGTGCTGAGAACTGAGCCATCAAGGCATCATGAGGGTGGGTCTAAAGATTTGGTCAGTAGTATTACTTGGCAATGAGAAGGCAATGAAGTGAAATCGTAAGGAAATATAGAAAACATCAGAACTCTCTTTGATTTAGAAGACAGACAAAATTCTAGACAAAGAAGGTTCTTTAGAAAACCAAGAGTAGGGAGCCCCATAATAGCGATACTGTATTTCTTGCTCATCCAACAAGGCCACTGAAGCTAGTTTTAGTTTAACATGGAGGAAAAAAATGTGACTATATTGGAATTCTGAGCATTTATAAAGAATTCATTCTTTGTTCCAATGCAAAAATTGGACTCTCTTCTCTGTCCTGTTAACAATTTTCTGCTGTTGCTTAGCAAATATTTCAAAACTTGGTGGCATTTAACAATCACTTATTAGGCTTACCGGTTCTGTGGGTCAGGAATTGGGGCAGGGCACAGCTGGGATTGTTTGCTTCTGTTCTACAAGCCAACTTATCAGCCGGGGGCTAAAAACATCTGAAAGCTTGTTCACACTCACATGTATGGTGGTTGATGGTGGCTGTTGACTAGGGTCTTAGCCAGGTCACCTACATATGGCTTCTCTTTGTAGCCCGGGTTTCCTCACAATATGGTAGCTAGTTGTTAGAGGTGAGTGTCTCAAGGAGAAGGCTGAGAAGAAGCTGTATTTATCACCTTTTCTAACCTAACTTTAGAAATGTCATAAATGTAATTTCTGTGTTCTATTTTCTGAGGAAATCACAGAAACCAGTTTCAAGATGATGAGAAATAGGCTCTACTTCTTGATGAGGAAGCAGAAAAGCTAGAGAAGAGCATCTGGAACCTGAAATATTATTGCAGCCATTCAGAAAATAAAATCTGTCACAGCCTTCTTCAACCCACCCCAAAGCAAGCATCTTAACTGAAAATAGACTTCTTCTTTTTTTTAAAGTATTATTTAATTTTATTTATTATTATTATTTTTAAATTTGACTAGAGAGAGAGAATGGGAAAGTGAGAAAGCTAGCTGCCACAACTGGGACTTGAACTGTGTGGCCAGTCATGTGGGAGTCTAGTGCCTTAACCACCATGTCACCTACTGGCCTCCAGATGAACTTCTTTTAATCATATGTAGTTCAGCAAATCAAAAACTGAAATTTATTAACAACATAAAAAAACAGTTTGATACATTCTACTATTCTGTTCAATGGTAGCACCTAACATTGGAAATCAATATTTTGTGATAGAATATTTAGATGTACACAATAACAGGTAACAGATAAATAGACACACCAACTATAGTTCTAGGGTGTAAATATTTAAGATAAAAGATCACTAATCCAGTAATTTCTATATCAGATAAAAAGCTATTATACAACAGAATAAAACATTTCCAACTGTTAAAATGAAGATTTTTCCTTTTTATTTGACATGAAAAAGTTGGTTTTGTTCCTTCATTTTCATGTCAATAGAAATGGAAAAGTCAAATCTCTCCTGTGTATTATAACAATATGTTGTAATAATTTTATAATTCAGATAATATACTTTTCCTCTAGTTTACATTTCCATCTATTTGTTATAGTTGAATACATTAGACAAGATTACTTGAGATTTCCAGAAGGATGACAGCATAAGTTCTCCCTAATTTCATGAAAAAGAATGAAAGAATGCACATAAAGGGAAGGAAACCACGTCAGTGTTGAAGTCAAGTAAAGTTTAGGTACAGGAGCCAGCAGGTGGCTAAGGACCTGGGCTTCCACATGGCCAACGTCGGTCCTAGTCCTGGACCTGGTAGCTTGACAATAACATTAGGTGCTAGTGCATGTGTGCCCAACGTCCCAGGCAGAGAATAGAGAAGGGACTGCTGTGTGGCCATCCCTCTGGGGCATGATTCCTCACTTCCCTTCTCATTGTCTCCCTCTGGCAAGTACATGTGCCCTATGGGGAAAGAGCAAAATTCTGGTACAAGGACTGGAGAGTGGCTTGGCGATATAACGTGACACTGAGGATGACTCATGTGGAAGGTGACAGGTTTGTGCCCAGAGACCTCTCTGAGAACACTAGCTGTGCATGTGCCTATGATTTGGGGCTGGCTGAGAAGGGGTGGATTGTGAAATTGAGAACCTGTTGAGGTTCAGCCACTCTCTCTCTCTCTCTCTCACTCATAGAAGAATAAATACACTTAAAAATTAAAGTTCAGATAGATGAACAAAATTTGAGAACTGTAAGTCAGATACAGCCCAACCACAGCCAAATACAAAGAAATAAAGAGTGAGTACCTAAATGTGCTGGGAGGAAAATAGAAATATTGCTTTAACACTAAGTCCAACATATAAGGGCTGGGATACTTTTAAAATATATTTTTCTTAGCTTTGTTTCTTTAGCTTTTGAAATCCAGGGATGCTGATATAATTCAATTCTGTTACCCACTGGGTAAATACTAGACACTAGAGAGTGTATTGCAAGTGTGATTAACTTCCCATCCTTTCTCACACCCCTATTCCCTCTTATAAAACATAAAAATGCAAATAAAAGCATTAAAGTAGATTTTACCTAAATTAGTTTGTCACTAGCAACAGGATTCACTCTGCCTTTCATGGTTCCTAGAAAATATATGGCCTTATTTTCTGTTACAGTAAAATCTTGATTTGCCTTAAGCAATAGAATAGAAATAAAAACCAGAATAAGCAAATCCCTCCAACAAAGTAGGTATAATTAATAAATCAACTGTGAGGAGGGATTTATTTTAGTATTTCTCTATATCTCCCAGGGGATGTAATGCCAAATAACATCCAGACTTACCTTCTAATTCTTTTTATCTGTGGCAACTGTCCTGGATCATGAAAACAGATGTTCCCAATAAAACATCCTTGGTCATCAAAGGTTGTTATCTCCAGTCTGCTCTATTTATTATGGCAAGAAAATAACTAGTGCATCATATAAATTAAAGTAAATTAACAATAATAAACCACTTCATGAGGGTTTTTTTTCTTATTAGTATATAACTATTCAAAAAGGGAAATGACTAAACTCTCATATATACACATACAATACACATACACCACAAGTACATCCCAAAAATATTTCAGGCAGTTTACAAAAGGTGATAAAATTTGCATCTTAAGATAAAATGACAAAGGTCATTTTGCTGAATAGCAATGGCAATGATTATTTAGTTACATCTGGGTAGCAATTTTCACTATCCAAAAAGAAAAAAAAATAAAATAAAGCCAAAACATTTCTATAGGTCAAAACAGGTGCCACAAGTTTCTGACACTCATAAGCTCATGCTGTTTATTCACAGATGAGTCTCTCAATTTCAATCACTGTTTCTGTCCAGAATTTTAAACAATTTGTTTGTGAGGCTTTTTCACCCAGCTCAGATTACAACCTACAAGATTTATGTTAGGTGGGAAAAGAGTGCATTTTAAAAATCGAGAGCTCTGATGGGGCCAGCAGGTGGTGTAGTGGTTAAGACATTGGACTCCCACCTGGCTGACTGTGGTTTAAGTCCCAGACCTGGAGGCTTGAAATTCACCTTGGGCGCATGTGCATGCATGCCCAAAATCCTGAGGGGAGAATGGAGGAGAAGGGCTTGCAGTGTGACCATCCTCCCAGGTGGGGGTGTATGTGGTGTGATTCTCACTTTCCCTCTCTCTGTCTTTGGTGGACACATGACCTTATAGCAAAAACCTAAAAAAGAGAGAAAGAGACAGAGCACTTTGATAGGCACAAGTCAAGATGACTGATAATTTGACAGTATGAAGGAGACAGAGATTCTTTAAAGATGAGACACGAGGCTGCAAAGACATGCAACCTGTTCACTTCTCCAGTCTCTCAGGGCTTTCCTGGATTTGAGCTCGATACAGATTTTAGATGTAAAAGGAAGGTTTTAGTGCTTAAGGGTAAATGTCAACAGTCTGGAAAACTAAATTTCAAAACAATGTTTGATACACCAACTATTACTATGACTTATTTGGCCAGGACTCTGTACCTGTGAATATTTCAAGACTTTACTCCTACTAGTTTATTGATATGGCTTTGAAAGTAAGTGATTTACTTACAATGGATATTTTTTATTTATTTTTTTTTTTTGGAGAGGTTTTTTCGCTATAGGGCGCGTACGCATGCCAGACAGAGAGAGACATAGAAACAGAAAGCGAGAAATCACCCCCCGGGGGGATGGTCACGCCGCAATCCCTTCTCCTCCATTCTCCTCTAGGGATCTTGGGCATGCACGCACACGTGCCCGGTGTGAGTTTTAAGCCACCGGGTCCGGGACGCAAACTGCGGTCGACTACGTGGGAGTCCAGCGACATAGCCATTATGCTAACTGCTTGTTCCCATTTTCTATTTTTTTTGAAGAGGTTTTTCCTATAGGGCACGTGCGCTCACCAGAAAGACAGAGAGAGACAGAGAGACAGAAAACAAGAAATCACCCCCCCCAGGGGGGATGGTCACACCACAATCCCTTCTCCTCCATTCTCCTCTCAGGATCTTGGGCATGCACTCACATGCACCCAGCGTGAGTTTTAAGCCACTGGGTCTGGGACTCGAACCAAGGTCAACTACATGGGAGTCCAACGACATAGCCATTACACTAACTGCTGGTCCCACAATGGATATTTTCTAAGAGGAAGTAAAATAACTATATTTCAGTTTAGATTTTGTCAGTCAAGCATCTTTTTTTTTTTTTTTTTTTTGGAGAGGTTTTTTGCTATAGGGCGCGTGCGCTCGCCAGACAGACAGAGAGAGACATAGAGACAGAAAGCGAGAAATCACCCCCCAGGGGGGATGGTCACGCCGCAATCCCTTCTCCTCCATTCTCCTCTCGGGATCTTGGGCACGCACGCACACGCGCCCGGCGTGAGTTGTAAGCCACCAGGTCCGAGACGCGAACCGCGGTCGACTACGTGGGAGTCCAGTGACATAGCCATTATGCTAACTGCTGGTTCCCAGTCAAGCATCTTTTAATTATCAGAAAACAAACATCTATACTAAAATTATCTCAAGTAAACATAAGGTTGGTTGTGGTTATTGTTGATTTAAAAATGCCTCCAAGTGAGCTGAAAATTCTCCAACTTCTTAGAAACCCAACAATGTAAGGGGAGAAACCTAGCAATTAGAGAAAAGTCAGTTGGCAACATGGGTTGAAAGAAAATAGCAAGTTGTGTTACAAATAGAACTACCATATGATCCAGCAATTCCACTCCTGGGTATCTACCCAAAGGATAGGAAAACACTCAGTCAGAAAAGTGCTTGCACATCTATCCTTACTGCGGCATTATTCACAATTGCTAAGATGTGGAATCAACTCAAATGTCCGTGAACAGAGGAATGGATTGGAAAAATGTGGCACATATACTCTATGGAAAACTACTCAGCCATAAAAAGCAATGAGATCCTGACATTTGATAGAAGGAGGACGAATATGGAAGATTTACTGCTAAGCGAAGCAAGACAGGCTATGAAAGAGAGACATTATACATTTCCACAATATAGAGCAACTGTCCGCACTCCATGGCAGAAACTGAAAGATTAGAAGATATGGAAGCATGAAAAATTCTTATAGATACTAGAGACAGTGTGGGAAAAGAGTGGGAGAAGATGGAGAGTGTGATGAAAGAAATTAAGGGAAAAAATAGGCAAGACATTTATGGGACACAGTTATGGATTGTTGTCTGTTGAGGATAGTGTGTATGGTATCCTCAACTGGACTTGTGCGAGGTATATTTGTGTTGGATAAACTCACTTTACAACCCAAGTGATGTACAATGATTGAATTTATAAAATAAATTAAAAAAATATTTCAAGGAAGAAAAGGTGATTACTCTTAGAGTGTCAAACTAGCTTTCACTTTGTAAGAACTAGTCAAATAGGTTAGTAGGAAGAAGATATATTTCTCACATGCACCATTTGGAGATATGGGGGAAATAATCCATCCTCATAATGTTAAAATCATGGTATTTATGTATATATGTATGTATGGCACAGGTCATGTGCACTTGCCGTAGAGACAGAGGGAACATGAGAAATCATCCCAAAGAGGAGATGGTCACACCACAATGACTTCTTCTCCATTCTTCTCCTGGGATTTTGGGCACACGTGCCCAGCATAATATTCAAGTCCCTGAGTCTGGGACTCCAACCGTAAAGCAAGCCATGTGGAATCTAGTGCCTTACTCTCATATCATCTGCTGGAACAAAATCTTAGATTGATTGATTTTTATTCAGGTTTTTGCCACAGGACACATGTATGTTCTGGAGAGAGACAGAAGAGAGAGAGAAAAATGAGAGGAAAAATGAGAAAACAACCCCTGGGGGATGGCCACACTGCAATCCCCTCTCCTCCATTCTTATCCTGATATTTGGGGCACACATACACATGTGCCTGGCATGAGTTTCTTTACTCTTTTTGAAAGAATATATTTTATTACTTTTTAATATAATCAATTACTGCATATCATTATAGCATTCAAAATACATTTTTCCATCAGGAATGCACTGCATATTAGTACAGTCAGAGATATTATCATACATATTATCAACAACATATAATTTTCTATTTTTGTCCCTTAAACTTTTGTTTCTTTCTTTTTTCCCTTGATTCCCTTCCTCTCAGCCTCCTCCATTTCCCATCCTCCTCCCACAGTCTCTAGTATTGATAATTCTTCTTTTTGCTTATATCTTCCAATCTTTCAGTTTCTGCCATATAGTGTAGACATTTGGCATATATGGAATGGGGACATATAATGCCTTTCTTTTATAATCTGGCTTGCTTCTCTTAGTAGTAATCTTCCATATTCGTCCACTTTCTGTCAAATGGCAGGGTCAATTTTGCATGTCTGAGTAGTATTTCATAGTGGATATGTGCCACATTTTTAAAATCCATTCATCTGTTCACGGATATTTGGATTGGTTCCCTATCTTAATTATTGTGAATAATTTAACAATAAACATGAATGTGCAAGTACTTTTCTAACTGAGTATATTCCTAGCCTTTGGGTAGATATTCAGGAGTGATAGTTCCATTTTTAGGTCTTGGAGGAACCTCCATAATGTTCTTCATAGTGGCTATACTAATTCAGATTCCCACATACAGTGGAGGAGAGTTCCCTTTCACCACAGCCCCGTAAGCACTTATTAGTATTTTTTTAATCTTAGCCATTCTGACTGGGGTTAGGTGGTATCTCATTGTGGTTTTGGTTCGGATCGCCCTTCTGATAAGGGATGTTGAGCATTTTTACATTAGCTTTTGGTTGTTCCTATGTTTTCCTTAGAGAGTTGTTTGTTCAGCTCATTTATCCATCTTTTAATTGGGTTTGATTTTTTTTTTTAAGGTAAGCTGTTTGAGTTCCCTGTATATTCTGGTTATCCTTCTCTCCTTTTTAAAAAGAATTATTTTCTCTAACTCTATTTATTTATCATTTATTTAAATTTGATAAGGTAGGGAGAGAGAGTGGGGGGGGGGGAGAGAGAGAGAGAGAGAGAGAGAGAGAGAGACAGAGACAAAGCCATCAGGTCTGGAATTCGAACTGCAGTTCAGCCATGTCAGAGTCCAGCACCCTTAACCACCACACCACTTACCAGTCCCATCTGTTTATATCTCTTGTATGAGACATGATTTGCAAATATATTCTCCCATTTCAGTGGTTTTCAATTTACTCTAAGTATTGTCTCTTTTGCTCTGCAGAAGCTTTCCAACCTAATGTTGCCCTAATTGTCTATTTTTAGGATTATTGTCTGTGTTTTGGGGGGTCTTATTTAAAAAGTCTTTGCCTACTCCAACGTCTCTAAGAGTTTCTCCTGTGCTATACACCAGAAGTTTTATAGTTTGAGGACTTAGGTTTAGATCTTTAATTCATTTTGTGTTGATTTTTGTAAATGGTGAGATATAGGGGTCCAGTTTCATCTTTTCTTCAGGTGGATACCTAGTTTTGCCAGCACCATTTGCTAAAGAGATTTTCTTTTCCTCTTAGGATTGACTGGTGCCTTTTGCCAAAAATTATTTGGCTGTTTGTTATGAGGTATATGTTTGAGGTCTCTGTTCTGTTCCATTGGTTCACATGCCTGTTTTTGTGACAATTCTGTGTTGTTTTGATTATCACAGCTTTGTAATCTATTTTGGGGTCAGGGAGTTAGATTCTACTCTTCTTGTGCTGAATTGCTTTGGTAATATGGGATCTTTCACAATTCTAGACAAATTGAATGATTTTTTCTAAGTCTGTAAAGACTATCTCTGGTAATTTGATTGGAATTGCATTACATTTGTAAATTAATTTGGGTAATATTGACATTTTAATTCTTCTTCTTCCAACTAAAAGAATTAATGTAATGTCTTTCCACTTTTTTGTGTCATTTTTGATTTTTGTTTTCATAATTTTCCTTGTAGAGGTCTTCTACAAGTTCTTTTTTGTTGACTTCTTTGGTTAGCTTTATTCCTAGGTATCTTATACTTTTCATGGTTATTTTAAATGGGATTGCTTTCTTCAATTCTACCTCAGTTTGCTCCTTGTTCATGTATAGAAATGCTATTCAGGGACCAGTGGGTGGCATGGTGGTTAAGGTGCTAGACACTCCCAGACCTGGTGACTGGCTTTCTTACTTTCTCTCTTTCTGTGTGTGTATGTGTGTGTGTGTGTGTGTGTGTGTGTGTGTGTGTCTGTTAAAATTAAAATAAATGAGTGAATAAATAAAATAATTCTTGTTCTCATCCCATTGGTTCTATCCAATGTGGCTTAATCAGTTACATATCCTCCACTGGAAACCTCTTGCCTACATTACCTCCAGCAGGGAATTTTCTGCCATAATCGACTTTTCTTTTTTCTTTTTTTTGCAGAGGTTTTTGCTATAGGGCGCGTGTGCTCACCAGACAGACAAAAACAGAGAGACAGAAAGCGAGAAATCACCCCCCAGGGGGGATGGCCACGCCGCAATCCCTTCTCCTCCATTCTCCTCTTGGGATCTTGGGCACGCACGCACACGCGCCCGGCGTGAGTTTTAAGCCACCGGGTCCAGGACGCGAACTGCGGTCGGCTACGTGGGAGTCCAGCGACATAGCCATTACGCTAACTGCTGGTCCCCCTATTCGACTTTTATAATGCTCCATCCCCCTTACCAGTCTGCATTTGCTAGCCTTTTTTGGCATCAGTAGGGGCTGTATGTAAAAAAGGGAAAGGATAAAGGAAGAGATTTTTGGGAAGCAAAGAACAAAGAATTAAGGAATAAGAGAGAAAAGTAGTCCAATGTTCCAATGCTAACTTCCCCTTGCCCTCAATAAAAAACAGAATAAAACAAAACATATACCCAGAATGACTTTAGAACATTTCTTTAATAAAGGCAGGCAAGATGATATACAAGTTAGATAAGACTGACTCCTCCTTTCATGATGTTGACACTGGCAGGTCCTTACTGGTGGGCATGGACTATTTTCTCTCAGATGATGATCTACATCGAAGAAAAACAAGGTGAATCATCTTTCACTCCCACTTTTCTCTCTTCAGATGGTAGAACTACCTTAGATGGATAATTCTCTTTATAGCTAAAAAGGAAAGGAACTACTATATGGGGAGATATTACATGTTATGAGGATAACACGTCACAAATAGAGTTATGGAAATACAGACAAAGAACAAAGTTCTGGTGCTTTGCCTTTTTAAAATGCTTCCAAAGGAAAGAAAAACTCTAGAGGTCTGCCTTTCCTAATTAGCTGCAAGTGAATCAGCTGCTCAAGCTAATCTCACATTTTTCTTCCTTCTCTCTTTCTCTTTCCTCCTCCCTCCCTCCCTTCTTTCTTCTTCTGTACTTCCTATTGGAGAAAATAGAGTTAGAGTTCTTCTCCATGGCCATGAACTCTCCTAAGTCCCTCTGAAAGGCAATTCTGATAATATGGAACATTCTGTAAGGCTGTGCTATGATATGGTAGTGGTTAGGGTAATCTGTGTCGTGGGCTGTGAAAGAATTCAAATTCCAGAAGTAAGTAGTCAGAAAGGTTTATTCACTTTACAAGGAAGGAAAGAAGCCAAATACCGAGTTGTGATCCTGAAGTGTGGGGGCTAAGGACTTTTAAGAAAATGTGTTCAGAGGGGGTAATTAAGGTGGTTCTGGGACAACATACAAAGAGGTCTTTTACAGCATCTGGGCTGTTTCCTTGTTATCTCTGAGTCAGCCATTTGCAATACGATCAAGCAGCCCACTTTTCTTCCCTCCTTTCAGAAGGAAAACTTCCTCTGATCCCAAGGAACTCCCTGTTGGTCATACCCCTCTCACTGGGACAAACCAGACTGGATTTTACCCGTTAGAACTTTCTTCCCACCTGCCAAGGGTACTCAAAGCTGCTGGAGACCCTCCCTTCCCTCCAGCAGAGCCCAAGATAAGACACAAATAACCAAAGTTGATTCCTAAGAAAGGAAATGTCTGAGGCATCTGGGGAGCTTTGAATGTGTCTTCCCTGTTAAAATGTCTAAGACATCTGAATATACCCTTTCAGTAGCCATTGTCACATGTGGCTACAGGGCACATGACATGTGAGTAGTTGGAGTTGAGATGTTCTGTAAATACAAGAATAAACATTAAATTTCAAGAAACTGATATAAAAAAGAATGCAAATAGATACATCAGATGGCATGGCAGTTATGTTTCTGGACTTCCACATAGCCAATTACAGTTCGAGTCCCAGATCCCGTGGCCTCAAAATCAGTCCAGGTAGGGAACCAGCAGTTAGTGTAATGGCTATGTCGCTGGACTCCCATGTAGTTGACCGCGGTTCGCGTCCGGGACCCAGTGGCTTAAAACTCACGCCGGGCACGTGTTCATGTGTGCCCAAGATCCCGAGAGAAGAATGGAGGAGAAGGGATTGTGGCATGACCATCCCCCCAGGGGGTGATTTCTCGCTTTCTGTCTCCCTGTCTCTCTCTGTCTGTCTGGTGAGCGCACGCGCCCTATAGCGAAAACCTCGCCAAAAAAAAAAAAAAAAAAAAAAAAAAAAAAAAAAATCAGTCCAGGTACATGTGCATCTATGCCCAAGATCCCGGGAGGAGAATGGAGGAAAATGGTGTGGCCATCCCCACTGTTTCTGTGTCTCTCGCTCTGGCATGTCCACATACCTAAGGGAGAAAACAAAACAAAACAAGAAAAACCCTCTAAATTTTTTTTTAATACCAACTGTATGTTCAAATTTTGTGTACGTTAAGTTAGATAAAATCTAATGGTGAAATTTTACCAGTTTCTTTGCATTTCTTAAATGTAGCAACTAGAAAATTTTAAATTCCACATATAGCTTGCATTATATTTCCACTAGACAGCAGTGATCTATAAACTAAGGTTTTGTCACCAAACCCAAAATAATGAGAAAAATCAAGTTGAGGTTGTAAATTGTTTTTCTGCCTCCAAAGGGTGGGTTGAGCAGAGACACAAGGAGTTGGAAAAAGAAGGCACAGATGTCGTGTTGCTTACTGCCGAGTTTAATGGGTGCTCACAGAGCTCTTAGTGGGCTCACAAAGCCCACAGCAGCACTTCCCTCTTGGAGCTTGCAACATGCAAGGAGGATGCTCACAGAATGCTCTCCTCCCGTTTGGAGCTCACAGTGCATGGAGCTGAACTGAGCTGGGCTGAGCAGAGTCAAGGTATAGCCAAGCCAAGCCACGGCTATCAAGGCTCACCAGGCTGAACCAAGGATGAGAAGAGTAGGGCTAGTTAGCAGGGCAATGCTAGCTGACCAGGCTCCCTTCTGACAATAGTGACTCATTACCAAAACCAAACTGTCACTCACTAATATGCATGTTACATCCAATGGGGTAAAATAGCAAGGTCATAAGTACATATCAAGCATGCAAGTGAGTGCAACTAATAACATAAGTTGTTTACCCTGTGGCCTTCAAACATAATAAGATAGGAGGTGAAGGAGCCAGACTGAACCATTCTGACTCCATTTGCAATAAAAAAGCATTAATTTTCTACGTGTTGGTTAATATTATTTGTTTTATTTTTTTCTTTGTAAGTTTTAGATCCTCTTTGAGGTGAAATTCTAAGGGATATCCTTTGAGCTTAAACTTGTTAAAAATTTTATTTTGGGGGACCAGCAATTAGTGTAATGCCTGTCGCTGGACTCCCACGTAGTCGACCGTGGTTCGAGTCCCGGACCTGGTGGCTTAAACTCACGCCGGGCACGTGTGCGTGCGTGCCCATGATCCCGAGAGGAGAACAGAGGAGAAGGGATTGCGGCATGGCCATCCCCCTAGGGGGTGATTTCTCACTTTCTGTCTCTCTGTCTCTCTCTGTCTGTCTGGCGAGTGCACGCACCCTATGGCAAAAACCTCTCCAAAAAAAAGAAATTATTTTTTGCACATACACACATGTATATGTATTTATAAATTGCAAATTCTAATTTATACATAATTTTCCTAATTTATATATATATATATACAATTTCCTAATTTATATATATAAATTTTCCTAATTTATCTATAATACTGCATATAATGTGTAACAATCAAATCAGGGCAATAAATATCTCTACAATTGTAAACATCATTACTTTGTATTGTGCACATTCAAAATCTACTCTGGTTGCTTTGAAATGTATATTAATTGTTACCAGCTCTCTTTACTCTGTTGGGCTATATTATTCCCAACAGCCCCCCTACTTATTTACATGTATTCTTCTATGTGTCAGCCATATTCTTCCCACCTCCCCTTCCACTTTCCAGCTTGTAGTATGCACCATCACACTCTAATTCTATGCACTTGCATCTTTTAGCTTCCACTACATGAGTAAGAACATGCGATATTTGTCTTTCAGTGCCTGGCTTATATCACTTACATTATTTCCTCCAAGGTCATCCGTTTTGCCTCAAATGACAAGAATTCATCCTTTTTGTATATCTGAATAGTATTCCATTTTGTATCAATTTTCTAGAATGGGAGTTGCACCATGAATAAAGTACATCTGAATTGCTACAGATTTTAAAAAAATTCTTTTCAAAAAAAAGTTTATTTCTTTGTTTCTTGAGCGAGACAGAGAGAAAGAAAAGCACTTGTAACAGGGTCTCACACCATGATCCTTCCCAGCCAGTTAGGATCATGGGCGTGTACATGCATGCCCAGCGTGTACAATTCTCCTAGGAGCCAGACCCTAATCTTTTACTTGACTCCAACATTGCAGAGATTTGTGCTACTGCTGCACCACTGTAGCTGTGACCTCCAAAAGAAGTTTTAAAAAGAATTTATAAAGATTGTTGCTTTTTAATGTTTGACAGGATTTTGCTATAAGGCACGTGCACTTGCCAGAAAGACAGAGACAGAAAATGACAAATCACCCCCCAGGGGGATGGCCACACCACAATCCCTTCTCCTCCATTCTCCTCTCAGGATCTTGGGCACGCACACACATGTACCTGGTGTGAGTTTAAGTCACCAGGTCTGGGACTCGAACCGTGGTCCACCACATGGGAGTCCAGCACATAGCCATTACATCAACTGCTGGTCCCTACAGGTTGTTGCATTCTAAGATGAATCAGGTCATTCCTATTAAAAATTTTCAACTCTTTGCCATTATTTAGAATGGCATTCAAGCTGTTGAGGAACTTATGATCTGACCCAGACTTCCATAGTCAGCCTCATCTTCTACTATACCTCTCCTGGGAACCTAAACCTAGGTATTTTATCTGTACCTTGTAAGAGGACTTTGAAAATTACTTTATAAACTAAACTGGATAAGGACACAGCTATGTCAACATACTGAATGGTAGCACACTAAAAAACTTTTTAAAAAAGTTGCTAGAAGGGCCAGCAGGTGCTGTGCTGGTTAAGGTGTTGAATTCCTATGGGACCAATTGTGGTTAGAGTCCTGGACCTGGTGGCTTGCTTTCTCACTTTCTTTCTCTCTCTGTGCCTCTTTTATTTTCTGTCTCTCTCTGGTGAGCACACATGCCTTATAGCAAATTTAAAAATAACAATAATATAAAATAAAACAAAATAATTGTTCTTAAAAAACTGCCAGAGGGTATATATACACTTGCTAGAGAGAGACAGAGAAGCAGAGAGAGAGAGAAGGAAGAAGAGAGCACCCCCAGTAGGCATGGCCATGCTCCAATCCCTTCTCTTCCATTTCTCCACCAGTTGAAATTTGGAGGCACACACACATACCTGGCATGTGTTTCGAGTCATTGGGGCCAGGTTTTGAACCATGTACATTACGTGGGATCTGGCTCCCTTGACAACTAGGCTATGAGATCAGCATGCACAGTGGAAAACTTAATTCTAAATGAGTTTTTAGCACAACCAAAGAAAAACACAATCATAGGTTGGGCATGTGGCTAGCAGTAGAAACATAAAATGGAAGAGCAGGAAGGCAGACTTTGACAATG
Organism: Tupaia tana; assembly: GCA_026018925.1. Taxonomy (NCBI): domain Eukaryota; kingdom Metazoa; phylum Chordata; class Mammalia; order Scandentia; family Tupaiidae; genus Tupaia; species Tupaia tana. The sequence continues at coordinate 72,086,767 of JAKSZU010000003.1, read as the reverse complement.
TTCGTTTTGGCCCAGTCTAGAGGAGAAGGTATCCTGTTTAGAGAGATAATCATGTGCAGTGACTGTTGAAGCATGTCCTGTTTGTCAAGCTGGACACACTAAGCTGTTATAATGATGCCTTTTAGAGCATTATGACTGTATCACTCACTGACCTTTTTCTGACTCCTTATATCCCAAGTACATTTCCTAAGATAGGACTTTCCATTCGGCTTGCTTCTGAGAAGGAATGTGTGCTAGTCAGGCAATGCACACATCTGCCCTTCCCAGCAGTTGTAATTCTTAGTGTAAATTTGTAATTTGGCAGTTTGATATATATTCTTAAGACCTTTGAGAGTTGCTGCTTGTGAGTCATTGTCTCTCAATCTGATCAACTCTGAGGCATTGATAAAATTGAAGTCTGGAGCTTTCAAGGATGAAAGGTTGACCCTAGACTGTCGCAAATTAATCACAGTAACTTGTTTGCCTAGGCCTCAAGTCCGTTTTTTAATGCAACTCCATGGCATACTGCTTGGCACATGTTTAAAGGCATCTTGCATTAGAAGCAAATGTGTTTGTGTCTATCTTCCTTCCCGGTTAGATTGTAAAATCCCCAAAGGAGAGATCGTATATGCATTTATATTTCTATAGTTACAAGTACAATGTCTGCTACTCAGAAGGTGTGTAAGAAACCGTTGTTGCTATGTGTGTGTTAGGTAGATGGTACCTGGTGGCTTTTGAAGTTTTATTTTTGAAATGAAGCATAATATTATTTTTCTTTTAATGTTTTGGGTATTATATTATGATGCCATTGGAATAACATCTGAGAGCAACTATTGTCTAAAAGTCTTTGCAAGGGGAACATGATCCTTGTAGAGTTTTCCTGAGAGTATTAGCAAACTTTTAAAGTTTCACAGATATCCTTTATTTGCTGCAAATAGTTTGTAATTATCTAAGCATGGAAATTGGAAATCAGGACTATTTTCCATATATTTGGTTTGGTTTTCAAAATTGTTTTTTATAAAATGTCGGGTAGATGCAAAACCATCTTTAAAAATAAAGACTAATGGCATAATGATCACCATACATCACATGCCCAGTTTAAGAAATGGCACATTTATGATATCTTTGAAATCTTGGGAACTCCCTCCACAATTCTATCACCTTCTTCCTTCTAACAAGGGACCCAGTATCCTGAATCACATTGTTGTTTAATTGACCAGCAAAACCAAAACAAAACAAAAAAATCAAACAAAAGCTAAGCACTCCTGACATGAACATTCTTAGCCAATCTTAGGAATTAAAGTTTATTTATGGTTATGATGTATGATTAGATTTATGATTACTGGGCATTTTGAGAGAAGCAGTTAGAAATCCCAATTTCATGGGAAATTTTTATGATTAATCTCAAAACATTGTGAATGGAAGCAAACCTGGTGTCTCTAGAGGGAACCGTTATCTTATGCAGGAGGCAGCATATGAGTGGGATTAACGAAAGTTAGGTACAGGCTTAAGAAACAGATAGTGAGAGACCAGCAGATGGAGTAATGGTTATGTTGCTGCACTCCTGCATAGTTGACTGTGGTTCAAGTCTTGGACTGGTTGGCTTAAAACTTATGCTGTGCATGTGTGCATGCATACCAAAAATCTCAAGAGGAGAATGGAGGAGAAGGGACTGTGGCATGGCCATCCCCATGGGTGTGTGTGTGATTTCTGTCTCTCTGTCATATCTAATAGCAAAAATCTCTCTCTCTCTCTAAAAGAAAGAAAGAAAGAAAGAAAGAAAGAAAGAAAGAAAGAAAGAAAGAAAGAAAGAAAGATTGTGAGGGGTCAACAGGTGGCATGGTGGAGGTCCAACAAATGGCATGGTGGTTAAAGCACTGGACTCCCACATGGCTGACTGTAGTTCGAATCTCAGACCTGGAGGTCTGCTTTCTCACTTTCCCTCTCTCTCTCTGTCTCAATGGTCAAATTAAAAAGTAACAATAATAGGGACCAGAAGTTAGCATAATGGCTATGTCACTGGACTCCCATGTAGTCTACCGTGGTTCGAGTCCTGGATCCGGCAGCTTAAACTCATGCCGGGCACTTGTACATGTGTGCCCATAATCCTGAGAGGAGAATGGAGAAGGGATTGCAGCATGGCAATCCCCCCTGGGGGTGATTTATTGCTTTCTGTCTCTCTGCCTCTCTCTTTCTTTCTGGTGAGTGCACTATAGCAACTCCCCCCCCCAAAAAAAAAATAGTAATAATAAATAAAATTAAATAAAATAATTCTTTTTTTTTTTTTTTTTTTTAAAGAAAGAAACAGATTATGGGGGCTTGTAGTTTGCTTGGTAGTTAAGACACTGGACTTTCACATGGCTGATTGCGGTTCAAGTCCCAGATCTGATGACTTTCTCACTTTCCCTCTTTCTCTCTCTCTCTGGTCAAATTAAAAAAATAACAATAATAAATAAAATAAAATAATTCTAAGAGAAAAAGAAAAATATGGTGATGCAACAGTAAGACGGGATGATCTACAAGGCAATCTTGTATGGGAAGGTTCTCAGCCCCAGTTCAGAGACCATGCCCCCACTTTAAGTATGCTGGGCACGCTTGCCTATGTCCTGGGACTGGCTGAAGGGTACAGTAGATCACAGGTCAAGACCCTGTTGGCGATGATGTATCTTTCTCTCTCTCCTTCTCTGTATGTATCTCTCACTCATAGAGGAAATAAATAAACTTAAAATTGTGCCAATTAAAAAAGCAATTAAAGGGAACCAGCAGTTAGCGTAATGGCTATGTCGCTGGACTCCCATGTAGTCGACCACGGTTCGCGTCCCGGACCCGGTGGCTTAAAACTCACGCCGGGCGCGTGTGCGTGCGTGCCCAAGATCCCAAGAGGAGAATGGAGGAGAAGGGATTGCGGCGTGACCATCCCCCCAGGGGGGTAATTTCTCAGTTTCTGTCTATATGTCTCTCTCTGTCTGTCTGGCGAGTGCACGCGCCCTATAGCAAAAATCTCTCAAAAAAAAAAAAAAAAAAAAAAAACTGTGAAAAAAAAGCAATTAAAGGGACTGGCAGATGGCGTAACAGTTACATTGCTGGACTCCTGTGTAGTAGACTGCAATTTGAGTCCTCGACCTGGTGGCTTAAAACACACAAGGTGTGTGTGCGTACGTGCCCAAAATCCTGAGAGAAGAATGGAGAAGGGATTGAGGTGTGGCCATTCCCACTTCAATTCTTGCTTTTGGTCTCTCTGTCTCTTTCTGTCTCTCCAGCGAGCACATACATCTTATAGAAAAATCTCTCTCTTAAAAAAATAATAAAAGTAGGTTAGTTGCTTTAAAAAAATGGAATTAGCACTTTTTCTTTAAAAAAGGAACATAAATTCATTAATTAAGTCAGGACTTTTACTGGATTGTTCGTGTGTGTATGAAATAATCTTAAATCCTGTCCCAAGGGATAGCAATCCACACTGGGAGGTTGTTAGGAAAAAACACATTACAGTAATGGATTTCAGTAACCTTCTTCAAAAGGAGGCATTTAATGGTTCTGTGGGCCATCACAGTGTTATTTTGGAAGTACAGTAATGGAAATACATGAAGCTAAAGGGCTGTGGTTAGATACATTAGGCTCCTTGAAAAGGATCGCTAGTAAAAAGGTACCTCAATTTAAGTTTTCTGCCTTCCATATCATGCCCCAGAAATTAAGTAAAATTGGTTCAAGACTTTGAAGCAGCAAAGTCTGTTGCACTTCAAACAAGTCTTTGTTTGGGGGAATTGTTGGCTTGTTACTAATGCATTCACACAGCATCCGGAAATTTTAAAGAACAGCGAAACCTAGATTTGGAGAGAAAAGGTCTCAACATCCCATGCTAGGTGAAGTGGTGCCTGGGATCAGAATTATGCTCTCTAGAGCTGCTCTTACTTAACTCAAAAACTAGAGATGATGAATTGGTGACATTTTAAGCAAATTGAATTTCATAACTTATGGATTCATGGGCTTGCTTCAGGGATTTCATCTGTGTAATTCCTTTGATTTGTAAGACCTCTGGACTATAATTGTCCTTTACCCTGCAGATTACTCATTATTAAAAATGATTTGTGCCTGTAGCTATTACAAGGACTGTACAATGAGAAGTGACATTTAGAAAATAATGCTCGGATTAAATTTAACTTCCCGAAGTCCAGAAGTATCCTACTCATGGAAAGTGACATGTGCCCGAGGTTTTCTTAGATATATGTGTGGCAAGTTCTGATTTATTTACTTGATCTTATTCTCAACTTGCTTTCACTTCTCACATGCCAAATACCAGCTGTGAAAAGATCAATGTGATAGTTGTACAGCTATAATTAATACTTGAGTTTTTGGTGCCAATGGTACCCTCAACATTTCAAGACAAGACTATGTTTTCTCTGTAAAATAAGCATCATACTCTTCACTTTTCAACATTTTAGAGCTGTAAGGAAATATCTTCCAGTTGCTGAGCTCTGTACTCCTCAGTCTAGTTTGTCTAACCTGTTTATCATCTCTCAAATGAACTCCCAGAAAACAAATACCCTGCTTGACTTTTGATTTAGGAGAAAGACAGTATCAATGATTGTTAAGAGACAAGTCTGTTCCTCTTGTTCCTTGTGACACCTTTCAATGGCTTCCAATTGACACCAGGATAAGATCCTTAATATGGCCCCTAAGATATGATGTTAACTCATTTCTTTTTATTGGTATGTAATATACCATCATTTATTGCCTGTTTTCCTGATATTATACACTTGAATTATCTTCAGCATTTTGTTATTTACAAATGTTGATATGATTATTCTTGTGCATGACTCCCAGTACACATGTTAAGAATTTCTGTAGGACATGCATTTGGCAGTGAAATTGCTAGATTAAAGAGCATGTGGATGTTGAATTTACAAGATAATGTTAGGAATGACAAATATATGCTTTTATCAATATTCAGTATTTTCAGAACTCTTAAATTTGCTGATCCTATAGGAGTAAAATTATATGTAACTGGTTAAAAAAAAAAAAAAAAAGAAAGACTGGATAGGATTGGCACCTGCCAGTCTCTCCAGTCTCATCACTACTAAATATACTGACTTTCCAGGTCCTGGAATCCCAAACTCTTTCTTGCATACTTATTCTCTTGAGAAGTAAAAACCAAAAGAAATTTACCATATTGGAAGGAGGAAATAAAGGCTGTTTTCACTGTATTCAAGGAATAAGTGGGGCAGGGGGCTAAAACAAGAAATAAAAGTCTACAGAATATTCATGTTTTGGCAACTGTCAGAGTGAAATGAGCCAGGACAATAGAAAAATGGAGCCAAGAGTCATTTTATACTGAACAGCTGAAACATGATTTCTGCTTGCCCTGGTTATGCTCCTTTCCTTTTGCTAGTAATATAATTAGAAAACGCATATGCTAATGAAGAAACCAGCCACTGAGCAGCAAATCTGTGAACCTAAAACACAACTTCAAAGCGTCAGGATCCCTTACCGAAGGGTAGTAATCAATGAATGAGCCAGTGGAGTATCCATGTTGCAATCCAATGCTAGCACTGCAGGTTGATGGTAACCTCAGGACTGGGAAAGAGAACTTGCTAGTATGATCTGATAAATTCCTTGAATTCCTAACTCTGTGGCAAGTTTGCTTCTGCAATTAAAAGTTAGGCTAGGTAGGAGGAGGGAAACACACCTTAAACCTGTATGCTCTTTTTCTACCCTTCACCTGGCCAGTCTAAGCTCTTTCTCCAGGTTGTACCACTTGTCCTCTTCCCAGCTGAATTGTTTCTAATCCACCTATTATTCTAGTAATAGCACTTAGTTCTTTATTTTCTCAGGACTTTATCCACTTTTATGGGCTGTGGATTTGTGAACTATCTGTCCTCTTCACTGTGGGAGATAAGTTCATGAGGGCCAGAGTCAAGACTGCTTTATTTACCACAGAATCCACAGCATTTAGCACAATGACTGTCCCTAAATACTCAAAAATGAATAAGTGGATTCTGGTTATACTAGTTAAAAATGTTTCATTTACATATGACAAAAACATCAGCCCACACTGGTTTAAGTGAAAAGAACTTACTGGCTTACACAACTGAAAACACCAAGGTAATGCTGGCCTTGGGTGTTTTTGACTGGAGGTTGGATGATGACACCAAGACTCTAGTTATCTATTTCCCTACTCTGCTTTCTATGGTCCTACCTGCATCCACCAGATCCAAGTGATTTCACCCTTGCTTTTCTAGGCTCTTATTTTATGTTTTTTTTTTTTTTTTTTTTTTTAAAAAAAAGGAAGACCTTAGTTGGTTCAGATTTCATACCCTGACACCACATAATCCAAAGAGGATTTCTTTTAGTAGGTTCCAGGAAAAAAAAGATGGCATGTGCTTCGCAGAAGCTCCAGCATGTGGTTGGTTGACTCTCTTTGGCTTTGCTTTTGTTAAAGCAAGTCAATCTATGTGAGCAGGAAGACAAGATATGGTAATTGGATTAAACCAGTCTGGGTTCTCTGGGTAGTGGGGTGAGGCTAATCCTACCCAAATTACAAGGTTAAGAATGGGAGAGGGGTGGATTTCCCTAGGTTAATTTCATGGAAGGAAAGATACAGAGTGGTCAAAAGACTGGGTGTCTGCTATATAGATAATACATGGAAAAATACCAATTTCCGGGAACCAGCAGTTAGCGTAATGGCTATGTCGCTGGACTCCCACGTAGTCGACCGCGGTTCACGTCCCGGACCCGGTGGCTTAAAACTCATGCCGGACGCGTGTGCGTGTGTGCCCAAGATCCCGAGAGGAGAATGGAGGAGAAGGGATTGAGGCGTGACCATCCCCCCTGGGGGGTGATTTCTCGCTTTCTGTCTCTGTCTCTCTCTGTCTGTCTGGCGAGCGCATGCGCCCTATAGCGAAAAAAACTCTCCAAAAAAAAAAAAAAAAAAAAGAGAGAGAGAAAAATACCAGTTTCCTATTTCTCTTCTGTTTTCTTGTTTATCCATACTCTTTTTCCAACTGACAGTGTGCTTCCTGGTCTACCAGTTTCCCAGGATATTTATAGTTGGAGACTGTGCTAGACCCACAACCTCACCTGACTCTTGGTACATGAAGTTATTGTCTCAGGCTCTTCGCTCCTGCCTAGCCTTGCATTTCACTTGGGTCTATTAAAATATCTGGTATTGTTTCCTGTTTCTATGTTTCCTCCTTTTCTTTCTGAATCTCCTTTGTGAAAGGCTTGGTTTGACTAATTAAAGAATTATATTTCAAAGGGTCCAGTATCTTTTCTGAATGAAGTATGAGACAGGAGAGAATGACCAATCAAAACCAGGGAAGTCAGATCAAAAAAGTCTAGAGACTAGATTCAGCACTAAAAAGTGCAGATAAGACTTAAAAAGTATGAGGAAAATGGCAAAAATTTGAATGGAAAGTAAGCAATCTACACAATTGTAGTCTCTGCCCAGGTCTTACCTTTATGGGTGTTATGTATGTGGTTAGTGGATATTCTGTACTGATTTAAAGAAAGAATCAGAATTTGGTAGGCATTCATCTTAACTTGTAATAATGACCTGAATTGTATGTTCTTGGGTTCGTGTATTTGATTTATTAAATAGATTTTCTATTCCTACTCTTAATTAAAATGCTAAAAGGCAGGTAAGTAGTGTTAGGATCTGCCTGGTTCTATTCAGCTTATTTACCTAATTTCACTTTTATTGCCTGTGGTTTTGGGATCATACTCAAGATATCTTTGCTAAGGCCAATGTCAGAAAGCTTTTTCTCTATGTTTTCTTCTGGTAATTTTATAGTTTCTGGTCTTTTGTTAAGTCTTTAATCCATTTTGAGTTGATTTTTTGCATATGATGTGAGATGAGGGTCCAGTTTCATTCTTCTATATGTGAATATCTAATTTTCCCAGTGCCATTTACTGAAGAGACTATCTTTCCCCATTGTGTGTTATTGGCTCCTTTACCAAATATCAGTTGATTGAAAACATTAGCTGACCATAACAGTTAGCTTCTAATGTGTGAATTTATTTCTAGATTCTCATTCTGATTCATTGATTTAAATGTCTGTTTTTGTGCCAGTTCTGATTACTGTAATTTGTAGTAGATTTTGAAATTTGGTGGTGTAATGCCTCAGCTTTTTGTTTGTTTGTTTTTGTTTATTTTTTAATCAACGTGACTTTGTCTATTTGAGATCTTCTGTGGTTCCATATGAATCTTAGGATTTTTCTTTTCCTGTTCTGTGAAAAATGAAATCAGGATTTTAATAGAAATTGCATTAAATCTATGTATTCTTTTGGTAGTAAGGGCATGTTAATATTACTTCTTTCAAATCACAAACACAGAATAGTTTTTGATTTATTATATCTTCTTTAATTTGTTTTATCAATGTTCTATAATTTTCAGGATATAGGTTTTTCACCTTCTTGATCAAATTTACTCCTAAGTATTTTACTTTTTGATGCTATTGTAAATGGGATTATTTTCCTGTTTTTTTTTTAAATATATATTTTATTGTTAACATGTAGACATGCTACTGATATTTGTATACTATGTGTTGAAACTTTTGTCTAGTGACCTATACAATATTATGGTGATTTAAGACCTGGAGCTTTGCCTAGTTTTTTTTTTTTATTTTTTTTTTATTTTAAGAGGGATTTTTGTTATAGGGCACATGCACTCACCATAAAGATAAAAATGAGAAATCACCACCCCAGGGGGATGGCCACACCACAATCCCTTCTTCATTCTCCTCTTGGGATTTTGGGTATGTACGTGCCTGGTATGAGTTTTAAGCCTCTGGGTCCGGGACGCAAATAATGGTCAACTACATGGGAGTCCAGCAAAGTAACCATTATGCCACCTGCTGGTCCCTTGTCTTGCTCTGCTTTTTTTTTATTCCCACCCCCAACCACCCCGCTATAGGGCTCATGTACTCCAATGCACCAGAGAGAGACAGAGAGATAGAAAATGAAAAATCACCCCTCAGGGGGATGGCCATGCTACAGTCCCTTTTCTTCCAATCTCCTCTTGAGATTTTGGCCACGGACGAATGTGAGCCCAGCATGAGATTTTAAGCTGCTGGGTCCAGGACTTGAACCACAAGTGCAGTCGACCATGTGGGAGTTCAGTCACATAACCAATACACCATCTGCTGGTCTCACGTTGCTCTTTAAAGTGTTCTTAAAAGCTGAATTTTTGCTGCTGACATAGTACTAGAAATTTTGTACCAAAAAGTAAGGTTCAAGCCTGGCTAAATAAACAGTTCTATATCACAGTGGTATTTTACGAGAGATCTTTGGAAGAAAAGAAACTGATCGCTGGTTTTAGTAAGATAAACAACAGACAGCTGTGCCATCTATATGGTAACCTCTATAGCATGTCAACAAAGAGCACTGTGTTGAGAGAGGAGAGGGGTGGTAAAAGACTTATTTAGAACTATTCATGTTTCATTTCTTGTTATCACAAATTATTTCTTCTCTTTAACACTTAACCCCACAGGCATGTAACTTTTAACTGGGAGGTTTGCAAAGAACACAAGTCTTTTTTTCTTTTGACGTTTTTGCTATAGGGCACGTGAGCTCACCAGAGAGAGAGAGAGAGAGACAGAGAGACAGAAAGCAAGAAATCTTCCCCCCGGAGGGGGGGGATGGTCACGCCCCAATCCCTTCTCCTCCATTCTCCTCTCCGGATCTTGGGCACGCACATACACGTACCTGGCACGAGTTTAAGCCACCGGATCTGGGACATGAACTATGGTTGGCTACATGGGAGTTCAGCAACATAGCCATTACCCTAACTGCTGGTCCCCAGCACTTTTGGCCTGGTCTTCTTGAAGATCACTTTAGATAAAGGGCTGGCAGCAGATTCTATGGTAAAGATTTTATAATAGGACACCTTGCTTCTCCCTGCTGCCTCTCTGCCCATTTGCCAGTCTGTACTACCTGCAAATAGTTCCTGTTTGTTCTTTTCTTTCTTTTTCTCTTTTTAAGAATTTGCTATAGGGCATGTGTACTTGCTGGAGAGAGAGACAGAGGGAGAGAGAAAGTAAGAAATCGCCCTCTGGAGGGACCCCTTTAGGGTTTGGGGCATGCATGCACACATGCCCAGAGTATTTTTTAAGCTCTGGGTCGGTCCAGGATTCAAACTGTGCAGTCAGCCATGAGGGATCTAGCCGCCCCAACCACCATGCCACCTGCCTGGCTCATGTTTGCTATTTTTTATCAGTAGGCTTTTCTACCTATTGGTACTATAGTTATTCCTCATAACTTCTATTGCTTTGTGTATTATCCCTTCCTGGAGGGATTTCTGTCTTGGCTACTGAGCTGCACTTTCCCCTTCACCTGTCTCTAGGACTCTTCCTGTAGGTACATACCCAACCCCATGCCCCAGTCTCCTAGACTTTTATCTCACTACTTTAATTAATGGGTCAAGTAAGAAATGTTAAATTTCTCTTTCTAAAAACCTCAAAATATAACCTAAATTAAATTACCTTTTTTAGCTGTGGGCTCTTAATTGATTTTCTTCTGAGGGGTCGAAAGAAATGGAATTTATAAGCTGGTCAATTGAAACAAACATTTTAATATACCTTTCTACAGGGATTGACAACCTCTAGGTGACTTGTTCTTAAATTTCTGAGGACACGGTTCACCTGAGAATTTGTTTAAATCTTGGGCATCTCTTCCCAGAAAACAATAGATCTTAGATGGGATGTGAAACTTTCCTTTTATATAAGCTTTCCTTTTTAACCCTTTGCAAGTGGTTTGAGATCCACATACTGAGATTATATTATTATGGTGAGTTTAAGAAATCCACCAAAACTCTTTCTAATTTTTTTTTTTTTTTTTTTTGGAGAGGTTTTTGCTATAGGGCTCGTGTGCTTGCCAGAAAGACAGAGAGAGACAGAGAGACAGAAAGCGAGAAATCATCCCCCAGGGGGGAGGGCCATGCTGCAGTTCCTTCTCCTCCTTTCTCCTCTTGGGGTCTTGGGCATGCACACACACATGCCCAGCGTGAGTTTAAGCCACCAGGTCCGGGACTCAAACCACGGTGGACTACATGGGAGTCCAGTGACATAGCCATAATGCTAACTGCTGGTCCCTCTTTCTAATATTTAAGGCAGAAAAATAGGCTATTTATACTGTCTCGATTGATTGAAAGACTGATCATAGGGAGAGAGGGACAGCATCTTCTTAAAGAATATCAGGTATTGCTTTGGCATTTCATATGGACTGGTGTACAAGGTAGATGTTTAGTTATTGAGTAAAGGAAACTCTCAATTGGCCTATCATCTAATGGGATCCCTCAGTATTTTTGTCCTTTATAGCAAAAAATAACAAATAAATTGGTGTGATGTTAACATCATTAATTCCTGGCAGAACTTGGCTTGGTGCTCAATGTAAGGAAAGATTCTTAGAAAAAAAGGCAACTTTCTTCTAATTCTAATTTCAAATCACTCTTTAAGTTGTCTTGGATATATTCCAACTTGGTGACTATGAAATTGGTACTTAGGGACATAGTGCTATCCACCCATCTATCCACCTATCATTCACATATTTTGTACCATACGCTGTACTAGATAAACCCGGGGAAATAACCATGAACATAAGTAATAATATAATTTTGATGAGCATAAGGAAGAATAAATAGAAAATATTTTAAAAGTAGGCTCTAACTTAGAAGGAGGGAGGAGAGTGGTGGAAATAAAAATTGGGGACTATTTTTGAAGAATTCCCTAATGAAATTTTATATAAGCTTTGACCCTGAGGATGAATGGGAGTTAGGCTAACAAGAATTGGTGGAAATCTTACCTCATGTGTTTGATATGGGAAGAAGCCAGGCCTGTTCAGGAGTAAAGAGAAGAAATTCACTGAGGGAATTTGGAGGGAGTCAAAAGATGAGGCTGGAGTGGTATGTGTGGACAGCTCACCAGAACCATGTGCATTATGGTAACACTCATGTGCAGTGAATCACCACTGAGGTGGCTTAAGGTGAGGAATTACAAGATGATGCTTTCTTCAAAAACAAAACAAAACAAAACAAACACAAAAACAACAACAACCAGATAAACTGCTGTGGAAAGTAAAGAGTAGGGAAAAAAATGAATGCAGGAGATAAATTAGGAAGCCATTGCAATAGTCCAGGTAAGCAATGGTCATGAGATGGTTCTGTGGCAATGATAGTGGAATTGGAGAGAGATCCCAGACGTAATTTGGAACTTGGTAATTTATTAGACATGGAAGCAAGAGTCAGGGAGATATGACAGAGTTCTCCGAGTTACTGGCTGCAGCTGAGTAGAGGGCTGTACGTTTTCCTTAGAATGGAGAGAGTGATGGGAGAGATGTGTTTGTATAGGGAGCTGTCATTGAGTTCCCTTTGAAAGTGGGTAATTCAAGTAGAGCTATAAAGTTAAGTAATCTATAACTCCAGGAAAGATTCATACATAGAGATAAATTTAGGGGTCATCAATGATTGTATGATTCCTGAAACCATGGGAATCACCTTGGAAGTGAGTAAAGATGGAGAAATCATTAGATGCTAAGAAAGGGAGATCAGAGGACACAGGGAGGTTCTGATAGGAAAAGAACATTTATTGCAAAAATATGAAAAAGGAACAGGGAAGATAATAGATGTAGGCAGAGATAGGAAATGTTTTTTTGGTAGGAAGTTAGAGCTGTTTAAAAAAATCTTCTTTTCTCAATAAAATCAGAGCATGGTTAATAACTGAAAGTCGAAAAAATAGACATGAGATTGGAGGTTTGAGGAGAAAAGAGAGGGTCGAAAAGCAGTGGTTTGTTTATTTTCCTTTGGAAGGCTGCCATTCCTTTTGGGCACCGCCTAGCCTTAAAACAGCTGTTATTGGGCCAGCAGGTGGCATAGTCCTTAAGGCTGTAGACTCCCACATAGCTGATGATAGTTTAAGTCCCATATCTGACAGCTTGAAACTCATGCCAGAGTGTATGTGTGTGCATGTGGGCCCAAAATCACAGGAGGAGAATGGAGGAAAAGGGATGGCAGTGTGGCCATCTCCCCTGGGGGAGGTGAAGTGGGGGCATTTCTCACTTTCCCTCTCACTCTTTCTCTCTGTCTGGAGTGTACACGCCCTGTGGCAAAAACCCAAAAAACAAACAAAACATAACAAAAACCCCAACTGGTATCAATAACAACACTTTTACAAAAGTACTTGAAAGGTATGTATTGATTTGGTTTAATAGTCTTAATTTTTAAATAATGTTTCAGTTTTCTAAGAAACTGCAGATATACTGTCATTTCACCACTGAGAACACCTTCAATTACATTTGAAGGTTATAAAACACTGAATTTTAGACCCCTGAGAATTGTCCCTTTGCATTGTGCCATTCGGTTCTGGTTTTGGCTGAATGCACCTTCCCTGAGAAAGTGGACTTTGAGTTTAGAGCAAACCAGGGAGTCCCTACAGAAGAAGCAGTGAAGGCTTTAATGTGGGTAATAAGTAAATCCATCTTTCCTGACGATTAGGGTTGAATTTCCATTTACATAATAGTCTGTGGATAAATATATAAAGGACTTTCCTCTAGTGCAAATTTTACCCAAAACTGGTGCTGATAATACTTAAATACCCTAAGGGTTTGGTTTTCTCAGCATCTTATCAAGCTGATGAATTTTATTGTGAAACCTTTGGTGGTGAGGTTTCACAGCTGCTCATAACTAGTTATGAGGTGACTTGACTTAAAGCCAAACTCTATATGTGGAATTAATGTCCGTGTCTCTGTTTTTCCATCCCTAGTGCCTATTTAACTAAGTTATCTTTTCTCGCTTGATTTTATTTACTCATTAGCTGTGTTGTAATGAAGATTCCGCGGTGACTAATTCTTCAGGCTCACAAGGAGGTTGAGCTGGGACGTCAGTGCTGGCGTAAGCCCTCTCTCTCACACAGTGGGAGGGGCTATGGCAAGAATAATACTGGCCCATTAGTGCAATGACTTACGTAACAGTTCTGAAGGATATAGCAAAATTTAATTTACTGAGGGTGAATATATGGAACACCACTCAGGGATAAGGAACATACCCGCCTTTTCTTTTCCTACAAGTTATTTTTTTCTTCCACTCCTCCCCTTTCTCCAACCTTCTGTAAGAGGGAAAAACCTTGATTTTTGTGTTCTTTTACTTTCTCTGGGATAATGTTCTTTGCTCTTCTTCACTGCCTAGTCCTCAAAGTTACACCAATGTGTCTGCTTTCCAAAACCCTTTGTTGTTTACTTCTCTTAATATCTTTTTATATTAAAAACGCTTTCTTTTAAAAATGTATTTAATTTTGTTATTATTTATTTTTTCAATTTGGCCAGAGAAAGAACAGAGAGAGAGAAAGGGAAAATGAGAAAGCAAGTTGCCATGTTTGGGACTCAAACTGTGGTCAGCCGTGTAGTAGTCCAGTGCCTTAACGACCATGCCACTTGCCCTCTCTCAATATTTTTAGATCCTGTGTTTTGTTATTCTCTCTGAGTAAACAATCCTCTTTTCTTCACTCATTCTTTTATCATCTATTACTAAACATGATCTTGAAATACCCAAATCTCTCTCCAGTAGATCCCCCATAGAGAGAAAAGCACCTTAGAACATCTAAATTTGACTTTGTTTGATATGTTAAAATATTCAGAGTAATGCTCTTTTTAAAGAGAACCACATTAAAAGGTCATCACAACAATAAAAATTGGTAGAATTTCTTGTAGTTTTGGCCATAAATTTGGATCATGGGATCTTTTAGGACTATATGCCTCGTTCATATTCAAGATTAAGCTTGACTATATCTAGAGATTTACTTTGTGTATTCTTAAACACTTACCAGGGAACCTATGAGTTTTTGGCTGTGTTGCGTCCTCTTTTCCAAGGGGCAAGCCTTCTGATCCCTGCCTAGTATGGGGATCAAAAAGACCACTGATCTGGAAGCTCTATCACTTTTTTTTAAGAGTTTTTATTTTATTTTATTTTTTTTTTTGCTATAGGGCATGTATGCTCGCCAGGAAGAGAGAGACAGAGACATAGAAAGCGAGAAATCACCCCCCCCCCCCCCATGGGGGATGGCCATGCTGCAATCCCTTCTCTTCCATTCTCCTCTCAGGATCTTGGGCATGCATGCACATGTGTCCACCGTGAGTTAAAGCCACTGTGTCTGGGACTCGAACTGCGGTCGACTACATGGGAGTTCAGAGACATAGCCATTACGCTAACTGCTGGTCCTGATCTATCATTTTTTTAAAGAGAGAGAGATTGAATGGGAAAGAGGGCTAGAGAAAAGGATGGAAGGAGGCAGGGAGAGAGGTATTTTCAACAGGGTCTTGTCCTGTTAAAATATTGTGATCTTACACCCGTCTCCCATGCGGCTTACCCTCTATGCCGTGACACCTTCCCACTTCATCCACTGAGACACAGCTCATTATATTTTTAATGGGGATGACACCTATTGCCTTTCTCACAGGCAGCTGTGAACCCCCATGGGATTTCATACTCATTTCTTTTACCAAATGTAGCAAAATCTTGTGTAACATTTTCTTTACAAATACAAATGTTTCAGACTTTGGTAAGAAGTTGAAGAACTGTTCTGTTTTCATCTCTTTAAGTATATTTTTCCATTGCCTAGTATAGAAAAAGTACATTGTAAAGTTTCAGAGCATTCTTTTAAATAAGTCATCTTAATTTGATAGCATCTATGAAGATCTTCTACATATAAATCTTTTTTACTAGGAGCAATGAAAATGATGAAATAAATAAGAACTAAAATTTTTTTCTGGGAACCAGCAGTTAGCGTAATGGCTATGTCGCTGGACTCCCACGTAGTCGACCGCGATTCGCGTCCCGGACCCGGTGGCTTAAAACTCACGCCGGGCGCATGTGCGTGCATGCCCAAGATCCCGAGAGGAGAATGGAGGAGAAGGGATTGCGGCGTGACCATCCCCCCTGGGGGGTGATTTCTCGCTTTCTGTCTCTATGTCTCTCTCTGTCTGTCTGGCGAGTGCACACGCCCTATAGCAAAAATCTCTCAAAAAAAAATTTTTTTTTCTGAGAGAGACAGAAAAATAACTGAGTACACAGCTCAGAGATCTCACAAAAGTGAGATCAGAGAGATGCTAAGGAATAGTAGGAGGAAAAGATTAATCACAATGGAAAAAATCTGGGAGGTGGTCGTCAAGAACTAGCTTTGTAAAATGGGAATAATTTGAGCATGTAGATGCTCATAAGTAGTGTTGTAATTTATATGAACCAAACTCAGGAAGAAGAGCTTCCCTGCTCAGGAAAAAAAAAATCAATGGAACTGGGCTGATTTGTAACAAATAGTACTCTTTAGTAGAAAGGTTGAAGATTTGTCATTCATAATTAATAGAAAAAGTATCAGAAGTATCTCTTTGATCAGATTTTGGAGTTCAAGTAAAGATACCATAAATATTTCATTATCCTTCGGTGTTATCTTCATCTGTAACTTTTCCCTTGATTTTATACACACATAATAGCACAGCAATAATTGCCTCCCTTTAATAATTTTTAGGAAGGAGATAAGGCAGAATGAGTTCATTTTTCTGTTCAGAATAAGTGAAAGAAATGTATAGTTTGGGTCTTACAATCAGGCTCTTTGTTTCTTTTTTTTTAATTTTTAAAAATTTGTAAGATGGTGCATGTGCACACCAGAGCGAGCGAGCGAGCGAGAGAGAGAGAGAGAGAGAATGAGAATGAGAAAGCATTCCCCCTGGGGAATGGCCACCGCAATCCTTTTCCTCTACATCTTCTTTCCTTCAGGATCCTGGGCACACACACACACACATGCTCCTGGTGTGTTTTTCAAGCTGCCAGGTCCAAGACTTGAACCATGCAATCAGCCATGTATGATCTGGCCATTCCAACCAGCACACTGGCTGGCTCTTGGCTCTTTGTTTAAAAATATAGGGTACCATATGGACATAAAATATCAAACTCTTTGTTTTAAAAATATAGGGTACCATGTGGACATAAAATATCAAACTCTTTGTTTTAAAAATATAGGGTACCATGTGGACATAAAATATCAAGCCAAAATTTGGGTCTTTTCTATCCTTGATGAATTACAATTCTTGGTAGTGGGCAAAGAAGACTTACTTTAGCTACTGTCCTGTCTTCCCTCCTAGGCGTGAGCCAACCCAGGTCCTAGGTTAGGGCTTTGCAAGTCCTGCAGAGAATGCTTTGTGAGAGATTTATGAAACTTTTTGAATGCTCACCAAGTACACAGCAGTGCCAGGTTGGGTGCACCTGTCATGAAGCCTGTTTGAGGACCACAAACTTGTCCTGAAGAACTCCACCTACCTCTCTTAGTCCTTACTCTGGTAAAATACCTAAAGAATTTTCATCCTCAGGTCACACAACTAATTCTTCACCTTTAAATTGGAGAATGTCTTTGCTGGTGTCCTTTGACACAGATGGATGAGGTATTTTCTGCATGCTCTACAGGATGTGTGATAATAAAGCATAAGAGAACGTCTTGAAGTTTAGACTGTCAAATAAAAGATCGCAGAAGTGGTAGTCCTCAAAAGGAGATTATAAATAAGATATGGTCGTAGATGGTGATGTAAGAAGAGAAATGTTATGATCTGGGTTAGGATAATATAGCATGAATACCCTTCCTAGCAGATGTTGTAGTAACATTTCTAGATGTCTTTGGATCCAGCTTCCACGTTCCCCATTCGTCTCAGTTAATAACTCACTTTTGCAGATTTCAGAGAGTTGCCCTTACTCTGGTAAGCCAGAGTTGGAGGTGCCAAGAAGAGTCCTTCCCTCTCCCTTCTGTGCAACAAGCCGCCAGTGATTGAGTGATATGGTGGTACAAAAATCTCTTTTGCCTCCAAATGGAACAACTGTGAGGTGTAATTTCTGTTCTGGAGCTCCCTGCAGGATCAGACTGGCCATGAAACTTACCTGAAACACACACTTGCTTTGGCCTCTTCTCATTCTGCTTCTTCTACCCTTAACTGATCTCTTATTACAGCATGCCCTTAATAAATCACATGTATTTACATCCTAGAGTCAGGGTCTGCTTAAGGAAGAACCTGATTTAAGATAATGTTATTACATTGACTGGGACGGAACATTCCTTCTACCTTTGGTTGCAAGAAAGAAAAAGAGGAGATGTTTCATTGTTAGCAAGATGAGTTGTTCTGGAAGACAGAATTATAATTCTATTTATAATTAGTAGTATGTCTGCTATTATATGAGAATAAATCAAAATAATGATAGTAATGCCATCAAGTGGATCTAAAAGAATAGCAGATATTTATTACAGTGTTTTTAGAGCAGAATTTCAGAGAACAAATATATCTTACTTCCTATTGTATTGATTAAGCACCACATTAGGTTTTTCCAGGTTACTTTAAGTTGAAAACAAATGAGCTCATGGATATAAAAAGATGCCTTACTCCTCAGGTAAATAATCTAACTCTATCTTCTGTTGATTTTTTCATAAAAATATTTATTTCTCCCATGAGAGAGACAGAGAGCTAGAGGGAGAGACAGCCATTCCCATCAGGGTCTTCGTGGCATGATTCACTCCAGTCTCAGCTGACCTGGATCACAGACATGCATACATGTGCTTAGCATTCTTAGGGGTTCCTGGGATGTGAATGCAGAAACTTTCCTATGAGATTACCACGGCCTAGCCCCACTTCTGTTGATTTTACACGATAATCTGTATTTATCCTGCCAAAATAATGCATTTAAAATTGGCCCATGTAGCTGCTTCTGTTGCTCACATAACGGACAGCAACTACCATAGGAACAAAGTTGCTTCCCTGCATTGTAGGGAACACTCATGTAGCGGGGAATACTAGCGGGACCCAGCTCACTGTTAGCAGCAGGGAACAGAGAACGTGATTCAGGATGGAAAACTCTCATGGTTGACATTTCATAGTTTTAAGGAATTATACCTAGAATAATCATTACCAAAGGCAGTTGAGAGAGACGAATGCTTTCAGGTTTAGGTCTTAGAAATGAGGGGCGAAAACGCGCACAGTTCCTCATTCTAGAAACCTTTTATGAACCTTTCTTAACAACCCTTCTTACACTTATGTAAGAATATTTAGTGTTGATCAGTATTTATTTGTGTAAATTGTATGTTTCTGTCTATTGTGGGTTTTGTTGTGTTTCGTTCTGTTCTGTCTTATTGACTAGAGGATTGTTTTCTCTCCAAACTCCACATAGTATGCACTCCAGGATGTCTTAATCACTCTTGTGAAATAAATGGTTTCTGTTATATTATTTTTGCTTCCAGGTGTGTAATTTAAATTATTTTTTTATTTACTAAAGAGCATTTTGATATTTAAAGAAGCTCTGCAGTGAGTTGTTTTTTATATACAAAATAAATATCTTACTGAATTATGAACAATAGCTTATAGGGTTTTTTCGTGTAGCAATTTGGTCTTCTCTGTACAGCCTGCACTTTATCAACCAGGGAACTCAATTTTAGATGTATTTTAGAATTGTATAGATAAATATCAAGTTAGTATAAGCTATGTATTATCTGAATTTTCCCATCTTTACTTCTAGATATCTAGGAATATTAGACTGGGCCCCATAATTTCTGCTGCTATGAAAGCTGAAGAACCTTATATCAGTTCTAATAACATATTTAGGAAGGGTGAAAATGATCATAGGGAATGTCTTTGGTTCTTCGTGTTCAACTTGTCAGGTCAGTACCATCTGATAACCTCAGCTACTTTTTCCTCCATGCCTTCCTAAAAATAAAGCAGACCCGGGATCAGCAGTTAGCATAATGGCTATGCCACTAGACTCCCACCGTCCCAGACCCGGTGGCTTAAACTCATGCCAGGCGTGTGTGCGTGAGTGCCCAAGATCCCGAGAGGAGAACGGAGGAAAAGGGATTGCGGTGTGGCCATCCCTCCTGGGGGTGATTTCTCGCTTTCTGTCTCTCTGTCTCTCTCTGTCTGTCTGACAAGCGCACGTGGCCTATAGCAAAAACCTCTCAAAAAAAAAAAAAAAACCAAAAAGCAGACCCTCTCATCCAGTTGTTATTGCCATGTCAAGGTTATCTGCAGGTCTTAATTAGTAAACTCTTAATGTTTTAACATATTTACATTTGTTCAAAGCATTTAGACCAAGAACAGAGCCTTGAGTGTCACCTAACAGATGTGAGATTATAATGTTTTAGAGCAAGGCTTCATAATCCAATGGAATAGAGACAAATGAAGTTTCCTTAAATGTATCCCTCTGCTGTTTAAGTGCAAGAAGAAATATAAGGATTCAAGAACATGTGATCTTGAAATCTCTTTCTTGGCCTGTTTCCCAGTGCTTCTGAATAGACTTGTTACTGCTCAAGGTGAGGGCTGTCAGAGTTCTTGCCATGGCTGCCGTGGCTCATCACAATTTAACGTTTTTTGGTGTTGCATCTTTTGTTCTTGATTACTTCGTAATATGATAGATTTGAGCTTCTAGTCATCTCAGACTAATAAACTATCTCTACTGAGCAATTGTTATAAGAATAGAACTGGAAATTGGTTCCTTGAACTAATATTTGAGTAAGAGCTTCTGGTAAACATGGCAGATTGACAAAGGCATGTATCACCATTGCCTCCATAAACCCTGATTTGATTAAAATGGAAAGGAGAAAAGAGCATATGAGAGAGAAGAGAATTTTGGAAGACAGAAAGTGTACAGAAAGCCTCTCCCAACCTGTGCAGTGAGTTGACTCTTTCTATTCAGAATCAGGCAGGACATGATCTCAGGGTGACTGGCCTGGCTGAGGACAGAGTTGGGGGTATATCAACAGGTTGTTTAAGAGAGTTTGCATAAAATGAGGAACACTTTAAACCCATTTCCTGCTTAGTTTTCATATCTCTAGAAGTCAGACTAATACTTCTCAAGCAGTTGTGAGGAGAGAGATGGGTCAAAGTGAAAGCTCCTTAGAGACTAACTTTCTTATGGAGTAGTCTTGTGAAATGATCAGTTTCTTGACTGATCAGCCTGCAGTAAATCCCACAAGTTGGCAAATCCTGTACCCATCCAGAGAGCTATCCAGGGAGTTTCCTGTTAGCATCCTTAAACATGAATGGGTCTATGAAGGACCAGTAGACATTTAAAGAAGCCCATGAAAAATACAGACAAAGGGCAAGCTGGTGACATGGTAGTTAAAGCATCTGAATCCCACAAGGATGACCACATGGTTCAAGTCTTAGACCCAGTGGCTTGAGAAACATGCCAGATGTGTGTGTAACACAACCAAAATCCTAAAAGCAGGGAGAAATGGAGGAAGAGGGATTACAGCATGACCATCCCTCATAAGGGGTACTTTCTCACTCCCTGCCCCTTCTCTCTCTCTCTCTCTCTCTCTCTCTGGAGAGTACACATATACTTTGGCAAATTACAAATAATAATAATATAATAATGATGATAATAATAATAAAGGCCAAGACAAAAAGAAGGAGAGAAATATTCACAGAAAGATAAAAATTAATAGAGAAATGCAAAGAGCATAAGGAACTATTAAAATAATTAATCCATCAAAGAGATAAGAAGTGATTGAATTTCTGGAAAAGGAAAAGGATGAAATGCAAAGGAGATTATTCAAAGAAGAAAAAGTACCTGGAAATTAAAAGTGTGATGAAGGATAAAATGAAGGAACTCTTCTAGAAAATAGAACTCATCATGCCATCAACGAAGTGATGAAAAATAGGCAAGTTTATAACGGCTTATCTACAAAGTGGCTTATCTATAGTGGCTTATCTACAAAGAAAATTATATCATTTTAAAGGAATAATGTTTATCTTTTTTGTTCCATAGAATTATTTATCTTGTCTTTCTTCCCTTTTTAAATTTTATTTTATTTTTAGTTTATGCTATAGTTTATGTCTTCCCAAAACTCATTTGTTGAGTCACTAAAATGGAGGTAAGAGAAAAAACTAGAACCAATTATGATATTGGAAGGTGGGACTTTTTGGAAGAGATTAGTGATTGGGTGGCTGAGTGAGAGAAAGACAGATATGGAACACATACCTAGCATCTTCTCTGCTTCTATTGGCCATATTATAGCCAATGTGATGCCAGTCTAATGCCTTTAGACTTTCCAGCCACCAAAATCATGAGTTAAATATACTTCTCTTCCTTTATAAATCATCCATCTAAGGTATTTCTGTTAGCAAAGCAATAGCAGACTAATGTATGTTATTTATTCCTTTCATGAGGGAGACAGCTAGAAAGACAGCAACCCCAATAGGGTCTTGATGCCATAATCCACCCTTGGATCAGAGGTCTGGATCAGGAATACGGCATACTTAGGAAGGGCTCAAATGAACTTGGAAACTTCCCACGTAGGTCAGACATGCAGAGTATTACATTTTACCGCTGTGCCACCATCTGGTCCCTCTTATTAGTTTTTCTTGTCTTATCCAATTACTTTGGGCTTCAGTTCAATACTGAAGAGTGGTTGTAAGAGGAGACTTTCTTGTTTAGCTCCTGACTTGAATAGTAGATACCCTCTAGCTAGATATAGATGACTCCTTATCTTCTTGGCTTACTTACTATTATAGTTTAAATGAGTCCCTTCCACAATTCAGGTGTTGGCACATGAAAGTATTGTTTTGTGATAGTATGTATATTTTATTGTTGTAGCTTTTTCCTTTCAACTGTTAAAACAGTGTTGCCCAGGAATATAGTAGGAGATTGAGAATTAGAGTGGAATAAATATACATGTTTTACTCCAAATGAACATTTCACAAAAGAAGATATATAATTTAATGTTAAAATTTTAAAAGAAAGCATATTAATGATTCAGCAAAAACAATTTTAATTATAAGTTATTCTAAGTATCTCAATATAAGACTGAGCTAATTTAATAGTCACTATAATTGCCTTGAACCTTATTTGTTAATCTCATTCACTTGTTTTTGTCAGTGTGGTGATATTTTGGCAGTATCCAACATACTTTAAGACAAAGAGGCAAAAACTATCATAAGCTGAATCAATAACTTTTGTTAGATAACAAAATATAAAATTTGTCTCATATTCCACTGAACAGATAAAGTAGCCTACTGATTATGTGTTTATTTTTACTTCTATGGACTGGCCGTGAATGGACACCAGTATAGACTGTGAGCTGGAAAACATAGCTTTCAAATGTTGTGGAACAGAAAAAACAAACACACCAAGTAATCTGGAGCAGAGGAATGAAGAACAGAATTAGGAAATAAGTATTAGATTAATAGCAAATTTCTATGAATAAGATCCTGGAAAAGAAATCCATTAGAATAGTAAAAACCTGAACGCTGTAATCAGACTACCTGAGTTTGAATACCAAGTTTGTCTGTACTGGCTGTATCTATACTGGCTGTGTGACCTTAATGAAGCACTTGACCCTCTCTGAGCTTTAGATTCCTCTTCTTTAAAATGGGGTTTAATAGTACCTACCTAATAGTTATACTATAAGAATTAAATGAATTAATATATGCCATGGAATGATGTTTTATCTCTTAGGTGTTTAGAAATGATGTCCATTGTTATTACTTACCTTTTTTAAAAAATTTTTTGAAAGACAAAGTCTTGTGGGTCACTGTTCTCTGCCTCAGTCTCCTAGCTAGGACATCGGGTGGTACCAACATGCCTGGCTCTTTTATAGCCAGGGTGTACTGTGTTGCCCAGCCCAGCCTTGAGCTAATGACCTCTGCCTGAGCCTCCAAAATATTAGGTCATCGTGAAAATCACGATGTGTTTTTCTATACAAAGATATGTCATGATTTCCCCAATGACCCAATGACATGGATTACAGGCACATAGCATGATGCCCAGGCTTTAGGTTAGACTAGGAGATAAACTTGGGCTTCCCACCTGCTCCCTGCTGTGGAGCACAGCTTCTTAGCAGCACATGCCACTGTGGTTGGGCCTACTTGTTATGTTTAAACTCAGAAGTATGTATCTTTTTGTCTTTATAGATTGCCAGCCAAGACCACTTAGAATTTTCTCTTTTCTACTGAGTTAGCATGTATGTGCCAGGGCATAGGTACAGCTGGCTCCATGTCCACCACAGGAGTTAACGTGTGCATGCTGGTGTGTACATATGGTACTGTCCATGTCCATCAGGAGTTAGTATGCATGTGCTGGCGTGTATATGTAGTAGACTTGATGTTAGCCAGCATGACCCAATGAGTCATGAGAGCAGAGCCTGATGCTGACAGTCCCCCCCATGTAATAAAACCTACAGAAATTGGATTACAATGTCATTAGTAGTTACCTCTGTTTCCTCATGACAGCAAGTTTCCCATACACTGGCAAACCTCCAAGAATGTTTTGGAACAGAGCTATATGCCAGAACTCTCTCACTCAAAATTTACCACTGACCTTGAGCTGCTTGGCTTCATGCTTGGGCTTTCCTTTCATGGGGGCATATTTAGGACCATACTGCTTCTGTTGTTATAGAGTTATAAAATTATACAAAATTATAAGACATATTTTTAACATTATCTTTAAAATTCAGTATTTTGAAATTTTGAAAGTTGTAAACTGTCAAGAATTATGGAGTATGAGCTAAAATTTTTTGCTATGTAAAGTAAATGTGGAAAAATGTAAAAATAAATAAATGAAAGAAAAAAAAGGAAACTCAAACTGTGATGCACAGAATTCCTCAGCATTTCTAGAAAACAGACTCTTGTTAAGTCACACATATGTGTGGAAATGATATGCCTTCTTTTTTTTTTTTTTTTTGGAGAGGTATTTTTTGCTATAGGGCGCGTGCGCTCGCCAGACAGACAGAGACAGAGAGATAGAAAGCAGGAAATCACCCCCCAGGGGGGATGGCCATGCCACAATTCCTTCTCCTCCATTCTCCTCTCGGGATCTTGGGCACGCACGCACATGCGCCCGGCGTGAGTTTAAGCCACCGGGTCCAGGACTCGAACCGCGGTCGACTACGTGGGAGTCCAGCGACATGGCCATTACGCTAACTGCTGGTCCCATGATATGCCTTCTTTTGAGCCTAATGAAACAGCAACACATTCCTTTCTGAGCATTGAATAATCTTTTGGCTTCTCTTTCATATATAATATTATATAGATCCCCTCCTCAAATTTTAGAACTCAGAAACAATGAGAATAAAAGCTGTAACTTGGACATAGAGAATCTGAACAAGGAGAATGTTCTGAATATATGTCCTGTGTCTTTTCCTTAGTACAGGAAGTAATCTGCTGTCAGAATGATTGGGAGTTAATAACTCTCATCAGTCCTTTTCTGTATGACCTTGGCATAGGGCTAGCTCTGAGAAGAATTAGGAAGTAGATTGCATGCTATCTTTTACACAACTCCTCCTTTCTCTTCCTTCCTTCAACTGAAGGGTCCAGGGAATCCATTGTCTCTATTTAAACTCCACACTGCTCTCTAATATAGCTGGCTCTCCAGAGTTTACAAATGATAAACACAATCTCATTAGGTTGGATATGATACTAATGTGTTAGTTGTTCACGAGCATTTGCATTTTCAAGAGATAAATAATCAGTCTCTGGTAATGGAATTTTGCATATCAAGAAATAATAGGAGCAGCCCAGCCTGGCAGCACAATCTACAGTGTACAGGCCTGCAGTGCTGGAAGCCACATTGCCACAGTTCGAATACCCGGCCAGGTTGACTTGAGATGCGTAGGGGCTGGTGCTTGCCCAAGCTCCTGGTGAGCTGGAGGAAAGGCATTGCAGAGTTATCCGACCCTGTCAAGGGTGCTTTTTTCTTTTTCTTCTTTCTCTCATGCATGCACACATACTCTCTATCATAAATTAAAGAGATAAAAAAGAGATAATTAGATGCCATGACAAGAGGCTGTCCTAGCCCCTCTGTGCCATTATTCTACTGATAGAAGGCTTTCCAGTTTATAAAACACTTTAAAATGCATTACAATTTTCATGTAGTCATGCATCACAATAGCAATACATTCCCCCAAAAAATGCAGTGTTAAGTGATTTCATCATTACAGGAACATCATAGAGTGTATTTACACAAACCTAGAGGTAGAGCCTGCTATATAGCTAGGCTACACAACTATACAGTATGTTACTATATTGAGTACTGTAGACAACTGTAACACAATGGCATCTGTACATCTAAACACATGTAAGTATAGGAAATGTATAGTAAAAATATAGTACAAGTCCTGCACAGCCAGGATGGCACACCTATGCAACACTGGACCCATGCGGGAAGGCCCTGGGTTTAGTTCCTGGGTAGAACTGAGCACACCTGGCATGCTTTTGGGTGCACGTGATCTTGATTGGCTAGAAGGCTGAGGATAGGGGGATATCACAGTGTGACAATACTGTCTCTAGGGTCACTGTCTCTCTTTCTCTCTCAATAAATAGACTTTAGAAATGTATAAAAGATAAAAAATGGTATGACTGTTTGGGGCCCTTACTCTGAATGGAGCTTGCAGTACTAGAAATTGCTCTTGCTGAGTGAGTGGTGAGTACAAGTGAAGGCCTAGGACATTACTATATACTACTGTAGCCTTTATAAATGCTCTCAACTTAGACTACACTGCATTTATAAAATTATTTTTCTTTCTTCCATAACAATTACTTTAGCTTATTGTAACATTTTTAACTTTATAAGCTTTTTAATTTTTTTGACTCTTTCATAATAACACTTAATTTTTTTTTAAAAGAGAGATTTTCACTATAGGGCACACGCACTTGCCAGAGAGACAGAGAGACAGAGCGACAGAAAGCGAGAAATTATGCCCTAGAGGGCAGGGCCACGCCACAATCCCTTCTCTTCTTTCTCCTCTCGGGATTTTGGGCATGCACATACATGCACCCAGTGTGAGTTTTAAGCCACCAGGTCTGGGACTCAAAGTGTGGTCGACTACGTGGGAGTCTGGTAATGTAACCATTACACTATAACCATTTTCTTTCTTTATATCTTTATTCTAAAAATGTTTGTAATTTTTAAGGTTTATTTATGTATCTTACACCTTTTAAACTTTTTTGTTAGAAACTACACACACACACACACACACACACACACACACACGAGTCAAGACCTATGCAGGATCAGGATTATCAATAGTACTGTCTTCCACCTTCACATCTTGTCCCCTTGGAAAGGCTATAGTGAACAAGACAACATGAGAGTAAATCAAACGCAAAAGATAATAATGCAATTAAGGGATTGGGTAAACAGGAGATTCACAAGATTGTTGGTGGCAAAATATGACATAGAGTAAACTTGTTTCATCAGTAATTAGAATTAGACTCCAATAACAAATACATAAACAGGAACGAAGTCATTTATCATTTTCATGTATTGTGTAATGTATATAATTGCATATGCTATAATTTCATACAATTGGCACAGTGAGTTTGTTTAGACCAGCATCACCATGAACCCTTGAATAATATGCTGTGCTAAGACATTGTAACAGCTTCGATGTCACTAAATAATGGAAATTTTTCCGCTCAGTTGTAACCTGATGGGATTATAGTTGTCTGTCATTGTCCTGAATGTTTTTATGTGTCTCCTAACTGTATTTCACTTAATTTCTGTTACTACTTTATGAGGTAAGCATCATTAATATCCTTGATTTATCGATGAGGAAATTAAGGTCCAGAATATTTAAGTAGTTTGCTCCAAATAACAAAGCCAAAGCTTCACTCTAACCTCTTCAGGACTGCTCATCTACCTAACTGAGTGTTTTATCTGTTCCTCGGGAATTATGGAAAAAGTAGACTTGCTGGGTATGTTATTCTACTTAAAAAGACAAATACAGATTGTAAATGAGAAATATGATTCTCCTCCCAGAAAACAAGGAAGTGATTTCTTTCCCTTCTTTTTTCTGAGATCATTTACTTTAGAAATGCTTTATAAAACTTATAATTATAGGGGCCCACAGGTAGCATAGTGGTTAAAGTGCTGGACTCCCAGTGACCAGTTGCAGCTCAAGTCCACACCCAGTGGATTGAAACTCACGCTGGGCGCATGTGCTTGCATGCCCAAAATCCCAAGAGGAGAGTGAAGGAAAAGGAATTGTGACATGGCCCTCTTCCCAGGGGTGATTTCTCACTTTCTGTCTCTCTGTCTCTGGGGATATCACAGTGTGACAATACTGTTTCTAGGGCCACTGTCTCTCTTTCTCTCTCAATAAATAGACTTTAGAAATGTATAAAAGATAAAAAAAAAAAAATGGTATGACTGTTTAGGGCCCTTAGCAAAAATCTAAAAAGCAAATGAAACAAGATTGTAATTTTAGGTACTTTCTCTCTCTTTAAAATATATGTAAATTCTTTTGAAAATTAATTAGTCCCTTCAGGAGATTTAGAACCCAGCCATTCTTTCTCAAAACCCTAGGAACCATTTTTGAAATGTAAACAGCAAGGAAGATAGCATCCCTAGCTTTTGGCTTTGTGGAAGACAAGAGCTTAGTTTTGGAGGGCATCTCCTCTAAGTTGCAAAAATACCTTTATCATGAAGATATGAGAAGTTTGTTTGCCCTCTGGATAAAGCCAAATAATTTTAAATGGTCATACCAATTACCAAATAAAGTTAGAATTAACTATGCATGACGCAAGTACTCTTATTTGAGAACTAGGTATGGTTTATTCTGAAAACATGTATGTAAAGAGTTATGTCTGCTTGGCTATATATGAGAATGATATTCCTTCTGTCTTTGCAAACTCTTAGTGGATTGCCTGTGATTCACATCACACTCTGGCTTAATGATTGTTCAGTAATAAAACTGGTTACTTTCCTTATTATTTTTGAGGAGAGGTCATTTTTGTTGGGAGACTATAATTAATTATATTCACTCAATGTAGTCATGTCAATTACCTACTAATTTTGCACCCATCTTTTTTTAACTCTACGTTTACTCTGTATATTTTCATTTGTTTGAGTGGAAGTGTTAATATTAGATGAATAATTACCATTTTATATACCTTTCAGTTAGGACTAGTATTGTCTTCAGTATAGCAGTCAATGAGAATTGTCCTGAATTTAGCTTTGTGTTTAAACTTCTTGTCAGATAGGTCTATTTATTTTTTATAATTGTCTTATTCTTCAATTTTATATTAATTTTTCCTCTCAGCCACACACAGATCTAAAATGACATGGTGACTGGCTAAACACAAATGCCAAAGTCAGTCAACTCTTTTCATGGGCACCAGGAACCATAGAAGCACTGTCTAAGATTGGCTTTGGAGACCTAATATAGTTGTTTATATTCACTTTGGTGTAGTTCCTTGTTGATATTTTCAGCATGACTGGATATAAGTACATCCAGAGAGACCTGATTGTGCTAAAAATGTATAGCTTCTGTGGTAAGTATATAGTCTTCTATTACTTCCTTTGTCAGCAATAAGAAAACACTGTTTCTTGGGGCTGGCAGGTGGCATGGTGGTTAAGGGTGCTGGACTCTCACATGGCTGACCATGGTTCAAGTCCCAGACCTGATGACTTGCTTTTTCACTTTTTCTCTCTCTCTGTCACACACACACATGCACACGCACACTCTATTCTTCTCTGGTCAAATCTAAATAAATAAATAAATGAATAAATAAAGTTAAATAAAATAATTCTTAAAAAAGAGAAAGAAAACACTATTTCTTACCTGGCTAGAACAATTGTTTCCAACACAAATTTTTGAGTTCAAGTCCAAAGTTCATCTATGGAACTAGCAGCGATCAGTGGGTAGAAGCTTTATAACTGGGAGAGGAATGCCATGTGGATGGATTGTACTAATATGCATTTATTAACTGAATTCCATCTGAAGTTTAATTAAGTCTTCAAACTGAGGGGATGGATTAAATGTCAACCTCTTATGATAGATGATGAAAAGATTTTGTTTTTTCATCTTAGACTGATTTTCTACTTTGGCATTTATTCAGAAAAGAGGCTTCTCTTAGAAGCTAGTCTATACGCATTTGCACACTTTCTGTTCCGAAAATCTCCACCCTGCTTTTATATAAACTATTTTTATTAATGCTTAATTGCAGCTTGAACAAAATGTTCCTCTTGACTGCATGTCAGGGTCTGAAAATTTTCACTGCAAAGTTTCTGAATATACAATACTAAATGGATCAAATAGCTATATAATCTAAAACCCTGTGTGTGTGTGTGTGTGTGTGTGTGTGTGTGCGCGTTTGAAATAAAATGTAATATGCTATTGGATGACACGTGGTTTTGGATTCAACTTCCTCCCTTTCTGTTATAATTACAATGTACCTCTAAAGAAGGATTATTTGATATTTTTTAAGCTTATTTACTCCTTTCATGGGAGAGAGAGAGGGAGGGGGAGGGAGAGAGAAACAGGGATACCTAATAGGTTCTTGCCATGTGACCATTCTCCCCTATCCTTCCAGCCAGCCAGGATCACAGGCAGGCCCACAGCATGCCTGGTGTGTTCAGGCTGACCCTAGAAACTAAATTCAGGGCCTTCCAATACAATTCCGGCATCATGCACCTGATCACTTGGGCCACCTTGGCTGATCTACAAGTCTCTTTCAAATTTTTTTTGAAAGTATGATAAATACTCTATCATAGCATCACAATGATGACAAGCATTGTGAAGCCTCAATAGTAAAATAACTGAGTTTTTAATCAGATCAGAATAGACATTTTAGTTTTGTCATTTATCAGTTGTGAGACTTCATGATATCTCCACTGACTCATCAAATAAGAACGGGATGAATGAAAATACGTATTTCTTGAGGACTGTTATGAAAATGGTGTTTCTAAAGTATCTATAGTTCCCAGGGTAGTAAATGCTGAAATAATATTGTAGAATCTATTAATGTTATTATTGTTGCAGAAATGTTTCTAATGTAAGCTATTTATGATTCTCCATAAAACAATTTATTCAATTTTAGGATAACCAAATATTGTAGTTAATGTCGGTAAAATAGAATGGATTTGGCCAAAGAGATCTAAAAGATTTTAATTCTAAAAACTAGTGGGGTGCTTCTCAAGCTTATGTGTGACTGTGAGTCACCTGGAGATGTGTTTGATGCTGATTCTGACTTAATAGGTCTGACTGCAGCTGGAGGTTCTGCACTTCAGACGGGCATCCTGTGATGATGGTAATCACTGGCCTATGGATCACACTTTGAATAAACTGGTTCAGGCACTAGGTGAGCTTTCAGGGCAATTGTTATCATATAAAACGTATTTCTTTTTAAACTGATACAGAAACCACTGTGCCTACTTTCTTACATGTCTGCTATTGAAAACAAAATATCTTACTTTATACATCAGTCTTTACTTTAAAATTATTTTTCCATACATCATCCACCAATGGCAATTACAGAAGATTTAAACTATACCAGACCCTAATATTTTGTCACTTGGCCTTAATTTTTTTTCAATAGTTTTTCATTTGTATGGCTCACAGCTGGTACAGTACCTAGCACACGATAGGTGGACAGGAATTGCTTGTTGATTATCTTGACGGTTTTAAGTGGTGTTAAATACAGTGGGTTTTTTATTTTGTTTTCTATCCTGGCTGTATAAGAATACTTCTAGGTCTTTTAAAACATACTCATGGTTGGCCTTTCCCTAGATAAATTAAGTCAGAATCTCTGTGAGTGGGTCTTGCCATATTTTTTAAGCTCTCAGGTGTCTAATGGGCAGCAAGGGCTGAACCACTAAGATGAAACAAGTTTCGCTAAATGTCCTACCTGTGAACTCCTCCAGGTTATCTACATGATTTTTCCTGCTCTATTTTCTACCTGTGCTAAGCACAAATGTTACTTGTGTCCTAAGAGTATTTTGCTGCAAAGTGTGAACATAAAAGAAATCTCCTGGGGACCAGCAGGTGGTGTGGTGGTTAAGGTACTGGACACTCCCACATGGCTCAGCACGGTTCAAGTCCTGGACCTGGCAGCTTGCTCTCTCACTCTCTCTCTCTGGTAAAATTAAAATAAATAAATGAATAAATAAAATAAAATAATTCTTTAAAAAAGTAATCTCCCTGTGAACAAGGAGATTTTAATTTCTTTAATCTATCATCCTAATCTTTGTTATTTTTCTATTGTAGGAATAAACATCCACAGATAATTTATTTGCATATCGGAGGGAATTAGAGCACAGGTGCTTACATAGTTTTTCCAACATTATAATTTTATAACTTTGATGTGGAAATTTTTGAAGATTGACTGGCTTGCAAAAAAGCAAGCTTTTCCTCTTGATCTCTTAAACTCTAACTTGCAAATTTTATTAATTTGATGAGAAATGGTGGTGGTTGATAGTTTCAGTAATTTTAGAACTCATTAAGTATCTATGTAAATAGAAGTACTCCAAACTACAGAAAACAAAACAAAACAAAACTTTTTTGCTATGTTGCTCTGCCTCAGCCTCCTGAGTAGCTGGGATTATAGGGACACACTCCCATGCCTGGCTTAATTTCTTAGCTATTGCCATCTTGGGCTCTTTTATCTTGCCTCTCTTTCTTTCTGCTGAATTTCTTTGAGGGATCATTTTATTTTTCTTTATTTTCATTACAAAGTTAATGCATGTTAAGTTCTTAAAATTTGAGCAATACAAAAGAGTTTGATAAATGATAAATAAAGTAAAGTTATGTTCTCCCTGAACATCCCTCATTCCCACTGCCTTTAATGGAATCACCTACTATTACCAGTTTTGTGTATCCTTCTCGAAATTTCATCAAACATCATCCATTGTATATATTCTTATTCATACACAAACCACACACACAGACATATACACACAAACACAACCATACCATATTATATTGGCAGCTTGCTTTTTTTCATTTAATAACATAACTCAGAGATATTTCTGCTAGCACCTCAATTATGTCATATTTCTTTTTAATTTCTTTTTTAGTTTACTTATTGTTCATTCCATGAGAGAGACAGAGAAATAGAGGAAGCAAGGGAGGCACCTCCCAACAAGATCTTCGTGCTTTGATCTGTAGTCTCAGCCGACCCAGCTCATGGACCCATGTATGCATGTCTGCGTGCTCATTGAGGTCCCATGAAGCGAACCCAGAATCTTTTCCATGTGTGTCCAGTTGCATTGCTGCAGTATCTACACCTGGTCTCCATTTTCCCGTTTTTAAAGGATTCATAGCATTTCATCACATGGATATTTCAAAATTTATTTAACTAGATCCTTTTAAGACATATGCAGAATGTTTGTAATCACTGTACAAATAAAATCATAACACAACAATTATCATTGCATGTCTTTACATGATTTTGACACTATATCTGTTAAAAGGTTTTATACATGTTAACTGTCCAATTTCCACTCTCACTAGCTATTATTGGCAGTGTTCCCCATCTCTTCTCTTGTAATAGCTGAACATGTCAGTCTCTGCTTCTGCTTTCCCCATGACTACGCAGCAGAGCTCGTTAAGCCCCACACCCCACGTTCAGCTGTGACCCATTTTTTTAAGAGCCACTAGGAGGAAAAACAGAAGAAAAGCAGAGAAGGGAGAAAAAGAAATGTTAGAAATGTTAATTAAGCTTTTGTTGTTGCCAGACTCATCAGTCCTCAGAGGAATTACAAAAGGGGTTATTATTACCTATGTCTTGTAGGTGATAAATATGACCACTGGAAATTAACTTATTCAGGCAAATAGGGATAGAAGTAAGATTTGAAATCAAAGTTTGCATAGTTCTAAGTACAAGTTGTCAAGTCTTCTCTCATCTTCTCTGCTGTTCTAATTATGTCCTTCTAACCGGGAATTGGCCTAGGGTGAGCATTGGGCTCTCATGTAACTTTCTGAATTGCCATCCCTATCCTTACCTCAGAGTGTTTCTATTCTGGTAACCGGGCAGTGTTGGACTTTTTCATGCTTGTGTCACGCTCGTGTCGCCAAAGTTCTCTTCCAGACCTTCATTTGGTATTATAAGTGTTCCAAGCATAGGGATCAACCTTCTGCACAACACATATTTTAGGACAAGAAGTTACTGTGGTTTTGCTGATGGGGATGGGAATGTTTGTGCCTTTTATAGGATGTGATGTGACATTCAAGTTTCTTCTGAGGGGGGCTCTTTGTCCAACTAAGGTTCTCATCAGGAAGTGACTTTGTTTAACAAGGGCATGCAGTATAAAACATGACCTTTGCAAAGAGAAAGAACAAAAGAATCAAACTAAACCATATATACAGAGAGAGAGCCACGGTAGATGGGGTAGATGGTCAAGCAAGCAGAGAAGGGTGAATTCTTGAGTAATAAATAGTAGCAGGCACTTTGCAAAGTGATTTTTGGGAAAGATTCTCCTCTTTCACATTACTGAAGGTGAACCTTGAACAAAGGTGTTGGAAAAACTAAGATTTTTCTAGAAACAACGAAATCAGTAATACTGGGGAAACAATATCCCAGCACAGAACAGTTTTGAGTAAGACTAGCTGGACATACACAGAAGAGAAATCCAAAAAGACAGAAACAAAAAGAAACTATCTTTTTAATATTAACTTAAGGGCTTTTACCAGTTCTTTAAGGAGGAGGAATTGAAACTGAACACAAATAACTAGCCCATAGTGAATTATTTACATTTTTCTGAGAAGCTTACCTCCATGAAGAGCTACCATATTATCATACACACAAAACCTTAAAAATGGTGTATGGTATGACAGAACAAACAGTTGTATATAAAACAGTACAGAATTCACATTCAAAATTGGTATCCACTTATGTTAGATTGGATTTTCTAAAGATGACCACAATAGTTTCTTCCATCTCCCTTGTTCTAGAACCTCACCACTCTCCACATCAAGGGGTACAATCTAATTATCTTCCACAAGAGGTGGATCTGTGACTTCCTAGTAACCTATAGAATGTGACAAATGTGATACTATGTGATTTCAGAAGGTAGGTCAGAAAAGGTGATGTGGGGGCTAGAAGGTGGCATAATGGCTAAGGTGCTGGACTCTCACATGGCAGACTGCGGTTAGAGTTACAGACCTGGTGGCTTGAAATCACGCCTCTGTGTGTTTGTGTGTGTGTGTGTGTGTGTGTGTATGCCCAAAATACCAAGAGGAGAATGGAGGAGAAGGGATTGCTGAGTGGCCATCTCCCCAGGGGTGATTTCTCACTTTCCCCTCTCTAGCAAGCACACACGCACTATGGCAAAAACCTTAAAAATTTTTTTTTTAAAAAAGAAAAGATGATGTTACTCCTATATTATTTGAGGAAACACTACCACAAGCCACCATGTAAGCAATTCAACAGTCTTGAGGCCACCATGCTGTGACGAATTGCAGACTATAGCCCACATGGAGAGGACACATGGATACATCTGAAACAATACAAAGACATGGAGAAAGAGTGAGGGAGAGAGAAGCAGGTGGCAGCCCCTAGCTGCATCAGCCCCAAGGCATTCCACTACAGCCAACATCTGCCATTAATGTCATGACAGACCCCATGAGAGAATGGCCCACGTGAATCCTTCACCGGTGCCAGGCACACAGAATGTAGGGCCCTAGTAATGTTACTGTGGTATGCCATTAAGTTGTCAGGTGGAGTGTTATGCCACAATGATAACTGGATCCATAGCTTACAACCTTGAGCAAGTTCCTTAACGTCTATCATCTTGGTTTCCTTACCTACACAATAGGGATGATAATCAGTGATTAAAGTGGCAAATATTGTACAAATTCACCTGATGAAGAACTTCTAGAAGCAAGGCTCAGCCCCATATGTGCAACTTCCCAGCTTCTCTTCAATGACCTATTTTGCCATAAGCAGCCACTTGCTTTTATTCACACTGTGACAAGACCCCTAAACTTCTAGAGATTTTGGAATCACAGTGAAGCTAAATGGGTTTCTTCTCTCCAGTTCACAAAGAGGAGATGGGGCATGGAAATGTCCTATTGGATTATGGTGTGAAAAAGTCACATGGACATGAAAATATACTATCTATGAAAAGTAACACATCGGTGTACTATTAATCACTGACAGCTGGGCTTAAATTAGCTCATTGGATTAATTATCAACCTGGTTTCAAGGACGTAGCACAACAGCTTTGGTTCAAGATGTGGAAGACTGCAATTAGTTTTTTTTTTTTTTGGATAGGTTTTTGCTATAGGGCGCATGCGCTCGCCAGAAAGACAGAGAGAGACAGAGAGACAGAAAGTGAGGAATCACCCCCCAGTGGGATGGTCACGCCGCAGTCCCTTCTTCTCCATTCTCCCCTTGGGATCCGGGCCACACAGGCACATGTGCCTGGCGTGAGTTAAAGACACCGGGTCTGGTACTCTAACCACGGTCAACTACGTGGGAGTTCAGCGACACAGCCATTACGCTAACTGCTGGTCCCAGGACTGCAATTAGTTTTACAACACATGCCAGCAGTAGAATGTAGCCAGATGATTGCAGGATGATAAATACAAGAGGGAGCTGACGGCCCCTCCTTCCTCTCCTCTCACCTGGCTTTGTGGATTCTGATTTCATAGAGCCTACTCCATTTACTAAAATTCCGTGTTGACTGTGAACATACATAGCTCCTCAGACTGTTATGAAATAGACCATTTTTGTTCTCTGCTTACTCATAAATGTACTGTATCTCAGCCATCATTATTTCTTTTCCTATGAAACCAAATTGGCATTTTACAGATCATTCATAGCATGTAATCTAACATGTGTTCACTACTTCTCTTTTAGTGAACTGTATTTTTTCCCCTAAATGTTGCCAAAGGGTGTCTGTGTTTAACAGAGAGACCTAGATCAAGAATGACTTGGGGTGGGAAAGGATGGTGAGAAATCACCTCCTATGAGGCATGGTCATGCCACAATCCTTTCTCCTCCATCTCTTGCCTCTGTCAGGATTTGGGGGCAATATGCACAGGTGTTTGGCATCTTTCTCAAGTCCAGGACTCAAACTGCATGGTCAGTCAGGTGGGATCCAGCTGCCTTAACCAGCATGCCATGGGCTGGACTAGTGAAGTGCATCTTTAAATGTTACCTTTTCTTGGTGAAATTAACACATTTATGATTTAAAAAAATGGAAACACATGAAATTATTTAAAAAACAAAACTAGTAGTTCCACTAACCAAAGACTTTTTATAGATACTGTAAAATACTTTTGTTCTTGGGGCTGCCAGGTGGTGTGGTGATTAAAGACGTTGGACTCCCACATGGCTGACTGTGGTTCAAGTCTTGGACCTGGCAGCTTTCTCTCTCTCTTTCTGACTTTCTCTGGTCAAATAAAAAAAACAATAATAGTGAACAAAGTTAACCTTTTAAAAAATATTTTTGTTCTTATTTCTAACTTTTTTTTTATTGCTCACATTTTATTTACCCCCACACACATACACACACTACTTTCCTGGAATTTATTTCAAAACACAAATTACACTCTTAGCCCTTGAACATCTAATTTTTTTTTTTAATTTTGGCAAAAAAACACATGCACTCACCAGAGATAAAGTAAGAAAGTGCTCCCCATGGGAAATTGTTACACTGCAATCCCTTCTTCTCTGTTTTTCCTTCCTTTTGGGATTTTGGACATGCATGTACATGCACCCAGCTGTTTCTTAAGCTGCTGGGTACAGAACTTGAACCATGTGGTTGGCCATGTGGGATCTGGTCACCTTAACCACTATGCCACCAGCTGGTACTTAGGACATTACAGAGATGACTATTTTTATCCTGAGTTAGAAAGAATCCTTAAAGCTTCCCTGCCCAATATTGTAGTTACTAGTTAGTGTACTGTGCCTATTTTAGATTTAGATGAAATGAAATTTAAACTCAGTTCTTTGGTAACTCTAGCCACCTTTCAAGCACTCAATACTACTCGTGGCTAGTGGTTACTATATTAGCTACTGTATTTGCACCAGAACAGAGAGTTCTTTGGGGCAGCACTACTCTGACATTTTGTATCAAATAATTCATTATCGTGGGAGAAAGCTAATTGTCCTGTGTATTGTGGCCTCCACCCACCAGATGACAGGGAGCACCTTACCCCTGAGTTGAAAATAAAAAGTGCTTCCAGACAGATATTGCCATGTGTCCCATAGGGGACAAATTTATCCCTATTGGGAAATACTACCCTGAATAATTATAGTTAACAAACAAATAAATAATATAGTAAAATAATGTGAGGGTGATGTGTCTGTGACATCTGTCACCCCATTGACCACCAGGGACTAGGCTGATCTGGCAGGCTAGGTGGATGTCCCCTTTCCCTCACAATTTCATGTGCATCCCTCCCAAAGCTAAGGCCTTGGCTGAAGAGGAAGACCTTTTCTTTCTTTCTTTCTTTCTTTCTTTCTTTCTTTCTTTCTTTCTTTCTTTCTTTCTTTCTTTCTTTCTTCTTTTTTTTTTTTTTAAGAGGTTTTCGCTATAGGGCATGTGTGCTTGCCAGACAGACAGAGGCATAGAGACAGAAAGTGAGAAATCACCCCCCAGGGGGGTTGGTCACGCTGCAATCCCTTCTCCTCCATTCTCCTCTCGGGATCTTGGGCACGCACGCACACGCGCCCGGCATGAGTTCTAAGCCACCGGGTCCGGATCGCGAACTGTGGTCGACTACGTGGGAGTCCAGCGACATAGCCATTACGCTAACTGCTGGTTCCCCAAGAGGAAGACCTTTTCTGACAGAGGAGGGCTATTCTTTGGTCAAGGGCATATGAGTAGAACCTCTAAACACATTCTTGAGGTCCTATTGTAGGAGAATGTAGGGTAGTCAAGCTTCCAAGACTCCAGGCACATTCAAATGAGATTTTGCATGTGTCAGCCTTTTATAAAATTTAAAAATGAATCAGCAATAATAATTAACTCTTGCTGAGCTTGATGTGTCAAGCACCGATATATATTACACGGCACACATGTGTTATAATCTCCACAACATCCCTATTAGATAGGTATGATTTATAGTTGCTGTTGCACAAATGAAGAGCAATGAAGAGGTGATGTGCTGATGGCATGTAAACAGGAGGAATAGAGTAAAAGTTTAAATCCAAAGGCCTCATGTAAATGCCCACATGCTTAACTAATATGCACACTGATGTCTAATTTTTACTGTGATCAAATGTTGCAGTCAGAGGTATGGTTTTCGGGCACCAGGCCACATTGTGACACCTATGCCTTTATATTAATTACCTAGAGAACACAGGGCTGTGAGAGTGGTAGGATAACATAGTACTGAAAATCAAGAAATGAAAGTGAGTTATAAAGTTCTGGAATAATAGAATAAAATGAAATAGGAATTCAGATTTGAAAGGAACTTTAGATATCATGGAGTTAAAATCTCTCTTTTTGAATAAAAACCCTGAATTGTACAGAAGCAATATGACAACCTTGAGGTTTCTGAAAGGATCCAGACTAGAACCCCACCTCCTGACTTCTAGTCCAGACTCTCCATACAAAGCAAAAGCTACTCTGTGACTGATCCCATGTTTGTCTGGCAATTAGAGAGAGCAAGGAGAGTAAGAGATAGTGTCTAGGAGTGAGAGAGAGAGAGAGAGAGAGAGAGGTTATATTTAACAATGGGTTCTTTGAAGCGGGGAACCCCTACTTACAGCATTTACTGAGTTCCATGAGAGAATACTCACATCATGACCAGTTTCAAGCTACTAATGTGACATAGCTCAACAGGGGTGTGAAAAGCTGTGTAGTGGTACCTCCTTCTATTGTGTTTCTACCACACGAATATAATAGACTTAAATCGTCTCAAACTCATAGTTGATAAAATGTAAGAAATATACAATGACAAAATGTGATATGTTGAGAATTTATTACCTTAAGTGTCATGTACTTTATATAGTTGTAAGTTTGTATAATTTAATTTTGAATAATGATTGATTTAACAATTGGCTAGCAAAGTTTCTAAAAATTAAACAACTGGATCTCGCCAGAAGAGATATCGTGATAGGAGAGACATCGTGCACTTTGGTGGGAGGTGGGCTATTCTTTATCAGCAGCTTCAGCGGACCACAGAGAAGGACATGCTAGCAATTATACTACAAATGTGATAAAGTTGTGCCAAGATGTTTATCACCTGCACAGTGCGGTAGAGCCTGGGAGATAGAGCCCAGCATGCTGTGACTTGGAAAAAATTAGAAAGCATTGCTTTAGAATACCTACTACATCCTTGTAAGTCATTAGTATTTCTCCCTTGAACTACCATCCAACTGTATATGAGTTACAATTTATCTTTTTGTTTTTTTATGTGTATGATAATTTAAAATTACTATCAGACAAATAATGAGTATGTTCTATTAGACTGTGGGCATTTAAGGGAAGAAGACAATAAAACTCCAGTACTGTAAGAATGTATAATCTAGTTACAGAAATAAGACTTATACTTCAAACAGTCACAAAGGCAATAAAAGATAGTAGATGTATGTAATAAAGGACTAAGTGATATAGCACAGACTGTAACTGTCCTCAAACTTCAGAGAAGGAATTGAAGAAGCAGAAGGAAAGCCATCTGATTCTGTCTTCTAAGTTTATAAATACAAAACATCAAATGAATATTAGCTGGCTGAGTATCCTAAATTCCAGATAGTGCTCATTCACCAACTCAGTACACTTAGTGATTGAGCACCTGTGGTGTCCTGGCTCTATTCTCAGGGTAACTTCGCCATTAAGCACAGGAGTGCACAAAAGTCTACAAAAATGTTTTAATTTCTTTTCAATCAGGAGGAAAAATATTAATTTCAAGTCATAGAAAAGTTTTAATGTGTGATATTAATCTATTATATTTATACAGATGCAATCATAAAATATAATGTTTAATATTCCCTATGCAAAAAGTGCCTCAGGTTCATAAAATTCATAATAAGGCCCTGTCTTTTTTTTGGGGAGGGAGTTTTTTTGCTATAGGGTGTGTGCGCTCACCAGACAGAGAGAGAGAGACAGAGAGACAGAAAGCAAGAAATCACCCTCCAGGGACGTGGCCACGCCGTAATCCCTTCTCCTCCATTCTCCTCTCGGGATCTTGGGGATGCATGCACACGCGCCCGGCGTGAGTTTTAAACCACCAGGTCCGAGATGTGAGCTGCAATCGACTACGTGGGAGTCCAGCAACATAGCCATTATGCTAACTACTGGTCCCACTATTCTTGATACTGGGAAAAGTTAAAGTAGTGAATGAAGTAGACAAGGCCCTGCTGCTGTGGAACTTTCAACATTTTAGAGCTGAAAAGCCAATAATGAGCCAAGAAACAAATTAATAAGCAAGGTAATTTCAGATAGTGATTAAAAAAAAAAAAACTATGAGAAAATAAAACAGTTTGATAGGGAACAGGGGTAGGGATGTTTCAAAAAGGCCTTTACGAGGATGTGATATTAGAGTTAAGTCCTGACTGAATAAAGAGAAAAAGGCATTCCAATATAAAGACTTAAGAGAAGTGTTTTCCACATAGAAGAAACAGCATGGACAAAGCACTGCGTCAGGGAGGAACTCAAGGTCCTCTGGGCTGGAGTATAGAGAGAAAGGGACAAAGAAAGCAGAGGAGGTTAAAATGTGTGTGTGTATGGGGGTCTAGTGCACAGAGGCTTGAAGCCTTTTAAGGACAATGGATTCTGAGTAGAGCACAAGGGAAATCCGGTATTACAAAGTGTATTACAAGGTAAGGACGAGATCTGACACATGTTACAAAGTCACTCTGGGTTCAGTGTGGAGAATGGCCCAGAAAATTATATGTGAGGGGATCCAGTTGGAAAGACTGTGTAACTATGATCCCAGATCAAGGGGGAATCATTGGAGGTAAAAAGAAAAGAATGGATTGGAAATGTATTTTGGATGTAAAGTTGCAGGAATGGAGGTTGGCAAGGTGGGAAAGAGGGTATCAAGGGTGATCAGAAGCCAGCAAAGTACCAAAGAGATGGTAATGCAATTCAAAAAAAATGGATCATTTCATAAACAAAATAATACTGTGGTTTTTTTCTTTTTACCAACTTCAAGAGAACTTAATTTAGCTTATTAGGCTGTAAAATATACCAAAATTAATGGGATAAAATGTATGCATGACTCAAGTGTAGTTATTTGTAATTTTTTGACATTCGAAAGCTATTAAAGGAGGAACAATCTTTAGATTCATATTATTTATGAATCAGAACATCTATAATTGCATTATAACAATTTTAATTGTTCTGCAGTATAGTTTATTGAAAATATTTGTGGATAAATGAGCCACAGGGAAAGCCTAATTTTTATTATGAATAGTCCTCAAAGATAAATGAAAATAATATATAAGCAGAAACAAATTTAATGAGTGCTTTATGAAACATTGAAAAATTTTATCTATATTAAATATTATAATTTGAATCACATTCAAAAATTAAGCAAAATGGAATTAAGCAAATGTTTAAGGGAATAAAATCTTGGATGTGAGGAAATCATGAAAATCAAATTGGTGGGGACCAGCAGGTGGCGTGGTGGTTAAGGTGCTGGACACTCCCACATGGCTGACTGTGGTTCGAATACCGAACCTGGTGGCTCGCTTTCTCACCTTCCCTCTCTTTCTCTCTGTGTATCTCTCTGGTCAAATTAAAAAAAAATAATAAATTAATGACTAAATAAATAATTAAAAAAAAAGAAAATCGAATTGGTGAAGGCCGTGATAATATATCTAATTTTTCCAAACCCCTTATTTATAAAATGTACCTCAAAGGATAAGATTGATAAAATAATATTTAGAATAGACTTTATAGTCCTTTATATAAATAGAAATGTAACTTTTCAGAGATGTGCTTCAAGCCAGTTAGACTAATTCCAAACCAGTTTAATCCAGTTAGTGTTTCTTTTTAAGAATTATTTTATTTATTTAATTTTATTTGTTATTATTATTATTAATTAGACCAAAGAGAGAGAAAAGGAATGTGAGAAGGCAAGCCACCAGGTCTAGGACTCAAGCTATGGTCCTTCATGAGGGAGCCCATTGCCTTACCCACTACATCACCAGCTGGCCCCACCCCCAGCTAATCTTTTTAACTAATCAGTATTATAGACCAGATTGTAAGGCAAAAGTTTTGACTACCTATTAAAGAAAGCAACTTTTAAGGAATATTAAGACTGAATAGTGTTGGATTTTATAGGAAAATGAAATTCTGTCTCTATTACACTTAATATCTCTAATAGATAAATAGAATTATTTACTTTGAGAACTCATAGAAATCATAGAACTCAGTTAGTGTACTGGTTCCCAGACTTTGGAATTTCACAGACCACTACATTTTTAAATATATTTTTAAAAATTAATTTATTTTACATTCTTTCACTGAACATCATCACAAAATGTGATTTCCCATCCAGAATACACTGTAAAGTGGCTTAATCATACATGTTATCATTAACAAATAATTTTCCATTTCTTGTTTCTTGTATATATATATATTTCCCCCCTATTTCTCGCCCTCTACCATTTCCCACCCTTCTCCCACATTGTCTCTAGTATCTGCAATTGCTTTCCATTATTTCTTTATTTTCCCCCCATTTCATTGATTCACAAAGTATCTTAATCTAAATACTTTCAACCATGAGTTCAGCTGATATTTACATATCTGTGAACACCTGTTGACTTTAGGCATGAACGTCTGTGGGTAGAATGAATATGCTATAAAGTAGCACCTACGTGAGGCTATATAGCTTACTGTAGTCATTAAATAGGTATTTTTAAAATAAATTTTTTAATT
This sequence comes from Tupaia tana, assembly GCA_026018925.1. Taxonomy (NCBI): domain Eukaryota; kingdom Metazoa; phylum Chordata; class Mammalia; order Scandentia; family Tupaiidae; genus Tupaia; species Tupaia tana. Next base: position 72,043,227 of record JAKSZU010000003.1, on the reverse strand, counting down.
TCAAGAAAGGCAGTTTTAGCTTTAATAAATCAAAATTTAAAAATGTTAAGAGAAATTTGCTTAAGACTTAAAGCCAGGAAACAGGTTAGGATTCTATGCGAATAGTAGGTACATGGACCTGACAACTCAAGAGAAGACAAAAATCCTTAACTCTTGGAAAACAAAGCATAGAAGATCAGTAATGTTTCAGTCAGAAGTCTATTTCACCAGTTCAGACTCATGTACTTTATCTTCTCTTGTGGTCCAACCTTTTTGAATTCTGGAAGATAACGTTCAACTCTGGACTTGTCCCTACCGTTAAGCTGGGCATTTTCTTAGTTGCTTTTGAACTCTTATTCCTGTGTATCTGACTTTAATTTTCCTGAGATAGCACTCCCTTCAGAACTTCTTGGAGAACTAGTCTGGTGTTGGTAAATTCTTTCAGGTTTTTGTTTATCTGAGTATGTTCTTGTCTTCTCTTCCCATATGAAGGATAATTTTGCCAGGTATAGTATTTTTGATTGAAATTGTTTTTTTACTCAACGCTTGGAGTTTATTTTCCCATCCTTTCCTTGCTCACATTGTTTCTGAGGAGAAGTCTGCTGTTAGCCTGATGGGATATCCTTTGTAGGTAACTTGATGTTTCTCTCTCGCCAATCTTAGTATCTTGTCTTTGTCAGTGGTTTTAGTCAATCTGGCTATAATGTGTCTTGGAGAAAATCTTCTTGGGTTGATCCTATTTGGGGTCCTTTGTATTTCCTGGGTCTGGATCTTTGAATGCCTATCTAGGTTTGGAAAGTTTTCCTCCAGGATTTCATGGAACAGATTATCAGTGACCTTATTAGTCTCTTTACCTTTTGGGATACTGATTATCTAGATTTTTGGACATTTAATGGTATCTATATTCTTGTATAGTATTCTCATTTTGGGGGGTTATTTTCTCAGTCTTTGTGGTGAATTTTTCTAGTCCAACGATTCTGTCTTCTACATCTAAGATTTGATTTTCTGTATGATCTAGTCTGTTTTTAATACTTTCAAGGGAGGTTTTGACTTCCTGTATTATAGCCTTCATCTCCAACAGTTCCATTTGATTTTTTTTATGGTGTATATTTCCTCTTTCAGCTCTTGAAAGAACTTCCTCACCTCCTGGAACTCATCAACTCTTTTCTTCTGCAGTTCATTGTCTCTCTTCTCTTACATCTCTGTTAGCTTTGTCACTATGAATATTCTAAATTCTTTATCAGACATTTTTGTGAGTTTCATTGTACTGTCTGTGGATGAAGAGGAGTTATTCTTTTCCCTTGGGGGAGAGGTGTTTTCTTTGGTTTTCATATTTCTTGTGCCTCTGCAGTGATTTCTAGTCATACGATGGGTTATTCGTTTTTTTCCTAATTTCTTGGAGTTCAATCAAAGCAATTAAATGTGCACAGGAGGAGGTGGTCTGCAAACTCTTTGCTGGTCCATTTTTCTCTCTTTGTGTTGCAGATTCAGTGGGAATTGAGAAATATGTTGACCCTAATAGTATTTGGATTCTTGGCTACATTTTACTTAGACCTTTCTAGACACTCAGTGCATGGAGGCAGGGTGACTTCTCAGCAGAACATTTATTTTATCCCTGAAAACACTAGATATCAGCTCTCATGGCAGACTCCAGACCAGTACATTTTTGAAAAAAGGAAATAAAATGAGAGACTGACATAAAGCTATCAACTTTTCACTTATTTGTATTAGAAAATAAAAATGTCAAATAACTAGTTCATTTACTATGAAATGGAGTTCTTAAGTGACTTTTTATACTGTACTTTTATAAAAAGTTTGTTTATTGTCCATAGTTTTCTACCTTTTCACAAACTATTGAGTATTTATCATGAAACAACTGGCAATTGCTGTCTTCTATGCTCAATGGCAGGTGAAAATTGATTCAGTGCTCAAATTTCTCTAATGATGGAAAGTTTATAAAAGATAGATTTTATGACACATTAAATTAAAAATATAAAGACAATCAGGTGCTGCTGGGAGTTTTTTGAAGGTTGGTAGAACAGGGCTGGAGGCCTGTAAGCAGAGCCATCATGTTGCACAAACAAATTTACAATTCAGACAAATACAATGATGAGGAGTTCGAGTACTGGCATATCATTTTACCCAAAAACATAGCTAAGTGGGTTCTTAAAACCCATTTGATGTCTGAATTTGAATGGAGGAAACTTTCCATTTAGCAGAGACAGGAATGGGTCCATTATATGACCCATGAACCAGAACCTCACATCTTGCTGTTCCAGAGCCCATGATCCAAGAAGCCAAAGAAATGAAGCTAAGAAGTCACTTTTCAGTGTCAAGCTTTACAAAGCTGTCCTTACTTTCTAACATCTTTCTGATAACTTGATTATGTTGCCTCCCTGTTTCTAATTTCCATATTTGAAGGATATTCAATACACTGTTTGAATATGCTGGTTAAAAAAATAAAAAAAATCAGGATATATTTGCTTACTATAGTGAAATTTGTTCTTATATTTCATATTTTTTCTTTTTTAGTTTTTGATATAGGGTATGTGCCACAATGGAGAGACAGAGAGAGGGAGAGAGAGAGGGAGGGGGAGGGAAAGTGAGAAGTCACAACAATCCTTTCTCCTCCAGTATTCTCTTAGGATTTTGGGCATGCAGGTACATGTGCCTTGAATGATTTTCAAACCACTGAGTCTGAACTCAAACTGTAAAGTTGGCCATGTGTGATTCAGTGCCTTAACTTCCATGTCACCTGCTGGTCCTACTCTGATATTTCTTTTATTGCTTGTTTCTTAATTCTTTGAAATGTGGATTCTGTAAACCATGGATCCCTTGATATAGTTTTATTTATGTACAGCTTGGATTATACCAGACACAATTTGTTCTGTTTATTATTTAGGAAGAGTTCATCAACCATATTATGCTACTGTATAGGAATACTAGCACTGCATTTTAAAAATCTGTGCATTTTCCTATAGTTGAGATTAGCCTTCCTCCAAAAGTGTATTTTATATTCAATCACTCATCTATCAAGCTATCCATATTTTGTGTCTCTTGGGCTCCTCAAGGCTGACATAAGTAATCACCAGTGTAGAAAGAGACTTGAGTGGTAAGAAGAGATGCCCAGAGGGCCCAGAATCAGGGAAAGTGATGAGGAGTTACTATGGGTGTTACAAAATAAAAATGGGAGGTGGCGTTTGATTCAAGTGCTAGATATAAATGAGCCATGCTGACTTTGGCAATGCTCTTAATAGTTGAATTCTCATGATGAACAAGAAGCAGGTGGTAATGAGGTCATAAGAGTAGAAGCTTCTGAGGATGACTTTGAAGGTACCATTTAATTCCTAATTACAATAAGTTCAATACTGAGAAAAGAGCTCTATTTTCTCTCTTCCCTATCATTCTTGCTGCTTCAACTCCTCAGCACACTTCAGCAGAGGAAAATGTATTGGTTTTTCGGCATATATTTCAGATCTGACGAGGAAGTTTTATTTGAAACCATGATAACTCCAAAGACTGTGTTTGAAACCTTGAAAAAGTTAAGCAAAGTCATAAATACACCAAAATATTAAAACTTATTATCTCTGGGCAAAGGGATTATAGACCAATTTTATTATTTTTCTCTTGAATTTTCTGTATTTTTCAAAGGTTTTAATAAGTATGTATTACCTTCATAATCATAAGAAAGATATTATTTTTGTAAAAACAAAAACAAAACAAGCCATGAAAGTTTACTAGTATGGACTACTGATTGTGGGAGGCTACGCACCAGTGAGTGTGCCGAGGCCATTTTCATGAGTCTCTTACTATTGCCATCTTAGACTCAGAGAGCAAACAATTACACAATGACAAAGGCCACAATTAGTTCCCCTTCAAAAACCTCACCTTTAAAACCATACTCGGATTGGCCACTTCCCATAGCAAATCGGTGAGCTTAGAATCCCTCAGGTTTGCATATCCGGCACCTCACGATTGGTCCACAAAGCAACCAAACATAACCCACCTTTTACAATCCTTCATTCAACCAATCACTGCTCACCAACATGTATATAACCACAATCCCTGGCCCACAATCCCCAGACGACCCTGAAGACCCTGAAGAGCTGCGACACCGCGTCGTCTCTGGATGACTCTGAAGAGTTGTAACACTGTGTCGTCTCCGTATTGTAACACTGCACCATTTGTCCGCCTCTCACTCCTTCCCTCAGGAGTCAAACAGGTTTTCTGAGGGAAGGAGTGAGAGATGGGATGAGCAACATGGAGATGACACAGTGTTACAACACAGAGATGGAGACGAAACAGTGTTACAACTCTTCAGGGTCGTCCGGAGACGACACAGTGTCACAGCTCCTCAGGGTCTTCAGGGTTGCCTGGTGATTGTGGGCCAGGGATCATGGTTATATACATGTTGGTGGTCAGTGATTGGTTGAATGAAGGATTGTTAAAGGTGAGTTATGATTGGTTGCTTTGTGGACCAATCATGACGTGCCGGATATGCAAATCTGAGGGATTCTAAGCTCACTGATTTGCTATGGGAAGTGGCCAATCAGCGTATGGTTTTGAAGGTGAGGTTTTTGAAGGGGAGCTAATTGTGGCCTTTGTCATTGTGTAATTGTTTGCTCTCTGAGCCTAAGATGGCAATAGTAAGAGACTCATGAAAATGGCCTCGGCAGACTCTCTAGTGCGTAGTCTCCCACATGTCCCCCTTTTCTGTTTTAATTTGAGAGATGAGGAAAAGGCCTGGGGGAATCATGCCTGTCTTAGGTTGGAGCTGTTTATGGAACCATACATTCATTCTTACCCATCATTGGAGAGTCCCATAGCTATGATGGGCTTCCTGTCTTAGGTGGAAGGACTGAACAGTTATTGGGTTCATCAGACTCTCTTACCCATCTTTGGCTAACCGATTCAGTGCCTCAGGCGAAACCTGTATAGGGGTCTTGGTCTTCCATCTCCAATCTAGTATAGTGGACCTGGATAGGCCACATAGTAAGCGAGTCAATTTGTTGTTTGAGGAATAACATGAGCCTATTAAATATAACAGGTCTCAGTGAGCAAACAATTAAAAGGACAATGAATGGGCCAAGTAGGGGGAGCAGGAAAGGGAGGAGACCATTCCAGGCAGACCATAAGGGATTGTCATGAATGATGCTGGACTTGGTGTAAAAGCAGCAGTGTTCCTGTAAAGTAAGGCAGAGACCCCCCTCCCCCATTCTGCCAAGAGGAGGTCTAACTCACGCCTATTTTGGAGTACTACTTCTGCAAGGGAGTCTAATTGGTCCTGAACAAAGGTAACAGTGGAAGCCAATTTTCTGTCACCGAGTCAACTATGGCTAAAGTATATGGAGCTGTAGCTCCATATTGAGCAACTGCTGTTTTAATTTCTTTTATAATGTTAAAATCAAAGCCACGCACATGGTGCCATGCTTGCCCTGGTTGATCTATGGCTTCTGTTACCAGGAAGGCTTCCTGTTCCTCAAAGTTCATTGATGGTTGTGGTATCTGAACTGGTTTAATTTTTGTGCCAGGGGTAAAAGTGGGCTGATAGCTATTCTGTGAGGAATCTGTACTTTTAGATTTACCCACTCTCAGTTTTCCAATTGTGATATTAAGTCTCAATGTTTCTTTTCTAATTGAATTTGTTCTTCAAGTTGTTTAATTTTATTCAAAATCTCTTCCCTAGGGTCAATAACCGGCATCACTAAAGGTGATGCAGATGCGACCGAGTTGTAAGATGGTGGTCGTTTTTTGAAAGGTGGCCATTTTGAATTATTGTACTTGGCTGCCTGTGTTTCTAAAGTTTCTTCTTCAGGCGGCCATTTTGGATTATTGTATTTGGCTGCCTTTGTTTCTAAAGTTTTTTCTTCAGGCGGCCATTTTGGAATATTGTATTTAGCTGCCTTTGTTTCTAAAATTTCTTCTTCAGGTGGCCATTTTGGATTATTGTATTTGGCTGCCTTTGTTTCTAAAATTTCTTCTCTAGGCAGCCATTTTGGGTTATTGTATTTGGCTGCCTTTGTTTCTAAAATTTCTTCTTCAGAATTAGTCAATTGATTATCCAAATGAGCTTTAAGCTCTGTAAGAGATGGGTATAATTTTTTCTGAGGCTTTTCAAGGTTTGTAACTTTCTCATTGATTTTTGGTTTCTTAAGTTGTTTTTACCTGGCATCCAATTATTTAGTAAAATTTGTTACTTCTTTCTCACTATCTAGGGAATTAAGATCCTCTCCCTGTTCTTTTTCAATTTTAGAATCCTTGGTTAGATCTGAGGCAGCTATAGCCTCCTCCTGGGGTTGATCATTTTGCATGATCTGCTCTCCCTTAGCGACCATAATGGCAAGGGCTTCTTTTAAGTCCTGAACAGATAGTTTGTGCTGACTAAGCTCTTGTCCCATTATTACCCGTAGTTAAAATAAAACATAAGTAAATACTTACCAGGACGTCTTCTCTTCGTCCCTCTGTTTTTTTCTGCCAGCTTTTCTCAGGACGATTCTCTGCCGTCCCCTTCTGGACGAGTCTCTGCCATCCTCTTCTGTTTTCCACCGGCTTTTCTCAGTTGCTCTGCACTGGAGCCTTCCTCGGGAGCTCTTTACCGGATCCTTCTACTCAGGTCCCTTGTCTGGGTGCCACGTGTCCCGACCCGCAGGACAGTCCAATAGGTTTCCTGAGGGAAGGAGTGAGAGGTGGGACGATCAGCGTGGAGATGAGGCAGTGTTACAACACAGAGACGACACAGTGTCACAACTCTTCAGGGTCATCCGTTTATTGTGGGCAGCACGGAGATGACACAGTGTTACAACTCTTCAGGGTCATCTGGAGATGAAACGATGTCACAGCTCTTCAGGGTCTTCAGGGTCATCTGGGGATTGTGGGCCAGGGATCGTGGTTATTTACATGTTGGTGGGCAGTGATTGGTTGAATGAAGGATTGTAAAAGGTGAGTTATGATTGGTTGTTTTGTGGACCAATCGTGAGGTGCAGGATATGCAAATCTGAGGGATTCTAAGCTCACCGATTTGCTATGGGAAGTGGCCAATCAGAGTATGGTTTTAAAGGTGAGGTTTTTGAAGGGGAACTAATTGTGGCCTTTGTCATTGTGTAATTGTTTGCTCTCTGAGCCTAAGATGGCAATAGTAAGAGACTCATGAAAATGGCCTCAGCAGACTCACTGGTGCATAGCCTCCCACAACTGATAATATTGAGTACAGAGAAATATGGCAGTAATTTCCCACAAAATCTTTATATTTTGAACACTTTTGGACTAGGGCCTTAAGCTAGAATAGAAGGGTGCCTGGTGGCTCACATATGTAAAATATTTACTTTGTCAAAGTAAACCTGCAAAGTAATTACATTTAATATCCTAAATCCATGTGATATCATAAGTCTGAAAAACAAGGCAGCTTGAACCATGGTTGGATTTGCTTTATAAAACTGGAGACAGTCCCAGGAGAATGATGTGGGAGAAGTCCTAATATAATGACCTTTTCAGAGGCTTTGGAAATACCACCACTGAAAAATAAGATTTCTTTTTTAGTGAGAATGTTAAGTGCTTATATTAAACATCTCTTCTTACCTATGAGTCTATGAAAGGATGGCTAGTTTGATTCTTTTTTTTTTGGGGGGGGGAAACACAACAGAAACACAATGATCTTAAATTTAAGGGCTAAGAAGAAGTAACCACACATGTCAGTAACATAAATGACAATTCTTCACAGAAAAGATTTATTTAACAACGGAACTTGTAGGACTTTACCCTGGATGGCAAATCACACAGCCTCAATTCCACATGACAAGCAAATTACTGCATCTGTAACAACTGGTTATTCCCCTGTCATTTTAAGGACTGTGTAAGATGAGATTTAAAAGTTTGGGCTTATTGTATCATCAACTCATAAGATGTCAAGACTGAAAGAACCTTTAGAGAACCTTGTTTTAATTTTGTATTTATTTAAAAAAGTTTTTTATGGAGTACATGAAAGAGAGAAGGTAGAGAGAGAGAAGGGAGAGAATCAAAGGAAAGAAAGATAAAGAATTTCAAAACTTCCCTTGGTCACACAGAAAGCCAATGTGCTAACTACATAGTAGTTATATAGCATATAGGGCAAGTATGCTCACCTGAGAGACAGAAAGAAAGAAATCACCCCCAGGGGGATGCCCATACCGTGGGTACATGTGCACAGTTGCCTGGTTTCAAGCCTCCATGTCCGGAACCCAAACCACAGTCTGCCATGTGGGAGTCTAGTGATGTAACCATTATGTCATTTGCTGGACCCACCGTGGACTTTTCTTTATTTTACCTTTTTTTTTTTTTCTTTTTAGAGAGATTTTTTGCAAAAAGGTGTGTGTGTTTGCTGGAGAGACAGAGAGAAAGACAGAGACAGAAAGTGAGAAATCACTCCCCAGGGGGTATGGCCATGCTACAATCCCTTCTCCTTCACTCTCCTCTTGGCATCTTGGGCACACATACACACATGACTGGCACGAGTTTTAACTCGCTGGGTCTAGGACTCAAACCATGGTCAACTACATGGGAGTCCATCATGCTATCTGCTGGTCCCCCAAGTTTGCTTTTTTTTTTTAACTTAGCCACACTTTCTGGAAATTACTCCAAAAACATACATAGACATATTCCCTGTTCCTTTCACATCCCCATAGCACACCACTGAGACTTTAAAAAGTTTATGGATAAAACCAATTAAAGTAAAAGTTATTTTGGTGCAAAAAATGTTTGAAATCTATGTAGTTAAATAAAAATAATACCCATTTTCTATAAACTTTTTAAAGACCCCTGTGTGTGCTATGGTTCATTTAGCTAACTCTCCATTGGGTAAACATTGGGTTGTTTTCAGCCTTCTTTTATTATAAATACTATTGCAAAAAGTAGACTTATGTGGTTTTTTTATTTGGAAGATTTTTGGTATTTTTGTTTGTATATCTTTTTAAAATTCTTAAAAATTTTTGAGTCTTTTTTCTTTTTGCTATAGGGCACATACACTCACTGGAGAGACAGAGAGAGGTGGAGAAACAGAAAACAAGAATTTACCCACTAGGAGTATGGGCTAGGGGGTAACAATCCCTTCTCCTCCACTTTCTTCTTGGGATTTTGGGTATGCACGCACATGTGCCCAGTGTGAGTTTCAAGCTACCAGGTCCAGGATTAAAACTGCAGTCGACCATGTGCAAGTCCAGCACCTTAACCTCTATGCCACTTCCTGGTCCCTAATTGTTTTAATTTTAATTAATTAATTATTTATTTTTGAGAGAGATATTTTTGCTATAGGATACAGGTGCTTACCAGAGACACAGAAAGAGGCACAGGGAAAGTTTGGGACTTAAACCATAGTCAACCATGTGAGAGTCCAGCACTTTAATTCACTACACCACCGGCTGGCTACTTGTCTGTGTATCTTTAAAATAGGTTTATACAAGTAATATTCCTAGATTAAAAAAAAAAAGCATGTGAAATTCTACTTTTGTTTATTTATTTACTTTTGGAGAGAGATTTTGCTATAGAGCACATGCACTTGTTGGAGAGACAGAGAAAGACAGAAAATGAGAAATCACCCTCCAGGAGGGATGCCCATGCCATTATCCCTTCTCTTCTGTTCTCAGAATCTTAGATATGCATGTACATGAGCCCAGCATGAGTTTTAAGTCATTGGGTCTGGGACTCAAACAGCAGTTGATTACATGGTAGTCCAGCAATGTAACCATTATACCATCTGATGATCCCAAATTCTAATTTTTAATAGTTGAATTAACTTAATGTTCTAATTACCAATTCAGACTGTTTTTCCTCAACAACTTTGCTAGCAAAATATTTGTTAAATTTGGATTTTTGTCAAATTGATAATTGAGAAAAGGCATCACAGTGCAGTTTTAGCATACTTTTTTAAATTTAAATTTATTTATTTACATTAATTCACTATATATCATTACAACATACAAAATGAGATTCCCATGTAGAATACAATGTAAATTTGCTCAGTCAAGCACATCAACATACATATTATCATCAACAAATAATTTTCCATATCTTGTTTCCTGCATGTTTTGCTTTATTTTGCCATCCTTGATTCCCTATCTCTCACACTCTGCCATGTCCCACCCTCCTCCTACACTGTCTTTAGTATCCATGGTTGCTTTCTATGCCTTATCCCCCCGTTTGGTTTATTTGCTAATGAACTTTTTTTTTTTTCATTTTTTAAATTTTTAAAATTTTTTTACATTAATTCACTATACATTATTTTAATATACAAAATGAATTTTCCATCAAAAATACACCGTCTATTGGTGCAATAAATCACATCAACATACATACAAATAATTTTCTATTCCTTATGTCTTGTATATTTTGCTTTTTTTTTTTTTTTTTTTTTTTTTTTGCCATCCTTGATTCCCTATCCCTAACCCTCTGCCCTGTCCAACCCTCCTCCCACATTGTCGTTGGTATCCATGGTTGCTTTCTATGCCCACCCCCATTTAATTGATTTGCTAATGAACTTAATTTGTCTAAATATTTGCAGTAGCAAGTGCAGCTGATATATACATACACATGAATCCATGTCTGACTTTAGGCATAAACCTCAGTGAATAGAAAGAAAATACTATGAAATAGTACCTAGCTGAGGCTATATAGCTTACTTTAGTCATCAAATACAGTTTTTTTTTAAAATTTTGATGAAAGTTTTAGTGTTTTTTTTCCTTCTGAAAATTTTTTTTTATTAATTTACATTCATTCCCTGAGCATCATCACAACATACTAAATGTGGTTTCCCATCTAGAATAAACTGCATAGTGGCTTAATCATGCATGTTATCATCCATAATATTCCATTTCTACTTTCATATATATATGTTTTTTACCCCATGTCTGACCCTCTGCCCTATTCCACTCTCTTATTACACTATCTCTGCTGTCTACAGTTGTCTTCAATTCCTTTTCCCCCAACATTTTGTTGATCACACAATATCATAAGTAATCTATTTTCAATAGCAAGTTCAGCTGACAGTTTCAAGAAAAGCAGTTTTGAACTGGTAAGGATATTTCCTTGAAACTTAAAGCCTAGAACAGATTAGTATTCTGTTCAAATAGTAGGTACATGAATCTATTGACAGCTCAAGACAGGACAAAAATCCTTAAAACCAGACAACAAAGCTTAGAAGAAAAGCACCAATATTTTAGTCAAGTCACAGAATGCTGTTTCATCAGTTCAGTCTCATGTACTTAATCTTTCTTCTGTTTCTGTTGAGGTTTGATCTTCCAGATTGAACTCTGGGATATAATACTCAACTCCAGACTTTGTCCCTACAATTAAGTTGCCCATTGTCTTAGTTTTTGAACTCTTATTTCTGTGTGTCTGCATTTAATTTTACTGACATAGCACTCCCTTAAGAACTTCTTGGAGATCTGGTCTGGTGCTGGTAAATACTTTCAGGTTTTGTTTATCTGGAATGTTTGTGTCTTTTCTTCCCAAATGAATGATAATCTTGCTGGGTACAGAATTCTTGGTTGAAATTGCTTTTCCCTTAATACTTTGAATATATTTTCCCATTCTCTCCTCGCTCGCATTGTTTCTGATGAGAGCTCTGCCGTTAGTCTGATGGGATGCCCTTTGTAGGTAACTTGCCATTTTTCTCTTCCCAGTCTTAGTATCTTGTCTTTGTCTGTGGTTTTGGTCAATCTGGCTATAATGTGTCTTGGAGAAGATCTTCTTGGGTTGTTTCTATTTGGGGTCCTTTTTATTTCTTGGGTCTGAATCTTTGAGTGCCTCTCCAGGTTTGGAAAGTTTTCTTGCAGGATTTCATGGAATAGATTATCAATGCCCTTATGAGTCTCTTTGCCTTCTGGGATGCCTATTATGCGGATGTTCGGACATTTAATTGTATCTAGTATTTCTCGTATATTATTCTCAAAGTTTTGGGCCATTTTCTCAGTCTCCATGGTGGATTTTTCTAGGCCAGCAATTTTCTCTCCTACATCTGAGATTCTATTTTCTGTATGATCTAGTCTGATTTTAATACTTTCAAGGGAAATTTTGACTTCTTGTATTATAGCCTTCATCTCTAACAGTTCCATCTGATTCTTTTGTAAAGTGTGAAATTCCTCTTTTAGATCTTGCATGAATTTCCTCACCTCCTGGAACTCTTCAACTTCTTTCTCCTTCCTCTTCAGCAGTTCCTTGTCTCTCTTCTCTTCCATCTCTGTAAGCTTTGCCATTATGAATGTTCTGAATTCTTTATCAGACATTTCCATGATTTCCATTGAACTGTGTGTGGATGGAGAGGAGTTATTCTTTTCTCTTGGAGGAGAGGTATTTTCCTGCTTTCCCATATTTCTTGTGGTCCTGCAGCGATTTCTAGTCATATGGTGGGTGGTCATTTCTTCCCAAGCTTGGAAGTTCAATCATGTGAGTTTTGTATGCTGGAGGCCAAATTATCAGTGGAACCTCTTCATTCCTCCGTTTCCCCCAAAATGGCTAGATCGCAGGAGCCATGGAGCTGTTTCTTGAAGAAGGCCTGTTCTCGCTAATGAACTTAATCTAAATATTTTCAATAGCAAGCACAGATGATATATACATATCCATGAACACAAGTCTGACTTTAGGCATAAACCTCAGTGAATAGAATGAACATACTATAAAGTAGCACCTAGCTGTGGTTATATAGCTTATTACAGTCATCAAATATTCATTTTTTTTAATTTCAAGAAAAACAGTTTTTGTGTTTTTTCCCTCTTGAATTATTTAATTTTAAAAATTATTATTATTTAATTTGCTAGAGGGCATATACACGCACCAGAGAGAGACAGAGACAGAGAGAAAGAGAGAAAGAAAGCTGCCAGGTTCAGGATTTGAACCATGGTCGGCCATGTGGGAGTCCAGCCTCTTAACCACCATGCCACCTGCTGGCCTCTTAACATACATTTTAAAATTATGAACAAATTTAAGTATCTTTTTATAAGTGAAGAGCTAATTCTGTTTCTTTTTATGCAGTATTTTTTCATTTCTCTAATCTATATATCCACTTTTGTTCTTTTTTTTCTCCATTTTTAAGAGTATATAATTTTAAGTGTATATATTTTAAGTATATAATTATTTTTTCTGTGGTAGATGTTGCAAATATTTTCCCCAGTGTCCCATTTGTCTTTTCCACTTTAATTTTCTTGCCATGAAATTATTTGCCATTTTTTATTATAATTGATGTCCAGTTATTAGGAAGGAGTAAAGAAAAACCAATCTATGAAATAATTATATTTTAAAGTTATTGATGCACTGCTAATGTTTGAAAATATTATTATGAATCAATGAAGATATTGACAAAGAATTAAGTCTTTTTCTTTTTTTTTGAGAGGTTTTCTTGCTGTAGGGCACTTGTGCTCACCAGAAAGACAGAGACAGACAGAGAGATAGAAAGCAAGAAATCACCCCACAGGGGGGATGGCCACACTGCAATCCCTTCTCCATTCTCCTCTTGGGATCTTGGGCACACACGCACATGTACCCAGCATGAGTTTAAGACGCCCGGGTCTGGGACTCGAACTCTGCGGTTAACTACATGAGAGTCCAGCGACATAGCCATTACACCAACTGCTGGTCCCAAGAATCAAGTCTTTATAGAAAAAAATTAGAGGTATAAGAAATACCTAAATAAATGGGAAGAAGTACTATGTTATTGGGTGTAAATATTCAGTAGTAACTAGCTCAATTCTCTCACCAAATAAATGAGTTATCCGATTTGAAAATTAGAGAAAAATAACAAATTAAAGAAAAATGAGCAGAGACTTATGGATTCGTAGAATTATACCAAATGGTCTAATGTACATGCAATTAGAATCAAGAGTAAGACTGATTAAAAAAAGAAATACTTCAAAAACAAATGGCCAAAACCTGCAAATTTTATGAAAAATATGATTTACAGATTCAAGGAACTCATTTAACTCCGAGGACAATCAATATTAAGAGGCCCACATTTATGCACATCATAGTCAAATGGCAAAAAACAAAAATAATGAGGAAATTATGAAAACAAAAAGGCGCATTGTGTAAAGGGATACAGGATAAGAATTATGGTAACTTCTTTTCAGAAATATTATGGTAGGTGAAAGAAAAATAGAGTACATCCTTAAAGAGTTGAGAAAAAAGTTTAGCAAGAACTCTGTGCAGTAATAATATTCTCTAATAACAAGAAAAAATATTTTCAGCTAAATAAAAGCTGAGAAAATTGATTATGAATATTCTTAAAATGGAAAAGTCAGATCAGCTGGTGGCATGCTGTTTAAAGCAATAAGATTTCACATGGCCAACTATGTGGTTTGAGTTCTGGACTCAGCCACTTGAAAAACATGCCAGGTGTATGTGCTCATGCACATATGTATGCCCAAAATCTCAAGAAGAGAATGGAGGAGAAGGGATGGTGACACAGCCATCCCCTCTGTGGGGCGATCTCTCTCTTTCTCTCTAGTGAGCACATGTGCCCTTTGGCAAACAAAAGAAAAGAAAAGAAAAGAAAAGAAAAGAAAAGAGGCCATAATAAAATGTATAAAGCCAAAAATTTGTTGCTTTACAGATTAATAAAATCTGTAAAGCAACAAATTTAAAACATAAAAACATAAAAACCTGTAACAAAAATAGTTAATGATGAAGAGAAGAATGTAAACTATCAAAATAAAAAGTATAAGGGTTCATCACTATAGATTCTAAAAACCTGAAAAGAATAACAAAGGAGTACTGTAACATTTACACAAATTAATACAACCAATTTGATATAAGATAAATTCCTTGATAAACAAAATTTGTCAAAATAAACTCAGGAAGAAATAGAAAATATGAACAACCTTACATCTATTAAAAATATTGACATTTTTTATTAAAAATATTACCACAAAGAAAACGTGGGCTAGCTTTTTATTGCAGCAATTAAGGAAGCTACCACATGGTCAAATGCAGTTCAGATTCTGACCCTAGCATCTTAAAAACCACATTGAACATGGCATGTGTACATGTGTGCCCAAGATCGTCACAGGATGGCTACATGGAAGAAAAGGAATTGTGATGTGACCATGCCTTATTGGGGTTCTCTCTCTCTCTGGAAGTGTGCTCATCCTCTGGTAATAAAAACAAACAAATAAAATACAAAATATAATAAAACTCCATGTTAGATAGCTTCACTGGTGAATGTACTGAACCTATAAGAAAAAATTAATACAGTAATATACAAATTCTTTGGAAATAGAGGTAAGCGAATATTTCTCAATTAACTTTACATGGAAACCTATAAAACATAGGTGAAAAAAGCTTGAAATGATCTAAAAAATTTAGAAAGATATACCACATTCATTGATAAGACTCAGTAATGTTAAAATATCCATCTAATGTCGATCTATAAAGTCAATACAATCCTGATCTAAATTTCTGCAGACCATTTTAGAAATTGATGAACTTGGGGCTGGACAGCAGCAGTCATAAAACACAATGTTCTGTGTTGCTGAACCACATACGAAGGTTCTAGGTTCATGTTCATAAACCTCCCTCAGTATACTGAACACATATGTATCCATAATCCAGGGGTGGCTGAGGCTGGGAGTAGATTGTGGCATCAAGACCCTGTTGGGGGACCAGGAGTTAGCGTAATGGCTATGTCGCTGGACTCCCATGTAGTTGACCGCGGTTTGAGTCCCGGACCCGGTGGCTTAAACTCAGGCCTGGCGCATGTGCGTGCATGCCCAAGATCCCAAGAGGAGAATGGAGGAGAAGGGATTGCGCCGTGGCCATCCCCCCTGGGGGGTGATTTCTCGCTTTCTATCTCTCTGTCTCTCTCTGTCTGTCTGGCAAGCGCACGCACCCTATAGCAAAACCTCTCAAAAAAAAAAATTTTAAAAAGACCCTGTTGGGAGTGCTGTCTTTCTTTGTCTCTTCTCTCGCACGTGCTTTCTTTCTGTATGCATCTCTCTCACTCACAGAGGAAATAAAAGAACAAAAACAACAACAACAACAACAACAACAACAACAAAGAACACTGACAAACCAGCAGAGACACTGACATCCTAAGATTACAGCTTCTTCTTTTGGGCAGCCACTCCATGACTGCAATGCTTACTGCTCTGATAACATTATTTACATCCTGCCTCTTTCCAGCCTAGGGTGGTAACAACTTCCTGTTCTGCTATCTCTGGGTATTTCCCTGTTTTCATTAACTTTGTCCACACCTCTGTAAATAGTCCCTTTATTAAAGTCTCCTGAATTGCTCTATCTTAATGAAATTTTGTTGCCTCCCAGGACAGATCCACCCTGGTCTCACTATAATAGTCTCAAGTGCATGTGAGAATTCTATCTTACTAATACTGAAACAACCAAAACCAAAATGAATTGGGCTAAACAAAGCTGAAAACAATTTCTTTTCACTTTTTATCATTTTCTATCAAGCAATTTTTATAAACTTGTTACTAAACTTATTTTAACCTTTTTAAGGATATCTTCAGAATGATAAAACATGTTTCAAATACTGAAACATATTGAAGTAGTAAACATATTTTGCGTAGTTTTTCAGGCTGTTTTAATTGTGATTTTAGCAATTTTATGATTTATTTCTCTTCCTTCATTAAGGATATTCAAGTATTCAGTTTTGTAGTTCAAGAATCCTTGTAGGTCTACTCAGTTTTGTGGTCTAAGAATCCCTGTGGATCTACTTATCATTTGACACTTGCACAAAATTTAGGTTGTGTGGACAGAAGTCTGACTACCTTTTCTATTTTCCAAAAGGGACTGGGGAAGTCATGCCCACAAACATTAACAGACCATTTATTTTCTATTGACAGGATTCTTCCTACCTCCTGTTCCTGGCATAGTATCTTTGAGATGTATATTTCAACTGATTACAGTGTATTCTTTTGCTTATTTCTTCCCAAGATACAGAACTTCCCTTTTCCTTGAGATGTAGATTAAGCCTTTCTTTAACTAAGACACGATCTTCCCTTCCAATCACAGACCTAAAAATTGTGGAACCCACCTATAACCTACAAGGCCCCGCTTCTACATGTCCCGCCTTTTTGGGCCAGACCAATGGAAAATCTCTTCACTAAATGTTGTCTGTCAATCTCAAAAGCAAATAAAAGGAACCTCTGTACATGATCACCCTGAGAAAAGGCATGTATGCCTCTTCTCTGGCCTAGGTCACTCATACTTGGCTTGGAAATAAACTGCATTAATTATTAATTATTAATTTTACAGTTGGTTATTTATTTTTTGTCGACAAGATGGCGACCACGAAGGGACCAGAGATGAACTGGAGATCTTCTGAGGGGATGCTTCGAACCTGGTGCCTGGTACCAGCAGTAGGCCCTTTGTGCCCTCTCCGGCTCCGAGCCTCTCCTCCGGGGGGATCCAGTAAGTCCTCTGGCCTCCCTCGGACCTCCCAAAATTTGGTAGATGGTCTGGTTTATTTCTAAGCTAGTTTGCTTGTTTGTCTGTCTTATGTTTGTTTGTCTGTTTTGGGTAACCCCGGTTTGCACGCCCTCCTCAGGCGAGGGGTCAGTCGCAGGTGAGGGGTGTGTGGTTCTCACACTCCTCAGGTGGGATTCCCGGTTCTCGCGCCCTCCTCAGGCAAGGGGTTGGTCGCGGGGGAGGGGTCGCTGTTCCCTCGCTCCTCAGGTTGGGGCTCCCAGGTCGCACGTGAGGAGTCCCGGTTTCTGAGCTGAGTCGCAGGCGGGGGAGGGGGGGGGCAGTCGCATTTTTTGTATGCTCCTTAGGCGGGGAGTGGCGGTTCCTGCACTCCTCGGGCGGGGAGTGGCGGTTTCCACGCTCCTTAAGCAGGGGGCTAGTTTTGCTCTCTGAGTAAGGTGTAGTGTTTTGTTTCCTCTTTGTGCGAGTAATTAAGAAACTAAAAGTATGGAAGTATATTAGTTTAAAAAAAAAAAAAGATAAAAAAAAAAAAAAAGGGGTTCTAAGGGGTCTTACACCTTTGCCTTCTTGAACTGCTTCATTTGGCTGCTATGCGTTTGCACTGGAGAAACTGAACTGTCTTATTCATAGGCCGATGAGAGACTGAGTATCTCAGCTCTGAAGATAAAGGGCACTTGCTCCTCCCTGCTAGGTAGGCACCCCAGGCGACTGGGAGCCATGCAGGGAGTGTCTGGAGGGAGAAACACCTACAGGGAATCCACGCACAATAATAACAGGCCCATTCAGTAAACGCAAAATAAGAGCTGACCACTCAAGCGTTTTGGGCCCCCTTCAAGAGTGCTAGGTTCTTGAAGGGAACTGAGACACGTAAAACGAGTAATCTCGACAATAGAGTGACATTTAGTGGAGAGATGCTCAAAAAAGCAGCACGCTGGTCCACCACATTAAACTCCTTAGATTTACACAGGCCGGTTTCTCCTTTTTAAAAAGTGGAAAAAAAAAAAAAAAAGGTATGTACAGTTCTAAAGGGCAAAAAGGACGACCCCTTTTGAACACTAGCTAACTTTATGACGTCTATGGCACCTTGACCTGCAGGCATTTAGAAAAATGGAAAAAATCACAAAAAGTGATCGTGGATAAAATTTTATCAGGCAGAAACTTCAATAAATCTTTGCACGATAAATTAACAAAATTTGTATTTCGTTAAAAAAAATGAGGTTACTACGTTATTAGTATAAAAATACTCATTGAAAAAAAAAGATGACAAAATTAACTCCTTTTAAAAGTTAACAAGAATATATTTGAGACAATATATATAAATAAAAGAAGCTGCTTCTGAAATTATTTTAAAAAGGCGCCTCAAACTTCTTGTCCGGACAATTTCTGTCTTTTCTTAATTCCTTCTCTTACCAGAAATAAACTTTGCAGATTTATCACCATGATGAATCTATAGGAAGAAGGGAAGTCTAGTCTTGTTAAGTACAGGGGCAAAGAGCAGGGCAGCTCATGCTACAAGGGGCCATTTCTGCTAGAGTTTTGTTTTGTGTAATCTTTGTGTTTTTGTTCAAGTGCTTAAGACTTTGCTGAGTTTGATCATGTATTTTATCAGTTTTAGAGGGTGTGTTCATCTGGTGAGCTTCTTTTTGATTTGCAAAAGTCCTAGATAACATTTTGTTTTAGTACAAAACAAATCATCAGTTTTCTGGCAGCAATAGGCCTGGGGTCTTTCCCCGTTTGCTAGCAGACAGCAATTTTCTATCTTGTAAAACATCTTAAAATTTGTTATTCCTTTAAAAAAAAACCTGTATATTTTTCAGTGAGAGTCTTCTCTCAGCCTTTGTCTCATTATTTTTTTTCATCATAACCAAAGTCTCATTTTTTCTTTTACTGTGGGTCATTACAATGTAAATCTTGGATTTCCAAACCCCCTTAGAAAAGTCTTGCTTTGTTTTGTTTTGTTTGTTTTTATCCCAGTTTTCGCCCTTTAAAGTTGGATTCATAGTTTTAAGAAAGATGCAGGAGGTTGGGGTACACATGTCCTGCAACCCAGTACAGATACAGTAAATAAGTTCCTTTGTTTCATGCTCATGAAGAAATAGAGACATGGTCACAGAAAAAAATACTGAAATAGAGAGTTAACAGAGGGAAGACTATCAGAGCTTCCAGGCAGGGAATGAGTCTATCCTTATTATCTAGTATCTAGCTTCTTTGTTTTGGTTTCTTGATTTTTTTTTTTTCCTGCACTTAGATATCTCACATGAGAAATTAAATCTCATCGCGTATGGTCAGGGTAGTCTTTGAATAAATTAGCATCCACATGTGAATTCACTTCCTGGGTGTTATCCATGTCCGATTCCAGTGGTGAATTTTCTGTATATGTATCTGAGATATCAGGAGGATAATAACAACCTTCCTGTTGCCAAAAGTCGGATATAAAGGGCGAATTAAACACAGAGATACTTTTAACTCTTTTATATGTTCGTTTGTGTGTACTTATATGTCGTATGTTATGTTTATGTGGCCAAGTCCTTAAGGAATTCCATTATATTGTAACACGTAAATAAAGAGCGCTCTTAGCATTTTATCCGAATGCTTTCAAGTTCACGTGACTTAAGTAAATAAATCTACAAATTAAAAAAATAATAATAATAATGAAGGTTAAAGATGACTTCATAATTGTCAACCTAGGTTTTACCAATCAAACCACAAAATTGTTTTGGTATTATTGATTTAGTAAAAATAAATTTCAGACTTAACAACTTAAGATAAATATCTAATATTCATTATGGTCTACATATTTAACATGTTATAAAAAGTTAAATAAAAAGAGAAGTAACTGACTTTCTGGTATCTTTTGGTATTTAAATAGCCTGGGCATTGGTTTTTAAGATCTGGTTATTGTAAGTATAATGTTATAAAGTTTTCAGGTAATTTTAGATCTTAAAAGAAATTAATGCTATGTTAAATTACTATTGGTTAATATAAACTGTAAAGTTTTTCACTTGGTTTCTGATTCTTAGTTATTTTGTCTTAATAGGAAAATTGTTAAAAAAAATAACAAGTCAAATTACTTAAAAAAAAAATCAAGATTAAAAAAATCAAGAGGGCTGGCAGGTGATATGATGGTTAAGATACTGGGCTCCCACATGGATAAAAGTAGTTCAATTCCCAGACCCGACAGCCTCCTTTCCTGCTCTCTCTCTCTCTGGTAAAATTTTACATTGGTTCTTAAGAAAATTTATTAAGGTTACAAAAGGGTAAAAATTAAGGTTAATATGTTATTCTACATACAAAATTACAAAACATTGAAATCTCATTTGAGTAAAAATCTACAAATTAGACATACAAATTTTTTTTTTCTTTTTCTCTTTCTAATTTTTTTTTTTTGGGGGGGGGGACAATCTAAAAGGTTATTTAGGTTATATTTAAATGTATTATGTAAAACCCTTAGAGAGGGATCTAAAAGCCAAAAAACTGTTAAAGCCCATCTTACCAAAAAGGCTGTATTAGTATGGGATGGGGTAGGGTCACACAAATGGCTGACACCTTGATTAAATAGCATACCATTGTGACCTAAGCCCATCTGTGGTAACAAGATGAAACAGTTCTGTGGACCTGCTTGACAGTAAATACAAGGCTCTGGTCAAGAGTTTGTTAAAAACATCTCTCATGTTGTTGTTGGGACCAACAGTTAGCATAATGGCTATGTCCCTGGACTTTTTTATGATTATACTGTTACTTATAAGCCTGTTGTATCCCAATATTGTCTTGAGTTTTCTGACATGTCATTAATATAACTTTTCTTTTAATTTCTCTTTTTCAAACATTATTTTCTTAGACCTAAATGGTCATTTTTTGGGTTTTTCCAGTAGGGCCCCTGGAAAATCTCAAAACATGCACCTCATTTTTGTAAGGGTTAATTTGGTATATCAGTTTATGTTAAAATCATTTGTCAACTGTATTATTATTATTATTTTACATATTATTGGTACTAATATGTTCAAATCATTTGAGATTAATACTCTTAAAATGACACTGTTATAAGTTTATCTCAAAGTACTATGTATGACAAATTGTTTCCTCATTTATCTCTATTGTACTAAACTGCTGTCAAGTTATTTATACTTTTTTTTTTTTGCCATTCATATTTTTGAAAATTACTTCTTTCCCCAAATAAACTTTTAGGCCTGATTTTTTCCTTCACTCAGAGACAAGTGACTATTGTGTCAGACATGTCCTTCCCCCAGGCCTCCATTGCCTCCTAACACCATGGGACCTGACTCCTAGGATGAGCCTCCTAGCACTGTGGGACCTGATCACTAGGGATGAGCCTCCCTAACACCATGAGACATGACTCCTAGGGATGAGCCTCCCTAGCACCGTGGGACATGACTGCTAGGGATGAGTCTCCCTAGCACCGTGGGACCTGTAAATTTTGTGACCTACACATGCATTCAGAGGAATGATATTTGGCCAAAAGGGGGGAATGTGGACAGAAGTCTGACTACCTTTTCTATTTTCCAAAAGGGACTGGGGAAGTCATGCCCACAAACATTAACAGACCATTTATTTTCTATTGACAGGATTCTTCCTACCTCCTGTTCCTGGCATAGTATCTTTGAGATGTATATTTCAACTGATTACAGTGTATTCTTTTGCTTATTTCTTCCCAAGATACAGAACTTCCCTTTTCCTTGAGATGTAGATTAAGCCTTTCTTTAACTAAGACAAGATCTTCCCTTCCAATCACAGACCTAAAAATTGTAGAACCCACCTATAACCTACAAGCCCCCCCCCCCCCCCCCCCCCCCCCCCCCCCCGCTTCTACATGTCCCGCCTTTTTGGGCCAGACCAATGGAAAATCTCTTCACTAAATGTTGTCTGTCAATCTCAAAAGCAAATAAAAGGAACCTCTGTACATGATCACCCCGAGAAAAGGCATGTATGCCTCTTCCCTGGCCTAGGTCACTCGCACTTGGCTTGGAAATAAACTGCATTAATTATTAATTATTAATTTTACAGTTGGTTATTTATTTTTCGTCGACAGTTGGATAGCTTGACAAATACACAAGCATCTTTATTTCAAAAAACAGGTGTCACACAACATTCTTTAATGTGTTTACTAGGGATAAATCTGCCTTCTCTAGTTTGGGCTGATTTCCTTAAGTCTTTCTTGAATGATTTTGCACCACCAAAACCTCTTGAACAATTGATCTAGACATTGTAAAAAATTAAATTGATCTGTCACTTTCTCTTCTCCTTCCTTTGCAGAATAACAGGTATATATTTTTTTATTCTCCAACTCAGAGTTAAAATTCAGAAGGAAGGACATAGAGGCAAAAACTGCTATTATAAATTCCTAGTGAAGAGGCTATTGTCAAACATTCCTTCCTTGGCTAGGAAAGATGGAAGTCAATCCTGTTTAATATGATCAGCCTAATGATGTTACTTTGGATAATAAAAAAGTCAGACTTCATTTGGAATCAGACTGTCTACTAATATTAACATGTACCAGGTAACTTTCTAGGGCAGAATGTTGGAGCAACTTTCAAGTATCCAGCAACATTATTACTTGTGAAGATGTTGACAATACAACCAGAGCTGCCTGGCATTTATGAAAGTCAAGTTGATTTTTTACTAAACCAAGAGCCCAGGAAGATGTTACACCAATAAATGATTTCTTTCAATTTGCTATAACACTAGCTTTGTGAATACAAAGGTGATTAGCTTTGCTCATGGAGGACAAATCCCTACTGCAAAAAGACAAAGACTCTTCTCTCTTTTGACTGTGATACCAATCAGTTCTAATGTGAATCATAATTCTTCAGTGCCCCGTAATTTTCCTAAAAGCTTCCAGAATGGAAAATGCTGCTCAAATTGACAGTTTCTTTCTCTTTGTGTACTTGCACAGCAGGCAGATGTAGAAGTGACAGAAATGTGTCCTGTTCATTACTTAATCTTTTTGATGGATATTGTGCTAAAAGATCCTATCTCTTTATTGTACAAAGTTGGAAAAGGCTCTCCTTGCTGTCATGGTTACAACATGACAGTACTGAAATTTGAAGCTGAGATACATTGTAGTTGGTGAGAGCTTTTCTGCAATCTCCCTCTAACATCGTCCCTGTCATTGGTAACTCTGCAGAAGGAAGTCTCTACTTTAAAGTGTCTAATTTTCTCAAAGTGATTACGAAGTTACTGGATAATTAAGAGAGATACAAAAATCAATCCTTTGTGAATGAAATTGTCTTTATTGTTTTTCCTTAGCTGATATTACGTTCTTTTTTTGGTTTTGTTTTGTTATTCTTTAGAACATATTAACTATTTTAGTAAATATTTCCTCAGGGAGTTCAATTAATTCTTAGCCATTCTTATTTCAAACACTAAGAAATTTTTTTTTACAAAAATGTAGCATTCACTATAATAATATTCCATGCACTGTTAATCATTTACTCACTTGCTTTTCATATAACATTATTTATTAGGTAACAGGTATTTGATCTAGTTATTATCTGAAATTCAAAGCAATTTGTTCACAGAGGGCATTTAACGTATATAAAATTAGAAATCATCATGAGTCTAATTACATTTCTGTTTGTGTGAGAATTTTAGCATTCATTCATTCAAAAGCATACATTAAGTCAAAATTATGTTGACATGTTTCTGAAAAGTTAGGTATATTACAACCTCTGTGACTTTGCATTCAGTATCTCTAAACTATTAAAACACTTTTCTTCCTCACTTTTAGAACTCTATACCGTGGCCCTCTGAAAATGAACACATTTACCCAATTTTAGAAAAGGGAAGTAAATCAGAGAAGTTTTATGAAGTTGTATGTCCATGTATGTATTTATATTTTTTTGTTCATACTTTCACTGTAATGGCTGTAGTATTTTATATTGAAAATATAATTTCTGAGAGGAAATTATGAGTCTAATTATTACCATTATTCCTTTATAAATGACCTATATGTCTATTATGGTAAACATATTGCAACATTAGGAATTTATATTTTGCTTAAGCCACATAAATATAGTTTGAAAATACTCTTGCTCTGTTAATCAAAACTTTCCAAATTTAAATGTAGACAGATATTTTCTTTTAAAAAAAATGGATAACCAATCCCAGATAGTCATTTAGAGTTCCATTTTTATTTATTTTTTTTTTACTTTTTAAAGTGGAAAACACTAGCTTGTTTATTAACCTTCAAAACTTCCTCATACAAGGCTATATAAAAATTTTTAACATTTTGGTTATATGTAAATCTATATTTTCTATATAGTCACAATGATGTATAATATAGTTTTTCATAATACATTGCTTCAATACATCACTGGTTCTATTAAATTTAAACACTTATTTTCTAATCCAAGACTTGAAAATTTTTCTCTGTACATAGTTTAGCAAGGCAAATTAGCATAAGATTCTTCTTACTAAGATATATATGATCTGAGTGTTAACAGTTGCTGAAATTTGGTATTTTTATGCAATATTTTTTATTTTTACTTTGATTACAATGACAACAAAAAACTCTGAAGGACTCTGAAATGCAGTAAGTAAAGTCCAGAGACATTACTTTAACTGCTGAGTCAAATTAGTACATACCACTGTAGTATTTAAAACATTTAAAGAAAACCTTTTTTTAAAATTTATTTATTTACATTCATTTACTGTACATCATTACAGCATACAAAGTGAGATTTTCCATCCAGAGTACACTGTATATTGGCTCAATCAAGCACATCAACATACATGTTATTGTCAACAAATCATTTTCCATTTCTTGTTTCCTGTATGTTTTGCTTTTTTTTTTCCCCCATCCTTGATTCCCTATCTCTTACCCTCGGCCGTCTCCCACTCTTCTCCCACACTGTCTCTGGTATCTATGTTTGCTTTCTATACTCCCCCCACACACACATTTTATTGAGTCACTAAAGATCTTAATTAATCTAAATATTTTCATAGCAAACACAGCTGATATATACATTTCCATGAACACAAGTCCAACTTTAGGCATAAGCCTCAGTGAGTAGAATGAACATCCTATAAAGTAGAACCTAGCTGGGGCTATGTATCTTACTGCAGGCATTGAATAGGTATTTTTAATGCATTTTTTTTTATTTCATAAAAACAGTTTTAGTTTTTTTTTTCCTGAAACTTTTTTTAACTTAATTTACATTCTTTCCCTAAGCATCTCACAGCGTATAAAATGTGATTTCCCATTCAGAATATACTGCATAGTGGCATAATCATGCATATAATTATCAAAAATTTTCCATTTCTAGTTTCTAGAATTTTTTTTACCCCCTATTTCTGACCCTCTGTCCTTTCCCACCCTCTTCTCACACTACTTCTGGTGTCTACAGTTGTCTTCCAGTCCTTTCCCCCCCACATTGTATTCATCACACAATTTCTTAAATAATCTAACTACTTTCTATAGCAAGTTCACTTGGTACTATTAAGAAAACCAGTTTTAACTTGAATCAAAGAAATGCTAAGGAACTTTGCTTAAAGCCAGGAAACAGGTTAGGATTCTGTTCACATGGTAGGTGCATGAACCTATCATCTCTCAAGATAGGACACAAATCCTTACAACCAGATAACAAAGTCTACAAGAAAATCAGCAATATTTTAGTCAAAAGTCATAAAATTATACTTCACCAATTTAGTCTCATGTACTTTATCTTCTGTTGTGGTTCGATTTTTCTGATTAAATTCTGGGACATAATATTCAACTCCAGACTTGTTCCTGTGATTAAGTTGGCCACTTTCTTAGTTTCTGAACTCTTATTTCTGTGTGTCTGTATTTTATTTTCCTGATATAGCACTCCCCTGAGAATTTCTTGGAGATCTGGTCTGGTGCTGGTAAATTCTTTCAGGTTTCGTTTATAGAGAATGTTCTTGTCTTTTCTTCCCACATGAAAGATAATCTTGCTGGGTACAGTATTCTTGGCTGAAATTGCTTCTCTCTTTGTTAAGAATATATTTGAATATATTTTTCCATTCTCTCCTCGCTCGCATTGTTTCCAATGAGAGATCTGTTGTTAGCCTGATGGGATGTCCTTTGTAGGTAACTTGATGTTTTTCTCTTGCCAATCTTAGTATCTTGTCTTTGTCTGCGGTTTTGGTCAACTTGGCTATAATGTGTCTTGGAGAAGATCTTGGGTTGATTCTATTTGGGGTCCTTTTTATTTCTTGAGACTGAATCTTTGAGTGCCCCTCTAGGTTTGGAAAGTTTTCTTGCAGGATTTCCTGGAATAGATTATCAATGATGCCCTTATGAATCTCTTTTCCTTCTGGAATGCCAGTTATCCAGATGATTGGATGTTTGATGGTATCTAGTACTTCTCATATATTATTCTCAAATTTTTGGGCATTTTTCTCAGTCTTCATGGTGGATTTTTCTAGGCCAGCAATTTTCTCTTGTTCGTCTGAGATTCTATTTTCTGTATGATCTAGTCTGCTTTTAATACTTTCAAGGGAGCTTTTGACTCCTGTATTATAGCCTTCATCTCTAACAATTCCATTTGATTCTTTTTTAAAGTATGTAATTCCTCTTTTAGATCTTGGAAGAATTTCCTCACCCCTTGGAACTCATCAACTTCTTTCTCCTTTCTCTTTTGCAGTTCATTGTCTCTCTTCTCTTCCATCTTTGTTAGCTTCGCCATTATAAATGTTCTAAATTCTTTATCAGACATTTCCATGATTTTCATTGAACTGCTTGTGGATGAAGAGGAGTTATTCTTTTCCCTTGGTGCAGAGGTGTTTTCTTGCTTTCCCATATTTCTTGTGGTCCTACAGTGATTTCTAGTCATCACACTAGCTTGTTTGCTGGAGGCTGAATTATCAGTAGGAACTCTTCATTTCTCTTTTACCCTGAAATGACTACTTCACAGGAGCCGTGAGGAATCTTCTCAAAAAAAAACTTTTGATATCTGCTAGTATAGATCATTCCTGTCAGTCTAAGACTGCTTGGGAATAGGAAGGAAAAAAGATAGCTTTGTAATTCTTTGTAGTGTTCATAGAAAAAGAATTCTGATAAATTACCTTTTGTCTCTCATTAATATCAATTTGGGGAATTATTAGAATGAACATATTTCAGCTCAACAACTCTAGGTAGTTTCATGGAGGTGGGAGTTGGCTTAGTTCATGCTTGGTGGCCATAGTACAGACCTCATGTATAGAACATAAAGCATTTGTATAATGTGATCTAGTCCTTTTTTTTGCAAGCTATACTGAGGATTTTTTTTTTTGTGTGTGTTTTGGCTAT
Source organism: Tupaia tana (assembly GCA_026018925.1). NCBI lineage: Eukaryota > Metazoa > Chordata > Mammalia > Scandentia > Tupaiidae > Tupaia > Tupaia tana. The sequence goes on along the minus strand of JAKSZU010000003.1, from coordinate 72,015,581 downwards.
TTCAGCCCAAAAGAAGAACTGATTTGATTCTTGAGATATAGCACTAGTCTATTATTATTTATCAGTGAAATAAAGTACACTTCTGCAGATATGTACTGTATCAAAAAGCCTGTTTCAGTAATCTCACTAACTTGCAGAATACTAAAAAATGTTATTTCTATAGAAATGTCTAAAGGGAGCAAAAACTCAAAGTATATATATATATATTTTAATTTCTAAAAACAATGCTACATTCTATTTTATCTGGTCCTTTAAGATATCTTCTTTTTTAAAAAGTTCATTTATTTCTTTCACGAGAAAGAGAGAGACAGAGAAACATACCCAAAAGGGTCCTTATGTCATGAAACACCTCTAGCCTCAGCTAGCCAAGACCATAGAGCTGTATGTGCCTAGGGGCACCCAGGGATTCAAATTAGGGTCTAGTTGCATTATTGCCATGCCACTGTCTGGCTCCAAGATACCTTTTTATTTGAGTGACAGATGTATTCTGGCCAGTCTGTTCATTCACAACATGAATTAGCTAGCCCTCCCAATTGGCTTACAGACTGCCAGTTGTCATACTCCCATTTCTCTGGATTTTGTGTTTATATTGCATATTTATAATAGTGAGACAGTCAATTTGTGGCAACTTCTTTTTGTTTCTTGTGGAAGAGTGTATAAAATAGGCTATGAAAAGATATTTTTTAAAAGTTCTATAAGCTTCAAATTAAAACACTTTTACCTTCTGCCTTTAGTAGATTTCTTGCAAGGATAATGAATGAACCAAGTTCTGACCTACGAATTATTTTTTAGAACAGGCATGTATATACACGTGTGTGTGTGTGTTTTTGTGTATGTATGTGTGTTAAACCCCATAAGCCAATATCATACCTGGTTTGTATAATTAATATTTAGTTTACCCAAATATTTAAAGTTTTTATTGTTGTTCACTTTAACCTGAATCTTCAAGGCTCATCTAGGATCATGTCTTCTTGTAGATCATTCTTTAGTAGTTCCTTTAATGCAGTTTCACAGATAATAAATTCTCTATTTTCTCTTTCACATGAAAATATTTAATTAATTAATTAATTAATTTTAGAGAGGTTTTTGCTATAGGGAGTGTGCACTTGCTAAACAGACAGAGAGACATAGATAGAAGCGAGAATTTACTCCCTGGGTAGATGGCTACACCACAATCCCTTCTCCTCCAGTCTCCTCTTGGGACTTTGGACATGCACACACATGTGCCTGGCAAGAGTTTCATGCCACTGGGTTCAGGACTTCAACGGTGGTCAACTGCATGGGAGTCCAGTGACATAATCTATATGCCATCTTCTGGTCCTGAAAATATTTTTACTTTAACTTAAATTTGAAGGCTATTTTCATTGACATAGAAATAAATTATTTTCTTTGAGATCATTGAAGGGATCATATTTTTTTATTTATTTAATTTTTTAGGAAATTATTTTATTTAACTTTATTTATTTTAATTTGACCAGAGAAGGGCAAGGTGAGAGAGCAAGAGAAAATGAGAAATTAAGTCACTTGGGGTCTGGGACTCATACTGCAGCTTGCCATGTAGGAGTCCAGTGCCCCCAACCACATGCCACCTGCCGGTCTTGAAGGGATCATATTTTTGCTTGATAAAAAATGACCTATTATTTTAATGATTGCTCTTTTGAAGACAGTATTTCTTTTTCTTTAGCTGTATTTAAGATTATCTCTCTATATAAGATTTTCTGCAGCTTTGGTAATGATATGAAAAAGTGTGAATTTACTTGTATTTTTCATTCTTGGGCTTTTTAAATCTGTCGATAATGTTTTTCATTAGTTTTGGAAAATTCACAATTATTTTTTTCAAAAACTATTTGTGCCAATTCTCTTTTCTTTCCTGGGACTGGTGATAAATATAGCCTTGCCCTTTTCACTGTGTGAAACACTATATGTTTTATGTCTTTCTTTATTTTGAATATTATATCCAGGAATTTGATCAGGAACATCGAACCACAACAGAAGATAAAGTATATGAGACTGAACTGGTGAAATAGAATTTTATGAATTTTAACTAAAACATAGATGATTTTCTTCTAGGCTTTATTTCCCAATTTTAAGGATTTTTGTCCTGTCTTGAGTTGCCTATAGGTTTATGTACCTATTATTTGAACAGAATCCTAACCTGTTTCCTGGCTTTAAGTTTTTTTTTTTAAATTATTTTTTAATATTTATTTATTTTTATTACATTTTTATACATTCAATCACCTTATTTAGCTTACAAAGTGAATATTTCAATATGTGAACATTTCTCCCTAGTCCAGTTGATTAAACTATAAAATATCTGCAACAGATAATACCACATTTCTTTGTCTTATTAATGCTTTGCCTCCGTATTTATCTTCTAAATGTTCTTCCTCAGACCCTACTCTTCCACACACCCTATATCTGGTATTTACACCCATTTATTTTGTTTGTATATCCTTTAGTTAATCAGTTTCAGTCATAGAGTGCGGACACTCAGTATATATTAAGTGGGGACATACAATATCTCTCCTTCATAGCCTGGCTTGCTTCACTCAGCAGTAAATATTTCATATTCTTCCACTTTCTGTCAAAAGCCAGGGATTTTTTTTATGGCAAATAGTTTTCCACAGACTATATGTGCCACAGTTTTTCAATCCATTCATCTGTTCGGGGGCATTTGGGTTAGTTCCATGTCTTAGCAATCATGAATAGTGCCACAATAAACATTGATGTGCAAGCACTTTTCTGATGAAGAATTCTTCTGTTCTTTGCGTAGATACCAAGGAGTGGAATTGCTGGATCATATGGTAGTTCTATTTGTAGATTTTTGTGGAATCTCCAAGTTATTCTCCACAGTGGCCGGGCTAATTACATTTGTTTTAAGCCTTTCTTTGGTAAATTTTATTTATTTGTTTCTCAGTTCTTTTTTTCTAGTACTTTCTTCTGACTTATCTCCCAGTTTACAAATTCTATTTTTAACTGTGTCTAATAATTTTAGTTGTTAGAATTTTGAGCCCTAAAGTTTTTCTTTTATTCTTTTTCAAATATGCTATATAATATTTTCATATTCTGTTGAAAATTTTAATCATATATCTATCTCATTGAATATAATGAATATATTATTTTCAAGTCTAATTAAGTCTGTATCTCTTAGTTCAAACTTACAGGCCAGCCTCAATAGATATGACTAATTGTGTATTGTTTCTAGGGGTTTATAGGTGTATTTTCTTGTCTTTTTGTGTACTTTGCAATACTTAATTAGGTTCCAGACATTACTTGAAAAAGTGCTTGTAGAAATAATTTAAGACCTAAGTAATGTCATCTTCTTCTTAAAAAAATTTGTTTGCTTCTGCTATGCACTATTATCTTTTATCTGGTATTTTACCTCATTCCAATGACATAATTTTATCAAACTTTATGACTTGTTATAGTGCCACATTTCATGTGGGGGACAATTTACTTCTGATTCACCTTGACTTATATAGTTAAGCCATTTTAGGACCAACATAAGTTCCAACTTTCAAGGTTCTTCTTTTCAAAAACTTATTGCATACACTTGGTAGAGAAAGAGAGTGGAAACCACTCAATTAGACCTGGTCACGTAACAATCTTTTTTCTTCCATTTCTTCATTCTGTCATGATTTAGGGCATGTATGTGCATGAGCCCAAAGAGTTTTTTAAACTTCTAGGGCTGCAATTCAAACCCCTGTCAGCCATGTGAGCTTCAGCTGTCTATGCACAACACAGTGCATAACCACTGTGATGATGAGTCAGCCCATCGATTTCCCCTTTCTTGTATAACACTTGAAGTGTTAACCATATGGAGTATTATAGAAAATTAGACCAAGAAGGATTGAGTGAGAGGTGATCAATGTGACCTAGAGGTTTCTCAAAGGAAAATGTCCTGTGGTACAGGAAAGAGCTAAGCCAGATGTGTTTCCCTCCAAAGCTACAGTGTAAACAATTGATATAACCATTTTAAATTAAACATAACAGCAAACAAAACACAAAGTATTAGTAGCTTTCAAGAAAATATAAATTGGGAAAACCTAAGTTGGGAAAGACAGAGTGATACTCTAAAGGATTTGAATGTAAATCATAAAAAGCATAGTGCCTCCTGATATAAATGCCATAGGAAGAAGCTGGAAATTCTGTCAGTCATAGGCAGGATGCTAGTAATCTTTGGGTGGGTATTGCAACAGCAGATTTTTCTGGGAAGCTGTACTGTAACCAGACTTCTCACCTTGACCACCATGATTGTTAGTATTTGAAGGAGACTTGGATTTGGAGACCATGCCCAATCTTCCAGATAAGAATGACTTGACATCATGCTTACACTGAACTTGTTAATGAAGCCCTACAAGATGAGAAGGGAAGAAAGAAAACAGCATTTCCTTCTCAACCACTTTATTGGGTCAGTATTTTTCAACACCCATCACATACCATGATCACTTATAGAACTTTTTCTCAGATAGAAGTGTGCACGCACTCTAAAATTCTAATTACGTAGCTCTGGAAGAGGGAGGAAAAAAAAAACCATCAATCATCAGTATGGTTTTCTAAAATTTTTGGGGGGAGATAGATTTTTGTTATAGAGTGTGTGTGTTCTCTGGAGAGACAGAGACAGTGAGAAAACACCCATGGGAAAATCACTATGCTGCAATCTCTCTTCTCTTCTACTCTCTACTCTCCTCCTCAGATTCTGGGCATGAATGTACATGTACCCAGCATGCATTTCAAGCCACTTGGTCTGGGACTCAAAATGCTGTCAGCCACTTGGGAGTCCAATACCTTACCCACTATGCCACCTGCTGGCCTCAGACCATCAGTATGTTAACAAATACTTCACTGGCAGTTCTCATGAGGAGCCAAATTTAATACCTACCTATTAGGTTTAAAAAAGTGGAGAAGCATACATTAAAACAAACAAACAAACAGGCTGCTTTACCAACAGATGACTGTATTTGTCCTTTAAATTATTGGGTTGTCTGAAAAGTCATGACATATTTTTCTATATTTTTTGGGTGACTCAATAACTTCTCCTCTTACTTACACTTCCCATTCAATTTTAATGGTAAGTCTGAAAGATTTCAGATACTTGGAGTGCTAGCACCTAACAAGGTGATTTGAATAGTCATTATGTGATAAGTGTTTGTTCAACTCTTATATTAATGTGCTGCGGTTGATTTTGTTCACCTTGGCTGGATTAAGGGGAACCCAAACAGTGGACAAGACATATTTATTCTTAATCTGTCATTGGCAATAATCTCATCTTGTTTCTGCTAAAAGAAAGCCCAGATAGTTTTGCTTTTGATTAGAATGATTGGGCTGCCCCAGGTGTGTCTATAAGGTTGTTTCCAGAGGAGATTGGCCTGATAGTTGACTCTGGGACTCACAGCAGTAGACCACATCCCCACCCAAGGGTTCTTGAGCCTTCAGATTTCAACTGAGAATTAGACGATTGGATCCCCTGGTTCCAAATCCTTCAAACTTAGACTGAGTCATGCTAATGATTTCCCTGTTCTCCAGCTTGCAGGCAGACTATTGTGGGACTTCTCAGCCTCCAGAATTGTGAGCCAATTCCCTTATGCAGGCCTTTGCTTAGCTCTCTTTACTTTCCTATCAGTTGTATTTCTATGAAAAATCCTTAGTAAAACAATGTGGGTAGATGTTATTACTTTTTTTTTCAGAGAGAGAGAGATATTTGCTATAGGGTACATGTGCTCACCAGAAAGACAGAAAGAGACAGAGAGACAAAAAGCAAGAAATTACCTCCCCAGGGGAGATAGCCCTTCTTCTCCACTTTCCTCTTGGAATTTTGGGCACGCACATACGTGCAACCTGCGTGAGTTTTAAGCCGCCAGTCTGGTCTGGGACTCAAACCACAGTTGATGTAACCATTGTGGCAACTGCTGGTCTCAGATGTTATTACTTTTGATTCAAAGTTGGGAAAACTTGGGACCAGCAGATGGTGCAATGTTTACATCACTGGACTCCAAAGTAGTCGACTATGGTTCAAGTCCCAGACCCGGCAGCTTAAAACTCACACCAGGAACATGTGTGTTACCAGAGTCCTGAGAGGACAAGGGACTGCAGTATGGCCATTCCCCTGAGAGAGAACTTTTTGTTTTCTGTCTCTTTGTCTCTTTCAGTGTTTCTGACGAGTGCACAAGTACTATAGCTAAAATCTCTCTCTTAAAAAAAAAAGCGGGGGGGGGGGGGGGAGACCAGCAGTTAGTGTAATGGCTATGTCACTGGACTCCCACATAGTCGACCGCAGTTCGCGTCCTGGACCCGGTGGCTTAAAACTCACGCCGGGTTCATGTGCGTGCGTGCCCAAGATCCCAAGAGGAGAATGGAGGAGAAGGGATTGCAGCGTGACCATCCCCCCTGGGGGTGATTTCTCGCTTTCTGTCTCTATGTCTCTCTCTGTCTGTCTGGCGAGCGCACGTGCCCATAGCGAAAATCTCTCCAAAAAAAAAAAAAAAAAAAAAAAAAATGCTGGGAAAACTGAAAACTTGAAGAACACTTAAACTACTCAGATAATTATAAGAAATACTCTGCTGAACATTTTATCAAGATGAATATAGTTTTTCACATGTGTCAACTAATCAACTTCTGTCAACCAATATTGTTAACAAAAGCATCTATCATCTTACCCTTACAGGCTACTTAAACCACCCAAAATCCAGCTTTCCAACTTTAATCCATAATTTGTCTTAGGTCAGCTCTGAAGATGATGCCTCACATGAGATCATCAAGCATTTTCTGGCTGTTTTCTTCTACATAGCATCTTCTTCTTTTTTTTTTTTTTTGGAGAGGTTTTCGCTACAGGGTGCATGCGCTCGTGCGCTCGACAGACAGAGAGAGACATAGAGACAGAAAGCGAGAAATCACCCCCCCAGAGGGGATGGTCACACCGCAATCCCTTCTCCTCCATTCTCCTCTCAGGATCTTGGGCACGCACGCACACGCGCCCGGCGTGAGTTTTAAGCCACCGGGTCCAGGACGCGAACAGCGGTAGACTACATGGAAGTCCAGCGACATAGCCATTATGCTAACTGCTGGTTCCCATAGTATCTTCTTTTTAAACATCACATCACAATATAGTAAGTAGTTTTTGAAACAAATATATGTAAGCAACTGTAATGGAATAAAAATAAACATGAACATGATCCCATCTTTCCTCTATTATCACAGTTTCTATACCAATTTTGGTTCTTTTTATAGCATTTTAACCTTATGCCCTGGAAAATAACTAGATTGTCACTCTCCTTGCTTCTGTGTGGAAAATCTAATGAGAAAACTCAATAATACTTTAAATGTGGATATAATTAAGCTTACAAGTCAGCACTTGATCTGGGGAAAATCAACGTCATATTAAACTGTCTGTAAAACAAAAATGATGTAAAAAGTCTTCAAAAAAGTTATTATCCTCTGCTTTAAAGAGAACATGAACTTTTTTAGGTGCCTCATCATCTTAAGTGTTAATTTCTTCTATGATATTTGTCTTAATGATTCATAGTCATGCTAAATTGAATTTGGGTTTACAGATTTGTAAGGTATTTGCTATTAAGGGTGGCTTACACACATTTGTACAGCATCTATTATGAAGAGAAATGTACAATTTTGGGACAATATAAAATTTAGTGTGGGATACAGTGTTCTGCCACTATGTTTGAGAAGACATAGAAGCTTTGAAATGAACCAAATCACTCTTTGCCATGTCTACTGTGAGGATAAAGACCATTCCCAGCAATCAGACTGTCGATAGTCCAGAAAATGTCAACATCACTCTGAAGGGACATACAGTTACTGTGAAGGGCCCCAGAGGAACCTTGTGGAGGGACTTCAGTCACATCAATGTAGAGCTCAATTTCTCTGGAAACAAAAAGAAAAGGCTACAGGTTGATAAATGGGGGGATGGAAACAGAAAGGAACTGGCTACAGTTTATACTCTCTGTAGTCATGTACAGAACATAAACAAGGGTGTTACACTGAACTTCTGTTATAAGATGAGGTCTGTGTACACTCATTTTCCCCTCAATGTCACTATTAAGAAGAATGGGTCTTTTGTTGAAATCTGAACTTTCTTGGGTGAAAAATATATCCAGACGGTTTGAGTGTGACCAGGTGTTGCTTGTTCAGTATTTCAAACCCAGAAAGATGAGTTGATACTTGAAGGCAACAACATTGAACTGCTTGGATATAGCAAGCCATGACAGTTAAACATAAGGATATAAGAAAATTCTTGGATGGTATCTATCTCTGGAAAGGGAACAGTTCAGCATGTTGGTGAGTAAGATCTAAGAGTTCTCCAACTACGATAATAAGCTAGATGATTTCTTTCTTTTCTTTCTCTTTGTTTCAAGAGATTTGTTATAGGGTGTGTACACTCACCAGAGAGACAGAGAGAGACAGAAAGCAGCAAATCCACGCCTCCCCTCTCCCCCACCACGGGAGGATGGGCACACCACAATCCCATCTCCTCCATTCTCCTCTCAGGATCTTGAGCATACATGCACACGTGCCCATGCACACGTGACCAGCATGAGTTTTAAGTCACTGGGTCCAGGACTCAAACCATGGTTGACTATGTGGGAGTCCAGTGACATAACCATTACACCATCTGCTGGTCTCACAAGTCAAATGATTTCTATGATATTTTAAAGATAATCATAAAAGACAACCAAAGATATAAAATGTTTTAAAAGAATTATTTATTTAATTCCATTTGTTATTATTATTTTTAATTTGACAAGACAGAGACAGAGACAGAGACAGAGAGAGAAAAGGAAAGCAAGAAAGCAAGCCACCCAGTCCAAGATTTGAACCATGGTCAGTCATGTGGGAATCCAGCACCTTTAACCACCAAGCCACGTGCTGGTCCTGATATGAAATTTAAAGAAAAGGAAATAAACCAAATCATGTACTACATTTTGGCTGTTTGCAATGGTCTACATTTGTGTGTATTTTTCTATGAATTCAGATACCCTCTACTGGGTAGAAGTAGGAAAAGGCTACAGATCTCTACAATTTTTCTACTAGATAGCAAAGCAATGAAAGCAATTTTAGACCAAATTCTGTCACTACAAAATAGTTACTACCAGTGGGACTTATAGCAGGTTCCAAAGTAAGAATCATCCTTGTCTATAAGCTCTGTGAGTTTCATTTCTATGTTTTCTTAAGCATTTCATTGAGCAGTTTGCCTAAGAGGTTCCCTTCAGTGCAAAACTATTGGTTGTTTTAGGAGTCAGGTGGACTTTTGATTGACTCAAGGCAGAACACTTCATTAAGGGGTAGATTCAGGATTGAATGGAATTCTAGGCCTAAGACTGACTTTTGAGGGTACGGCTGGTGGGCTCACCTGTTTCTTGTGTTACTTGTATGAGAGGTGGAGGTGTCAGTACAGCATTGTCAAACCAACCCTTAAGTATAGTTCCTTTTATCAATTAACATTCGTTAATCATAAGATTTATGTTTTTAATAAATTTGGTAAGGAGGATCCAGACAGCAATACTTGAAGTATTGATAGTAGATGGGTTCAGAGTGTTGACTTTTTATGAGGGTAATTTTAAAGGTTTGTTAACCACCTCTGGAGTGAGGTAATTAGAATCCCTTGAAGGTTAATTAATCGTCCACAGTTGCACAACTTATTCACAAATATATAATACTATGCTGAAGTGGTTTTAAACAAATTAAACAATATTTTGAGAGTGTTAGAGAGTTTTAATAGGCTAGATTTAGAATTATTTTTACATAAAATATGTAGCTTCAGCATTTACTTTATAGTGTTCCCTCCATCCATGGAACTAACTGTGCAAACTATTCATTCACAACACCACACCCACATCCAATGCAGTTTTCCCCATAAAAGCCAAAGACTTTTCTTTGTTGGCTACTTTTTCCTCTTACCTTACCATGGGAGACTGAAAAAAATAACTACAGTTGGTGTTCTGTCACTCAGAGTATCATGTGTTTTGTGTACCAAGATCAGCAATAATGCATGAAAAGGAAGATCTCCTGCAGCCAGGAGCCCTGTCAGAGACCTGGTATGGAACAGAATATAAACCCCTTATTCTTTGCCTGTGAGGAGGTCTTTGGAGGCCCAGAACTAAAGTGGATCAACCCATTATCAGCCAGTCATTTAGACACAGAGATATGCTTCCTGGAATCTGTCCAAGTGCTTACCTCAATCTCTTGCCAAATGATTCAAAATCACTGTAGTGCTGCTTTGGTCTGTTTTGTTTTCTAACTGCAGCCTACCAGGGAATTTTTATTTTAAATGTAACAGCTTCTATTGTCTCTAAAATATTTACCAAAAACAATATGAACAAGGCATAAAGTGCTGGTGGGTGGAGGTGCAGACTGACAGTTGGAAAGGCATCCCGTCCCCATTGCCCACCTACAGTGACTCTTCCTGGGATGCCTGACTCCTCGTAGTCTCTGTGTCTTTGTCTATGACTATTTCCCATCCTGACTGAGAATGTATCCTGAGCACCCTTTCTGCATACAAACTATAATGTGTGGATCCAGAGTATTAAAAAGTAAAATAAAATTTAAAGGCTTTCTTTTACAGGAGCAAGACCATTACTGATTTCAGAAAGTACTCGATGAAAATAAAACATGGTACAAACTTCTAATTAACTCATTCCTTGAATTTTCACATAGGATTGCAATATAAAATAAATCTGATCATGAATACCTCAACATATTGTGTAAAAGCAATCTCTGCTTGTAACCTGAGCAGTTTTTGTTTGCTTTGTCAAAAAGCATTTTTTTAATAAATTAGTTTATGTATCTCTACATTTTCTTCTAATTTTTGTTACAAATTCAGTGAAACATCATAGTATTCTAATATTCTAATATAGTGGCTTATGGGTATGTCTAACATAGTAACTTTTAAAGCTATTATTTTTCCTTACTTATTTTATAATTGTATTATAGTATTCTAATATTCTAATATAGTGGCTTGTTTAATATGTCTATAAACATAGTAACTTTTTAGTTAACATAGTAACTTTTAAAGCTATTATTTACCTTACTTATTTTATAATTATAACAGAAAATATATCCTGAGTAGAGAATTTAGAAAATATAGAAAAGCACAAAGAAGAATGTAAAATTTATGAAATAATCATTAACCTTTAGATATACATCCTGGTAAACATTTATCTATGCTACTGATCAAATATTTATTAAATTAGACTTAGGGATTCCATATTATGTAATACACACACATGCATTTAGAAATACACACATACATGTTTTTAAGACTTAATATGACTTCTTTTACTATTTGATATATTCTTGTACTCTATCCAGTGACATTCCTCTATCTAGGGATTATTAACAAAAGAAGTAGAGCACAACATGCTTTTTAATTCTTGAACAGAGAGAGAATGGAGAAGACATGTAACCTATTAGAAGCTTTTTCTCCTTCTCAGGCCTGCTATCTTCAGACTAGATGAAGATTCCAAGGGCTGAGGAACACAAGGAGCACTTGGATTTGGGTCTGCCCTTGGCCTCACTGTCAGCCTACCTCACCACCCACCCATGGCAAAAAGGGCAGAGTTGAGGGTATGGGGGTGCCAATACTAGATATGTCTGGGAGTGTAGTGTGCTGACGCACCTTTTGGTAGTTAGCCAACTATGGTTGTTTCTTGTGCTCCTGTGGCAGAGGAGCCACAGTGTAGCAAGGATTGCAATGGGTGTTAGGACAGAGTGATGTACTGCTATTCTTGATTTTCCTCAGAGGGAGGCAGAAGAGCGGCCAGCCCAGAAAGCTGGCCATGAGTGTAACCTGGGGTAGAGAGAACTCACTGGTTTCAACGTGCTTTGGCATTTGAGAAAGTGTCTGGAAAGAAGAGGCAAGTGGGCCACTCAGGTCACCTCCCTGTAGCAGATTGCTGGCTCAAAAGGGGACACAGGGGAAGCTGCTTTCTTCTGGAGCAGGGGGCCAGCATAAAGTGGGAAGAAGTTGTACAGAAGTATTCAGCAAACGTACAGACCCAAGCATTAATACCAGCAGAAAAAAACATAAGGTAATCTTGAAGGACTGAGTTTTGAAACAGAAAAAAACAGAAACTGACTAAGTTCACTTACAAGCAGCTACATTAAATATTCCCTAGTAGGCAAAAAGAAAAGAAAAAAGAGCATACAGAAATATGTAAAGATGTAACACACCCTCTAACAGATAGAAATATACATTTTATATATAAAATATGTAATTTTATGTACATGCATACAAGGAGAGTCTTCCAAAACGTCATAGAAAATAGGTATATGTATGGATTCCAATTTTCTTGCAACAAAATAAATTTATACTATAACTCTACTTTCTATGAATTTTTTGAAGTCCCTTCAAATATCATATTAAGGTTTATGGACTGTGTGACTATAAAATTTGTATTCGTGCATCCATTTCCAAACAAAAATAAAACCTTGTTGAGAAAGGAGAGAGAATAACATTGCTTGTGAACCCTTTCTTACAGGGCGGTAGAAGGAGAATCTCTGCCTGGTATTTTCATTTGGGACTGACTAACAGATATCTCTGAAGACAAAGCTTCTTTGTACTTTTTGTGTTATTAAGAGTATGCCTGTTAAAAGCTTTGTGGTTCAGGAAAACACTTTAATCATTCTTCTTATTTGTGCAAAGATGAGCTTATCTGGAGTGGAAGCAGAAAAGTTATATTAGGCTGCAAAATAAACTAATAGTAGGAAACTTCCATTTTCTTCTGACAGACACCAGAGGATAGAAATTAGGGGTATTGCACACAGAAGATGAGAGATAGGAGGAGATGGGTTTTGAGAGTGAGAGTGAGCCATTCTCTCATCTCCACCCACACATCTTGTCTATAACATCAAGCAGATAGGAAAAAGATAGCTAGTGAAAAATTCTGAGAGTAGGCCAAGTCAAGGGAATTTATGAATGGTGGTATTACATGTGCTTATTTGACTGCCAGCATCATTTCCTTTCCCATGCTGCTCAGGGGAATCTGATTTTTTCTGGGGAAATAGCTATTCCTCCTTGAACAGGGATTTTGGGACAGTTCATCAGAGGCCATATTCTTACTTAGTCAAAGGACATACATGTGACCCAATTAGACCAATTGGAATCATGATTTTTGAATAGTGATGAAGATTGAAAACGATTGAAGTGTATTCACTTTGGTTCTAGCACCCAATCTAGATGGTCCTCTTATTTTGTTTCTTAGCCCCATAGAGCCTGCTCATTTCTAAGTCTAGTTCACCAGCTTTCTCATCAGTTTTGTAAGCTCTTAATGTTCTTTCAGTATATCCAACTGGGAATCAGCATACTGTGTAAAAGGGATTAAGAGTTTTAAAATATTTGACATTGAATCCTGATTCTTAAATTTTCCACTTTCTGTTTATGTCTATAAAATGGCACTCATAATGCTTCTTACATCATTAGATTGTTTTGAGACTCAAATAGAGATGGAACATGAAAAGACTTAGGACAGTACCTAGCACACATCACATTTTCAGTATGTTTTAGATAATGATATTAGATGCCATTGATTTCTGTGGTTGTACAACTCATCACAATGGTACAATGGTAAGTATCAGTTTTCAGGTGTAAGTTGTTTTTTACATTGTGAGGTGCCACAATCCCTCCTAGCTATCTCTTGTGCCTTCAGAAAAATTTTACTATAGCCAACATCTTCATTAACTGGAGAGTAAAGTAGATGCAACTGTCATATCCATGGGTGAAGCTACGCAGAGAGAAGGCAGTAGCTGCAAGAAATAAAATAAGAAGAGATGAACTATTCAGGAAGAAGGATGATAGGCAAGCAAAGGCCCCATCCCCTTCGTCCCATCACAAATGGGAATCCTTAGGATCTTTGAGGAAGGCACAGAACTTCCCACATGGAAAGATGGAAAATTTTGGGAAAAATATATTATTTCAAGTTTTGCATTTTCTTTTTCTCCATGTCATGTAATATTCTTTATAACATCAAATATGTCATGATATCACTCATGTGAAATTTTAAAAGTTGATCTTGCAGAAATAGAGTAGAATAGAGGTTACCCAGGGAAAGGGCAGCTGGAGAGAGGGGTAATTAGAGAGATGTTGGTCTAAGGATACATAATTATGACTAGATAGGAGGAATAAATTCAAAAGTTACATTATGGTGACTAGTTAAACATATTCTTGAAAAACATAGAAAGAGTGAATGTTAAGTGCTCTTATGACAAAAATGTTAGCTATGTGAAATAATACCTTTGTTATTTGCTGTGTACTTCAGAACATCATGTTGTACACAATGAGCGCATATAATGCTATTTATCATTTAAAAAATAAACAAATTAGAGGGTCAGCAGATGGTGTGGTGGTTTAGGTGACTAGATCCCACATGGTCAGCGGCATGATTTGAATCCTGGTCCTGGTGACTTGAAAGACACATTGGCCCCATGTGTGTGTGCCCAAAATCCTGAAAGGAAAATGAAAAAGAAGAGATTGACATGGCAACTCCCCGGGGATGGGGCTGGGGCTAACTTTGCACCCCCCACCCCCGTATCTCTCTGGTGAGCAGCACACTCTTTAGCAAACTAAGTAACTAACTAGCTAATAATAATAATAATAAAAACGTAACTTATGACAGTCACTGTAAGTTGCCTACCGATACCCATTCTCTTCATGCTTGGTAACCGAAGCCTGGTATTCTTTTAGAAGGAGTTGGCACTATGTGCTTCCTTTCCTCGCAAGTAGGTGTGATCAGTGACTAAATTCTAGCTAGTTACAGGTAAGAGTTGAGTGGGATTTTTAGATGGCTGCTTCTTAAAAGGAACAGATTCAGTTTCAAGAAGGGAAATGGATTCTACCTTTTGATAGGAAGAGACAGATTTTAAACTACATCTGAGACCAGAAATATCACTGTGACTATTTCAGAAAATATCATCTGACATCAATTTTATTAAATATAGAAACTATTGAAATGGTCCCACTCATAGTCTCCTCTGAGCTACTGATTTGATATAATATATTACTTGCTCCCCTAATAACAAACCACCTTATACTCTTGGATAAAATTTTGTTTAGATCTGAGGGAAAATCTTTAACTATTGTTGAATTCAATTTGCTTTTCTTTCAACTAAGAATTTTGCATCTCAGTAATTTAACTGAGATCTTTATTCTTGAAATCTGAGAGAGAAGACCTTCAATTCTCTAATTTCATAGCCTGGTGTAATCCCAAATCCTTCCCAAATGTCTGCTAGTATCTAGAGATTTTCTTGAATCTTGGTCTCTGACTTGCTTGGTGTCCCCTCAGTTTTCATCCTGTTGACCTCATTCTATTGAAGCTCACTTCTCATTTCAATTGCCACCATGGAATTCCCTCATACCAAGCATTGGGGAAGTTGGTGGCTATCACTGAACATTTGTGTGTGGTGATAGCGGTGGTGGTGTGGGTATTCTCAAAGAGGAGATGCTCATGGAACACAGCTTCCATCATCCCTTGCACTCATTATCCTTCCTGTTGTCATTGTGACCTCTCCTCTGCATAGAAGTGAGATATCTATATTATTCTGTGTCTAATATAAAGAGTAGCTTGAACCAGCCATGATGGTACAGTGGTAGGGCAACACTCTGTAATTCTGGAAGCCATATGGAAGGCTGGGGTTTAGTTCTGAAGGTGATTTGTACATGTTCATTATCCTTACTGGCTATCAAGTCTAAGGATCACAGCATGAGGCTCTGTTGAAAATGCTTTTTTATCTCTCCCTTTTTCTCAAGATATAAATAAACTTTTAAAAAGTTTTCAAAAAGCAGTTTATCCCTCACTTTAAGACTTAGATTCAGGCAGCATCTTTGTTTTAGATATAGAGGTGGGGATATACTTGGCATCTTGAGCTCTTATTAAAGTGTTTTTGTTGAACTAAAATAGATGTGTCCCTAAGATAAGTTCTAGATAGCTTGTGTGTGTGTGTGTGTGTGTGTGTGTGTATGTGTGTGATCCAGATAAGCCTAGACTTCACCAGACAGTGAGAACAAATTTATCGTACGTTAACAGTAAGGAGCTTCTCCAGAAGGAGCTTGCAATCATTTGTGTCTGTTTATTGAAAAGCCATGTTGGAAAGCAATGGCTAACAATGTAACACATAGCTACGTCACTTTCCATCTTTCTTTTTTCTTAAGAGATAGTTTTTGCTATAGGGTGCATGTACTTTCTGGAGAGACATAGAGACAGAATGCAAGGAATCACCCCTAGAGGAGATGACCACACCACAATCCCTTCTCCTCTTGGAATTTTGGGCACATACACACACACACCTGGCATGCATTTTAATCTGCTGGATCCAGGACTTGAACTGTGTTTAACTACATGGGAGACCAGCAATGTAATCATTATGCTATCTGCTTGTCCCACTTTCTATCTTTCTTTGCCTCACTTCCTTTTTGTCCTCATCTCTATCACCCTAATCTGACTTTGATCTCAGGATCTGCTTTTGAGAGAATTCAGACTAATGTACTCAGACAAACCTTCATCTCTGGCTTCTTATTTCTCTATTGTATGAGGTAAGCTCTCTCTGGGAGGACACTTCAGCATTTGCCCTTCCATACATCCACAGATACCTGAGTCAAGTGACCTCACTGAGGGCCCCTCTGTACTAGATTTGTATGCACTTTTTCCATGGATAAGGTAAGAGTTTCTTCTTTGGGAGGTTATGGTTCAAAATTAAATGTAAACCATAAAAGGCCCTTAAAACAAGTGTATACTATTATAGTTGAGTCAACAGCAGAGATGAGAAGAAAATAAAACTTTTTTTTTTTCCTTTTTTTTTTTTTTTTTTGGAGAGGTTTTTGCTATAGGGCGCGTGCGCTCGCCAGACAGACAGAGAGAGACAGAGAGATAGAAAGCAGGAAATCACCCCCCAGGGGGGATGGCCACGCCGCAATCCCTTCTCCTCCATTCTCCTCTCGGGATCTTGGGCACGCACGCACACGCGCCCGGTGTGAGTTTAAGTCGCCGGGTCTGGGACTCGAACCGCGGTCGACTACGTGGGTGTCCAGCGACATAGCCATTACGCTAACTGCTGGTCCCAAGAAAATAAAACTTTGTGTGAAACATTTAAGGGAAAAGAAAATGTACCTCAATCTGATTGGACCCAGCTTACAGTTGGCTTAGATTTTCAATATACTCTATTATAAAGCAACTCCAGTAGCACTGTACATCTTCTAAAAGAATTTCATTTATTTTTTTAAAATTTATTTTAAAGAAAGACTTTTTTTTTGCTATAGAGTGTATGCACTCACCAGAGAGACAGAGAGAGATAGAGAGAGAAAGCAAGAAATCACCCCCCAGGGGGGATGATCACACTGTAATCCCTTCTTCATTCTCCTGAGATTTGGAACACATACACACCTGCATCCAGCATGAGTTTCAAGCCTCCAGGTCTGGGACTCAAACCGTTGTTGACCATGTGAGAATCCAGTACCTTAACCATCATGCCACCTGCTGGCTCAGCATTTCATTAATTTTAAGTAAAATTTCTTTAGATGTCCTGAAACTTTTGAAAATTTTATTGATTATTTCCCACTAATAATTTCTATATACAGTCACCACAGAAAGCATCTTACATACTTGGACTATGTTTGAAAATACAAAAGCCGATACTCTTGGTGCCCCGGGTGTATTAGCTCTCTTTCAGTTTCAGTATACAGTAGTATGCACCAAGAACCATCCCAACTCAGGATTCTACTGCTTCATTTCTCTTTTCTACCTCGTTGTTTCCTCTTGAGGCTCCTTTAGCCCACAGAAATATGAGGCCCAGGTATTAAGGGAGTCAATGCTTCTTAGAGCAACTCCTAAACTGTGGATAAATGCCCAACGTCCCATACTCAGAGGAACAGTTCTGAGATGTACTCTACAGGGTTCTGTAGAAGAATAAAGAGCAATAACTAGCTCAATCTTCATGTCGTATTAGATATGCTGCCTTCTCTGTCTCAATCACCTTGGCCCCTCAATGCTGATTCCTGGTATTACCCTCCCACAAATACCTAAAATATACTTGTCCCTGTTTCCTTGCCTCAATTCTCCTTTGCAGGCATCCAAATGTACATACATGGAAATAATCCAAGATTGATCAATTTCCTGAATTTTCACATTGTTAGAACAGTTTGAGCTGTTTTTTAACTAAAGATGAAAAATCTGTAAGAAAGAGAAAACTACTGTTAGGGTGTCATCTCTCATTGGTGGTGCAGTGTGAGAAATTATTAAGAGTTTAGTGAGTGAGTTGAACCAGAACTGATAGTGAAGTCTCAAGGTTTCATTTCGGTTGTTCAATTGCCTGTGAGTACAGGCAAGTTTTTTTTAAGGTCCACAGGGAGATTTATCTTCCTCTGAAGGAATAGCAGCTTTATCACCAATGGATCACTATTGTGTGTTTATAGCCTCATGGTCAACAGTCAAAAAAAAAAAGAATATAGTATCATAGTTATTTATGTGGCTTAAAGTGGGTGAATATAGAAAAAAAGATGCTAAAATAGGTGGCTAGTAAATGGTAAAACATTACTTCTGTAGAGAAACCATTACATGTAGTTTAAGCATTAATGATGACCTTGTTAAACGAGGGCTTTATAGGAGACAGACCTAGGGATTTCTACAGTCCTCTAGGCTCATTGACTATGCTTGAAACATTACTCTTGGTTCTGAGTGCTTTTGGGATATGTTAAGTTTCTAGGATAGCAGCCATCATATGAGGGACTTGGGAACAGGCTATATGAACTATCAAAAAGGACTGCATTCAGCTGCATGTGATCCAAACCCTACTCTCCTGTCCTTGGGTGTTGCTCTGTTCTCTTCTACCAGCTGGCTACTCCAGCTCTAGGCATCACATCTATATTTCAGGCAGTCAAAGCATGTGCGAGTATTAAAGGGGAAAAGATGCATTTAAATGAATATGCCCCAACCTCACTTTTCTTTTATTGCTCAAGGGCATGTGCACTCACCAGAGACAGGCAGAGAGAGGGAGAAGGGGAGAGAGGAAGAGAGAAGAAGCATCTCCAAAGGAGCATGGTCACACCACTATCTCTTCTTCACCATTTTTCCATCCTCTTGGTATTCTGGACATGCACATGTACTCGGCATGTTTTTCAAGAAGCTGGGGCTGGAATTTAAACTGTGTGGTGGGCCATGTGGAATCCAGCTCTCTTATTCCCTAGGCAACAGGGTTGGCACAGAACCTGTCTCTTTTAAAATAGGAAAAAAATTTTTTTTTTCCTGAGGTTCACCCAGTAGGAGTTTGCTTAAATTTCACTGGGTAGAACTAATGACCCTAGAAAAGACTTGCCTTCCTGTTCTAACTAAACAACTGAAATTAAATTTCAGAACTTAAACTTCAGAATTATTAGTTCTGGCTCAATCTGCAAGGAGGTGTGAGAAGGGGGATATTATTAACTGAGTTCATTGTTGCCCTCTATGAAATCAGAGTTCTGGTCACAAAGAAAAAGGAGAGAGTGTGTACACTTAAAGGGTGCTCACTGTAGGTGCCACAATGAGAAACCAGTGAAAGTACTGAAAATTTAACCTAAAAAGGAAAGAACAAGAAAATGTGGTATTTGAGGGTATCATGAGAAATCTAGACTTACATGGATAGCTTTCTTTCAGAAGTTCCTCTTGTCAGCCTTGTGCTTCTGTCTTTCACTTTATGTCCCAACTTGTACCCCAAGGTTTCAGGAAAGAAAGTCAGAATAAGGTAAAAATGTAAGAATAAATGTAAAAATAGTTTTCTAAAAGATGCTTGACTAATCCCACCTAAATACATCTTTATATGGATTTTACTGGGTGATTTTTTGATCATCTAACAATAGTCATAGGTATAATTTTTTGAGCATCTATATTATAGGACATAGAGACAACTGTTCTGTTTTGTCTGTTAAAGTTTATAGAGAATAAATCCTTTACTGATATAAGAGGTAAATACTGAGTCTGGGATTTGAACTAACAAACACCTGGGATGAGACTGCAGAGGTGAATAAGGAAGGTAACACACCACTTTCCTTTTAAAGCAAATTTCATCTACTTTATCTGTTAGTGCTGGTACTGACCAGAAAATGACTCAAAATTATACAGTGTCATCTAATTGAAAATGGAAAATCAAAGTATTGTTATCTAAGCAATGAAATATATCTGAAAAAAATAATCTTGTACAATGTGAGACTTATGGGGAAAAGAATAAAGACAGTGAGAGCAACAGAAAGCTTGGAGGCATCAAACCAATAAAACATGAAACCATGTTGATATGTGAGTAGATCTGTCTTTAGAAACCACATGGCAAGGACCAGCAGTTAGCGTAATGGCTATGTCGCTGGGCTCCCACGTAGTCGACCGTGGTTTGCGTCCCGGACCGGGTGGCTTAAACTCACGCCAGACGCGTGTGCGTGCGTGCCCAAGATCCCAAGAGGAGAATGGAGGAGAAGGGATTGCGGCGTAGCCATCCCCCCTAGGGGGTGATTTCTCGCTTTCTGTCTCTCTGTCTCTCTCTCTCTGTCTGGCGAGCACACGCGCCCTATGGCAAAAACCTCTCCAAAAAAAGAAAGAAACCACATGGCACTGTAAGTCGTTCAGGACTGAATAAAGTCCAACTACTCTTTTCTTTTTTCCCTTTTATCTATCTCATTTTGGTTCCAAGTTCTCTGCCACTTAAACATTATCCCTCACTGCTTTTCTGAACCTGTGCCTAGTCCACCTATATTATAGCAAGGATTTGATCAGCAACAGCAGCACAATCTAGCCAGTGGTGAGCTTGCTCTCAGTTATCTCCTATAGACAGGGAATATCTGCTGCATGTTTTTCTGAAATAATTTGCTGTATTTAATAAAAGAGGTCATCAACGAAGGAGACAGTCATGCTGATTGAGGGAGAAGAATACACAACAGGACTTTCCTTTAATTTAACCAAGGAGGTTGTCATCCAACTGCAATCTGAACTGATGTTTTATTTGCTCAGGGAAAAACCAAGTAAGAAGTGATTCCCATATATATGTATATATATATATACGAAGGAGGAATGAGTGTCTAAAGGGGTAGCTTAATGTTGTTTAAAGACCATAGTTTGATTTCAAGAGTCGTGTTTCAGTTTTTAATACTGCAACTATGCTATTTCCCTTTAGGTAGACAGTAGTTTGGAGAAAGGGCTTGGTATTTCCCGGTAGTCAAGAGTCTAAAAGCAGATAAGGAATTTAACACAAGTTAGAAGAGTTGGAGCTAATGGTAGGAAGAGTGTTAAAAGGCTAACATTTGTCTTATTTTTTTAACTTCTGTTTGGTGTAGAACCTAAATACAGAAGGAAGAGATTGAAGTTCAAGAACTTTCAAGTGAGGGATCTCTAGAAATATCTAAGTCCTCTTATATTGTAGCTGAAGCACAGAGACCCAGAGAAAAAGTGAGGAGCCCCAAACCAAAAAACTATTCAGTGATTGTGTCAGTCTCTACATAGGAATTCCTAGATTACATAGAAAACAGGAAGAACAAATCAATCTTGGAGAAGGTAAAAGGTGACCCCTTTAGGCATCACCAAATGTGGGGGAAATGATTTGTGAACATTTGGAAAGAACCTAAGAAGTCATTTATTTCACCCAAAAGTTTAAAGCTTTCTAGAAAGGTTTAATTAAACTTTTATTTTGAAATTTTAGTAGATTAATATGCAATTGTCAGAAATTATACAGGGACATCCTGTGTATCCTCTGCTTAATTACCCCCACAGATAATATCTTGCAAAAGTGTAGTGAAATATAACCAGGATTTTGACCTTGGTACATTGATATAATACATTCCGTCATGCAAGGATCCTTCCTAATTGCCCTCTTATCACATACCTTCTTTTATTCCTCCATAACCCCACTTATGCCACTGAGCCCTGGTCACCACTAATCTTTTCCCCACCTCTGCAACTTGGTCATTTCAGCCTGTCCAGGGCTTTAGGTTTGGACATGTACGATTCAATAACCTATTGCGAATTCCTTGCCCATTTAGCATATCTAAACTCAATATGGGTTATGACTATATTTAAGTAATCATCTTTAAAGTAAAAACTTGTTAAATTTAGTCCTTCCCTCAGAAGGTACACTGTGAGAATATAGTGATCATATGATTGGTTTTGTTAGGAGAACTGGCTTAAATCATTCATCTCTCATTTCTTTGTGACCTGTCACAGATTGAGACTTTAACATATATATGTAAAAACAATTTTCATATTGAAATTATACAAACATTTGATAGCAAAAAGAATGTTATACAAATAGAATAATAAAATAGTTAAATAAAATGATAAAACCCTAATCTTTTGGTATTCACTTTTTTTACTCCCCTATTTTTTTGCAGATTCAACCAGTTGTATATATCAACAGTTTGTTTCTTTTTGTTCATTTTGTCTTCTAAATCTATTTTATTTTTATTATTTTTAAAAATTATGCACGAAGATCCTGTGCATCCTCTGCTCAATTTCTCCCAAAGGTAACATCTTGCAAAACTGTAGTGAAGTATCATAAACAGGATTTATTACTTTTTTTACATTTAACCACTATATATTATTATAGCATACAAAATGAGTTTTCCCAGCAAGTATACACTGTATATTAGTCTAGTCAAAGTTAATACCATGCACATTATCATCAGCAGATAATTTTCTATTTTTGTGCCCCTTAAATGTTTCGCTTCTTTCTTTTTCCCCTTGATTCCCTCCCTCTAACTGTCTCCTGTTTTCCACCTTCCTCCCACGCTGCCTCTAGTATCCACAGTGGCTCTCTATGTTTTTGTACAATACCTTCCAATATTTCAATCCCTGAAACCAGCCCCCACATTTCTGCAGTCATTGTGAAAAATGAGTAGGGAGAAGCAACCAACTCCCACTCAAGATCTCAGTTTGTGTTTTTTTATTACTGAATAATATTACATAGTATGAAAGTACCAAAGATGAAGTATTCACCCTTCAGTGGACATCTGGGTTGTTTCCACCTTCTGGCTATTATGAATAAGGCTGCTATGAACACTCATATACAGGTTTCTATGTTGTATATCTTCATTTCTTCAGGAAAAATGTGTAGGAGTGCAATTAATGATTTTATGATAGTCATATGTTTAGTTTTATAAGAAATTGCCAAACTCTTTTCTAGAGAGATGTTAAGATTTTACATTCCCACCAGCAATATATAAACTATCCACCTTCTCTACACCTTTGCTGGCTTTCAGTGTTGTCACTAATTTTATTTTAACCATTCTGAGAGATGAATATCTCATTGTGATTTTAATTTGCATTTCTCCAAAGCTAATGATATTGAACTTCTCTTCATGTGCTTATTTTCCATCTGCATAAGTTTTTGGGAGAAATATCTATACATATCTTTTTAAAAAAGTTTTCCATGGGTGCATATACTTGCCAGAGAGAGACAAAGAGAGAGAGGCAAGAGAGAGAAGGAAAGTGAGAAAGCACTCCCCCATGTTGGATAGTCATGTCACAATTCCTTATCCTCCATTTCTACCCCTTTCCAGGAATTTTGGGTGTGCGCGCGCACACACACACACACACACACACACACACACCACACACCCATCTGGCATGATTTTCAAGCCACCATGTTCAGGACTCAAGCCAAGAAGTCAACCGTGTGGGATCCAGCCAACTTAACCACGACACCACCAGCTAGCCCATATCTTTTTTGTTTGTTTGTTTTTCAGTTGCCAGCAGGTAGATGTGCTTTTGAGAAAGAGAGGAGAGAGAGAGAGAAAGAAACACTCTTTAATAAAGCATAGTCATACAAGAATACCTTCCCCTCACTTCTGCATTCTGTTGGGATTTGGGTTATGCATGCATACATGTCCAATATATTTTTAAGCTGAGTGTCAGGGCTGAGATTTAAACCACTATTGCCCATGTTGAATCTGGCACCCTTAACCGTTGCCTATGGAACCAACTACATTCATATCTTTGGTTGATTATTATTATTTTTTATCATTGTGTTTCGAAAGTTCTTTGTTTTTAAGTTTATTTCTTTCTCCCAGAAAGAAATAAGAGTGAGAGAACGAGAGAAAAAGAGAGCGAGAGCAAGCTTCCCCTAACAGGATCTTCATGGCACAATTCACTCCCAGCTTTAACCAGCCTGGATCACAGGCACATGTGCCTGTGACCAATATGTAAAAGGAGACCTCAAGATGCAAACCCAAGGCTTTTCCATATGAATCCAGCATCACAGAATGTTGCATTACTGCTGCATGACTGGTCCCTAGATTTGAAAGTTCTTTATATCTGAAGAGACTTCAAAAATTCTCAGAAAATGAAGTTAAAGTACAAATTTGGTCATATCAGGCATGTGTATGTGCATGCCCTAAAATCCCAAGAGGAGAATAGAAAAGAAAAGATTGTGGCATGACCATCCCTCCTGGGCAGTGATTTCTCATTTTCTTTCTCTCTCTGTCTCTGTGGCATGCAAACGCACCTGATAGAAAAATTTGCTCTTGAAAATAAAACACCCTTAAGAATGTATAAAATTTTAAAAAAGACTAAGCTTGAAATCAATGCATAATTTTTTCACATGATGCATTTTCTATGAGTTTTTTGAAAACTGTTTGTATTTGAGACACTAGTTCTTTTCAGATATATGGTTGATAAATATTTTCTCCTGGTCTAAAATTTGTCTTTATAGCCTCCTTACAAATTCTTTTTGTAGAACAATGCTTTCTAATTTTGATGAGGCCCAACTTATTTTTCTTAGTGTATTATGTTTCTATGTCAAGCTGAAGAACCCTTCCATAGTTCAATCCTTTCTAATTCTATGTCCCAGACATTTTCTGCCATGTTTTTTTCTTAAAGTTTCATAGTCTTATATTTATAATTAAGATTGTGATTAACTTTCAGTTATTTATGTGTAAAATATGAGATATAGGTTGATGGTGCTTCTCTTTTCCTTTTCTTTTTCTCTTTTCTTCTTTTTTGTTCTTCTTTTTTTTCTGTTTTTGCTTTGAATATTCAATTGCTCCAGTACCATTTGTTGAAAAGTGTATATTTAATCAATTTAATTGCTTTTGCACCTTTGTCAGAAGATCAGTTGGACATATTTGTGTAGATTTCTATCTGGGTTCTCTATTTTTTGTCATCAATCTATATGTCTAGCACTCTGCCAAGACTGCACATTCTTGATTCCTGTAGCTATACAGTAAAACTCAAAATTAGATTTATTTCTCTCACTATATGTCTTTGTTTGAGGAGAATTTTAAAGGCCTGTGCCTTTCAAATAAATTTTAGAGTAAGAATGCCTATTTCTAAAAGAAAAAAAAAGTATTGCTCAGATTTTTATAGGAATTGCTTTACACATATAGAACAATTTGAGGAGAATAAACATCATTACTACATTGAATCTTCCAATCCATGAACATGGTATGCCTCACCACTTATTTAGGTATTCTTCAATATATTTTAAAAGTGGCATTTTGTAACCTTCAATATATAGCTCTTGTATGTATTTTGTTAAGTTTATATCTACTAAGCATTTCACTTTCTTTGAAGTGACTATAAACAAAAAAAATTTTAAATGTTTGTTTCCACCAAAAATTAGTATTTAGAAATTCCTTGGTAGTATGTTGATACATTGTTGATTTTTGTGTGTCAATATTGTGTTCTGAGACCTTACTGATCTCACTTATTAATACTAGTTCTTTTGTAGATTCTTTGAGATTTCCTACATCAAGAATTATGTCATCTATCAATAGGACTTTTCTTTCTTACTTTCCAATCTTTATGTATTTTCTTTCCTTTTCTTGCCTTATTACAGTACCAGAACATCCAGTGTAATGTTGACAGGCATAGTGAAAATGGACATCCTTGTCTTGTTCCCAATTTAGGGCAAGAAGCACTTAACTGTTAACTATTAGACACAATATTATGTCAGTGGTAAGATTTTTATAGTGCTATCATTACATTATTTTTAACTTGCTGAGAGTTTTTGTCACAAATAAGTTTTTTGACTGTGTCAAATGCTTTTCCTGTGTCAATTCATTTAATCACATAGATCATGTAATCTTTCTTCTTTATTTGATAGATATGATAGTTTATACTGCTTGAATTTCAACAGATAAACTAACCTTGTATACTTGGAATAAATCACATTTGGTTAGAGTATATAATTTTTCTTACACATGATTGGATTAGACTTGCTAGTATTTTGTTGAGAACTTTTGGTTGTAAGCAAGTGAGAGATATTGTTTTATTTCATTTGTATTGTTTTTGCCTGACTTTGGAGCAGGGTAATACTGGCTTCATAAAATGAGTTGAGAAATGTTATTTCTTTTATTTCCTGAAACACATTCTGAAAAATGTCTTATAGAATCATGTTTGTGTTCTAAAGAATTCTTCAGTGAAACCATCTGGACTAGAAAATTTCTTTTCAGGAGATTCCTAAATTACAAATTTTTAAAAATGGAATAGTTTTAGAACTATTCATGTTGTCTATTTTATCTTGTTTGAGTGTACTAGTTTGTTGTTTTAAGGAATTGTTCCACTACTTCTTAGGTATAAAATTAAGGAGCACATGTTGTTCATAGTATTATACTTAATGACTTTAGGATCTGTGGTGATATATTAATATCTTGTTTTGTTCTTAATATCAGCGATTTGAGTACTATCTTTTTATATTTGTCAGTGTTATTAATTATATTCATTTTTAAAAATAATAATCTCCATTTTTTCCTCCTGTCTTTAACTCATTGGCTTCTGTTTTTGTTCTTTCTGCTTAATTTGAATTAATTTTGCTCACTATTTTCTAGTTTCTTTAGCTTATAATGTAGTCATTAATGTTAGATTTTTTATTTTCTAAATTAAACTTTCAATACGATGAATTTCTCTCTAAGCACTGTTTAATGTACATTCAACATGTTTTGACATTTTATATTTTTCAGGTATATGTAAATTTGTATTTCTTTGAGACATCTTTCTTTGACATAGGTATTACTTTTTCTGTGTTATTTTATACAATCACTGTATATCATTGCAGCTTAGAAAATAAATTTTCTCAGCATGAATACACTGTGTATTAGTCCAGTTAAAGATACTATCATACACATTATCATCAGTAGGTAATTTTCCATTTTTATGTCCCTTCAATATTTGCTTCTTCCCTTTTCCCCTTGATACTCTTTCTCTCACCCTACCCCATTTCCTACCCTCCTCTCACACTGTCTCTATTATTCACAATTGTTCTTTGTGCTTTTCAAAATAGGATTAATGATTTGGTTCTTCCAGCTACTACCTGTAGATTTATTCTTATTTTATATTCTGTAAAAGTCACTTACTCATTTGTAGAGATCTGAAGAGTGAGTGATCAGATAAAAGAAATAGTGATACATATGGCTGATCAGAACCAACAAAATTCATTGCTTATCCTCCTAGTGTGTATGGCAGCAACAGGCCAAGTACATTTCAGATACATTGCCATGTTAGTTTCAATATGAAATTAAAACTAATTATTGGTTTCAAAATAGAACCACAAGCAATCACAAATATACATTAATCTATCTACATCTATGTTTGATTTGTGTTCTTTAAAATTATCCGTTGCACTAAATAGTACACATACTCACAAACCCTCTTGTGGTTCTGTTTCAAGATCAGTAATTAGTTTTCAAATCAAGCAGGAGCCTTAGACTCTCCTTTTGATTTAATTTTATTAATTTCATTTTCCTCAACAGCAACACATTTGAAAGAGAAAGGCATCAATTAGCTATTTCCACCAGGCATAGAAGAGGAAACAGGATCAAATAGTAATGACAGAAGTGAAAGTAACTCTTTTGACTTGTATTTTTGCCTGCTATTCAGGAGCAAACTTAGACTTTGTGAGACCCAATCCTTTATGGTTTGGAGCATATGTTTTAAGAAAAATACTACTAAAATAGGCACAAAGATTAATATTTATAATGAGAAAACTGTTCATAGGATGCAAAGAATGTGACCTCCCACACAGATGCACTCACATTTTCATAAGCCTGCTATAGATTCACCCCTTACAAACAAAGGAATTCTGACCAATCATTTTCCCGTAAATTTCTATTTAAAAAAAAAGACAGAAAAGAAAAAAAGTACATTTTTTTATTTACATTTTATGCTTCATTACTATGTATAGTCTTTTTTAATCTAAAATTTGTTTTTTAATTTTCTTAAGTCTTATGATGACATAATTTATGAATCTGTGATGATAGAATATCACCTCTATTTTAATCCTGCTAAGCTGGCAAAAGCACAGTTACTAATCACAAATAATACTGAGGTTATACAATTTTTATGTAGTTTTAAATAGTTGTCTAAAGGCAATTTTGAAATATAACTTAGTCTGACTTCAATAATAAAGAATTCAAAGGTAAAGTTTAATTTGCTACTAAATCTCATCATGCTGACTCTCAAAAGCATCTGACTTTACTAATCATTTCTAAAATATGTAAAGTATTACATATTTTTTATTTGAGACTCTATAACCACACTAAAATGTCGTTCAATAATTAAAAGTCAGTGTTTCAGATATAGCTACTTCTAATTAGATTGGCAGAGTTAACCAAAAATATAAAGCAGACATCACTACTTTATTTTCAGCTCTTGCCTTTAATGTGTTAATGAACACAAATTAAAACACAGGTGAATCTGCTTGGTGAGAAGTGAAGGTATTTTCTCTGTATTTATATATTTATGTAACTTGTTACATACAAGTCGAAATAAAATCTAATCTCTAGTAGGTTTTGAGATGGCATCACCATTTTGGAAGAAGACAAACATTACTAATGAATTACCAATTACATCTTTAAAGAAAGAGCAAACAGTGTGGGACCAGCAGATGGTGTAATAGTTACATCATTGGATTTTCACATGGTCGACAACAGTTCAAGTCCCAGAAGAGGCAGCTTAAAACACACCAGGTGTGTGTGTATGTGTGCCCAAAATCCTGAGAAGAGAATGGTGGAGAAGAGATTTCAGTTTGGCCATCTCCACTGGGGGATGATTTCTCATTTTCTGTCTCTCTGTCTTTGTCTATCTCTCCGGCAAGTGCACACACTCTATAGCAAAAATTTCTCTAAGAAAGGGGCTGGCAGGTGGTGTGGTATAAAGGTTCTGAACTCCCACATGGCTAACTGTGGTTCGAGTCCCAGACCTGGTGGCTTGCTTTCATACTTCCCCTCTTTCTCTCTCTCACTCTGTCAAATTAAAATAAATAAATAAAGAAAGAAAGAAAGAAAGAAAGAAAGAAAGAAAGAAGAAAGTTAAATAAAAGAATTCTTTAAAAAAAGAAAACTCCCTAAGAAAAATAAAAGAAAAATGAGCAAACATGATAGCTTGTACTGAACCTAAATTACTGTCATAATTTAAAACCCCAACAATATTCACTTAAACACAAGGAGAGAGCTTTCATTATGTCAAGAAAGTATTTATAGTTTTTCATATATAATCATTGGAAGAATTTTCCATAGGTTAACTTTTGACTCCATGTGCTTCAAACCTTATTTCTTCTCCCTATCCATGCACTCTTGGTGCTATGAAACATATCATTATCCCCATAAAACCTATTTCCATGTTTCTGTCATTTGCTGCTAGGTAAAAAGGCAGGGCAGAAAAACTAATGGCTATAATGACTTCTCTACACATAGAAGTGATTGTGGCTCATATGAACATATTTAACCACAGGTAAACTAAGTGTGTCACCAACTTAACTTCCCCACAGCTAAATTCCAAAAGTGACCATGACCACTTTGATGCCAAATGATATCAAAGGAAGTAAGGTTCAAAGACTAGTCAGAGTAGAAAGAAACAGTACCACAGAGTTGCAAATTTTACAGAAACATGACTATATAAACACACTGAGAGGACCACATTTAGAGCCTGTGAAAATATAGAGCCCTGAGGCCAGCAAGTGGCATGATGGTTGAGGTGACTGGATCTCACCTGGTTGACTGCACAGTTTGAGTCCCAGACCTGGTGACTTGAAAAATATTCTGAGTACATGTATACATTCCAAAAATCCTGAAAGGAGATAGAAATGGAAGAGAATGGATTGTAGTGTGACCATCTCCCATGTGTGTGGGGAGGTGATTTTTAATTTTTCCTTTTATTTCTCTCTTTTTGGCAATTACATGCATTTTTCTGGAAACTTAAAAAAAAGAAAAGAAATAAAACAGTTTTTGGACTTTAGCTTCATTAGTTTCAGAACAAAACTCTCTTGTTTTCATGGATTCTCCAAGGGAAAAGATAACATAGGATTCTCATGGAAATCCAGACAAATAGCCATTGCTAAGTGGTCCTAAACTTCTTAGTTTATGAATTTATTTTCTTCTTTTATATCCAAATAAAATAACTTGAATCCCTACTGCAAATAACTGCAGTGCATGCAATTGCCATGTAATTGTAAGTAATTTCAGAATTCCAGGATTGTGGGAATTCCTAATGAAGTGGCAATTCTTCCTCTTGGATTATTGATTCTTTATTCAAGTTTCTCTTACCTCAGTATAATTCTTTATCACCTTGTACCAACTTGACACTGTTCTCTGCTCCAATTGACATGGCCACTTCCATTTTCATTTCTTAATGATACAACAACACAAAGTACCACTGAGATACTAAAGGGAAAAACGAGTTTCCTATCTTGCTTTGAAGAATAAATTAGTAAAACATTTTTGGTGGATAACTGTATGTGGGTATGAACTTTCCAAAGTCATGAAAGTTGTAAAGACAAAGTATATTATTAGTCTATTCAGGATACTATAACAAAATTTCATAGACTTATTGGCTTAAACAACACTTATTTCTCACAGTTCTGGAGCCTAATGAGTCAAAGATCTAGGTGCCAGATGATTTGGCTGTTTGGTGAGGGTCCTTCTCCTGGCTTACACACAGCTGCCTTCTAGTTGTATTCTCACATGGTGAAGAGAACACTGGTCTTTCACCATATTCTTAAAAGGGCACTGATCCTATCACAAGGGCCCCACTCTCATTACCTCATCTAAATCTAATTATTTCTCAAAGGTCTCAGCTCCAAATACATCATCATATTGGGGTTAGGACTTCAACAGATGAATGGGGGGGGAATGTTTCACTTCATAGCACAGAGTAACATTTTTAAACCTATGAGTGGAATTAATGCGGCTCTTAGACTTATTTCTTAGACTTACTTCTTTTTTTTATTTAGATTCATTTATTTACAATCACTCACTATATATCATTACAGCATACAAAATAAGATTTCCCATCCAGAATACACTGTATATTGGCTCAGTCAAGCACATCAACATATGTGTTATCAACAAATAATTTTTCATTTATTTCCTGTATATTTTGCCTTTTTTTTTTTTTTTTGCCATCCTTGATTCCCTATCCCTCACCCTCTGCCATGTCCCACCCTCCTCCCACATTGTCTCTGGTATCCATGGTTGCTTTCTATACCTTTTCCCCCCATTTAATTGATTCATTAATGAACTTCATTAGTCTAAATATTTGCAATAGCAAGCACAGCTGATATATACATATACATGAACACAGGTCTGACTTTAGGCATAAACCTCATTGAGTAGAATGAACATACTATAAAGTAGCCCCTAGCTGGGGCTATATAGCTTACTGTAGTCATCAAATATGCATTTTTTTATATTTTGATAAAAACAGTTTTCGTGTTTTTTGTTTCTCCTGAAACTTTTTTTAAATTAGTTTATTTACATTCATCCCCTGAGCATCATCAAAACATACCAAATGTGGTTTCCCATCTAGAATAAACTGCATAGTGGCTTAATCATGCATGTTATCATCAATAATTTTCCATTTCTAGTTTCATATGTGTATATATTACCCCATGTCTGACCCTCTGCTCTTTCCTACCCTCTTAACACACTATCTCTGCTGTCTCCAGTTGTCTTCAATTCCTTTTCCCCCCACATTTTGTTTATCACACAATTTCATAAATAATCTAACTACGTTCAATAGCAAGTTCAGCTGGTAATTTCAAGAAAAGCAATTTTAAACTGGTAAGGAAATTTCCTTGACACTTAAAGCCTAGAAACAGGTTAGTATTCTGTTCAAATAGTAGGTACATGAACCTATTGACAACTCCAGACAGGACAAAAACTCTTAAAACCAGACAACAAAGCCTAGAAGAAAAGCAGCAATATTTTAGTCAAGTCACAGAATGCTATTTTACCAGTTTAGTGTCATGTACTTAATCTTTCTTCTGTTGTGGTTTGAACTTCCTGATTGAATTCTGGGATATAATATTCAACCCCAGACTTGTCCCTACAATTAAGTTGGCCATTTTCAAATAAGACTTTTTGAACTCTTATTTCTGTGTGTCTGCATTTAATTTTCCTGACATAGCATTCCCTTAAGAACTTCTTGGAGATCTGGTCTGGTGCTGGTAAATTCTTTCAGGTTTTGTTTATCTGAGAATGCTCTTGTCTTTTCATATGAAGGATAATCTTGCTGGGTACAGTATTCTTGGTTGAAATTGCTTTTCCCTTAACACTTTGAATATACTTTCCCATTGTTTCTTCGCTCTCATTGTTTCTGATGAGAGGTCTGCTGTTAGCCTGATGGGATATCCTTTGTAGGTCACTTGCTGTTTTTCTCTTGCCAATCTTAGTATCTTGTCTTTGTCAGTGGTGTTGGTTAGTCTGGCTATAATGTGTCTTGGAGAAGATCTTCTTGGGTTGATTCCATTTGAGGTCCTTTGTATTTCTTGGGACTAGATCTTTGAGTGCCTCTCTAGGTTTGGAAAGTTTTCTTGCAGGATCTCATGGAATAGATTATCAATGCCCTTATGAGTCTCATTGCCTTCTGGGATGCCTATTATCTGGATGATTGGACGTTTGATGGTATCTAGTATTTCTTGTATATTATTCTCAAATTTTGGGGCAATTTTCTCAGTCTTCATGGTGGATTCTTCTAGGCCAGTATTTTTCTCTTCTATGTCTGAGATTCTATTTTCTGTATGATCTAGTCTCCTTTAATACTTTCAAAGAAGATTTTGACTTCCTATATTATAGCCTTCATCTCTAAAAGTTCCATCTGATTCTTTTGTAAAGTGTGTAATTCCTCTTTTAGATCTTGCATGAATTTTTTCACCTCCTGGAACTCGTCAGCTCCCTTCTCCTTTCTCTTCTGCAGTTCATTGTCTCTCTTCTTTTCCATCTCTGTTAGCTTTGCCATTATGAATGTTCTAAATTCTTTATCAGACATTTCCATGATTTCCATTGAACTGTCTGTGGAGGATGAGGAGTTATTCTCTTCCCTTAGAGGAGAAGTATTTTCCTGCTTTCCCATATTTCTTGTGGCCCTGTGGTGATTTCTAGTCATCTGATGGATGGTGTGTTTCTTCCCAAACTTGAAGTTCAATCTGAGCATTGAGGAGCATGCAGAAAAGGAAACACAAAGGGAGAAACAACAGCAACAAAAAACCCCCCAAGAAACAGAGAAAAAGAGAAGAAAAAAACTAAGAGAAAAACTAAAAAAAATCCCTAAAAAAATTAATATTTAAAGAAAATTTTTTTAAAAAAGCAAAAATTAGAATACTGCATGGCGCTTGTGTGCCACATGAAATGGCTAGTTCTCAGGAGCCATGAAGGTGTCTTCAAGAAGGTCTGTTCCCTTGCCTCTTCTTGGTTGGGAGGGGGAGAGGGAATTATTAACAAGATAAAGGGAAAGGAGGGGCTGGAAAGTCCAGAAGATGCTTTGCCTTCAAAAATTTTAAAAAGGAGAAATTACCAAAAAAAAATGAGAAGACAGAGACAGAGACAGAGGTAGAGAGAGACAAAGACAGATACAGACACAGGAGACTAGAAAGGGGTCTTCCTACCAAGCGAGTTTATGTGCTGGAGGCTGAATTATCAGTGGAAAATCTTCATTTCTCTGTTTCCCCTGAAATGGTTAGGGGAAATAGCCATGGCTCCTGAGAACTAGCCATTTCAGGGGAAACAGAGAAATGAAGATTTTCCACTGATAATTCAGCCTTCAGCACACAAACTCGCATGGAGAGGCAAGGTGACAGGTTTTCTTGAAGATGCCTTCATGGCTCCTGAGAACTAGCCTTTTCAGGGGAAACAGAGAAATAATTTTCCACTTATAATTCAGCCTCCAGCACACAAACCCACTTGGTAGGAAGACCCCTCTCTAGCCTCCTGTCTCTGTATCTTTGTCTCTCTCTACCTCTGTCTCTGTCTCTGTCTGCTCATTTTTTTGGTAATTTCTCCTTTTTAAAATTTTTTAAGGCAAAGCATTTTCTGGACTTTCCGGCCCCTCCTTTTCCTTTATCTTGTTAGTAATTCTCTCTCCCCCTCCCAACCCAGGAGAGGCAAGGGAACAGGCCTTCTTGAAGACATACTTCTGTTGATGCCAGAAAAGTTTACCTTGACAATTCACAACTTATGTTTTCTAATAACTTATGCTTTCAAATTCAGTTTCCTTTGGGTTAGTGCCCTGTTGCAAATCAAGGTTTTTCTTTACCCTTCACTTTTTCTCTGGGATGATCTAAGTTAATGGAGGTTATAGGGAAAGAGGGGAGACTGATTTAAGATCACAGGAATGTCTATCAGTGCCCAGCAAGCACTTGCCCTTTTTGACCCCTACTGAGGTATTGTTTGTCCTTGATGTTGTGTGTTGGAATTCATGATGTTGTTTATCAGGTTTGTGAAACTAAACTGCCAGCTGTCTTATATCTATAGGCCTCTCTGCCTTCCTGGACTTCTTTGCAGTGTTTTGGAACTAATGACTATTTTCTCTTCATTGTGCTAGAGCTGCAAGACTCTGAGGTTTCTCTCAGTCCCATCCAGGCTGATACCATTTTTGGCCATCACTTTTACTGCTCAGATCCATGTTAGAAGAAAGGCTACCTTTTTTTTTCTTTCATTTATTTATTTATTTTTACATTTTTCACAAACATTTACTTTACATATCAAAAAATTTTAGCTCATACTCCATAGTTCTTGACAGTTTATAAACAACTTTCAAATTTTCAAAATATTGAATTTTAAAGATAATATTCAAAATATTTCTTATAATTATATATAATTTTGTGACTCTGTAAGCAACAGAAACAGTATGGTTTTAAATATTTTTGAGAAAATATTTACATGTCAACTACTCAAATTGTTGCAAAGCAAATACCCAGCACACTAGTCACACGTAAACTTTCTCAATTCAGCCCTGCCTACCAAATATTCTGTGATATACCATCAGGGTTGATTCTCCCAGTAGGACTTTTGCTCTGAGGTTTCACTAAAGCTTACCTAGATATTCCCCTATGCCTCCCCCATTGAAGTCCATACTGGAAAGGAGAAAAGAGGATGCTAGGACACTTAGTGTCATAGCTTAAGCCCTATGCATAATTTCTGAATTTTCCACCCCAACTAGTAAATAAGCCCTCCAAACTTCTGGGTGAAAAACATGCTTTAAATCAACAAGCATTCTTCACCCTTCAGTAATCAGGGCATAAACACTGTGTTCTAAGGCCTCCAAGCCCTGCCTATTATATGAAAAGCAAGTTGTTGGAATTCCTAACAACTTTTTTTCTCTTAAAAACCTGGCTCAAGCAATTAGTGGTAGAAATCATTCCCCTCTCCCACTTCATCTTCTGGATAGAACCTGGAGTTTGTTTAGATTTTTGCTTTTCTCTTCATGTAGCCCAGATGCTCTAGATAAGCCTGACCCAACTACAGTACCAGGGATAGTCATGATTGGTCACACAATTGAGCCCTAATATCTATAATAAATCTCATATCATATCATGTGTGGTGGTTCTGCTCTCCTTATTGGGTTTTCCCTGACATAGGGCACTTGTTTTACTCTTTTTATTTTTTTCTCAAATACAAATATGGTTTATTCACATTGACATATAAATGGCCAATAGCGTAACGTGTTGCACATTTCAAAAGAACTGGTAATTCAACACTGTTAGATATATAATTTTAAAACCATTGAATGAAGAATCAACGTGTAAATGGAATTTTATCTAGTCCTGCTTTTACCTAAGATCAGAAACAAAATTTTTATACTGAATGCCTAACAAGAAGAGAGAAACAATAGCTATTTTGAAATACACCCAGAATCCTCTATTTTGCTGACAAAGGAAAACCATTTTGCCAGCATGTAACTGATTGAGGTTTTACAGTCTAGAACTCTAAACCTCTTTAGAAATTGGACTTCGTTTGTCATACTGAAAATGAGAGTAACATAATGTATTAGGGAGAAAACTGGTTAGGAAATCGAAGCCTGGGTTCTAGACTCAGTTCTGCCACAAAGCGATTGTATAGTGCTGATCAGTTACTTAATTTCTCTGGGTTTCTGGCTCTTCATTTGTAAATGTGGAAGTTGGGCTAGACTGATGGTCATTAGATTGCTGTATGCATATATCTGTAGGTATATGAAAGCATTCTAAGGGGTAAATGGGCTCTGCAGTTTTAAGGAAACAAATTTGCTGATCTTCAGTTCACATTTGTAGATTTTCTCAGCTTAATATAGATCACATCTTTCTATCTCTTATCACAATGAGTTTTTATTCTCTTTTTATAAAAAGTCATATTCTTCATCTACTCTAATCTTAACTTTAGTGTATTATCTGTGGATATAAAGACACTCAGAACCCTCAAGAAAGATTATTTTTAAATATGGTTTTTTTTTTTTTTTTTCTTTTTTTGGAGAGGTTTTTGCTATAGGGCGCGTGCGCTCGCCAGACAGACAGAGAGAGACAGAGAGATAGAAAGCAGGAAATCACCCCCCAGGGGGGATGGCCACGCCGCAATCCCTTCTCCTCCATTCTCCTCTCAGGATCTTGGGCACGCACGCACACGCGCCCGGCGTGAGTTTAAGCCGCCGGGTCCGGGACTCGAACCGCGGTCGACTACGTGGGAGTCCAGCGACATAGCCATTACGCTAACTGCTGGTCCCAAGAAAGATTATTTTTAAATATGGTTTTTGTGAAACTTCCTTTATTGACATATAAATCTATCATAAGGCATCTTAGTTTTGCTAGCCTTATAGTTTTCTGGCAATAGTGAAAATTAGCATTAGAGTTAGGGCATTTTTTCGAAGGTTCTGGAATCAAATATATTGTAGAAAATGGTCAGCAAATGTAATGCAGGGTCAGTAGATGGTGTGGAGGTCAAGGTAGATGGACTCCATGTGGCCGGCTGTACAGTTCAAGTCCCAGACCTAGAAGCTTGAAAAATACCCCAGGTGTATGTGTGTGTACACCCAAAATCCTGAGATGAGAGTGTAGGAAAAGGGATTGTGGCATTACCATCCCCCTTGCGGGGTGCTTTCTCGTTTTCTCTGTATCTCTCCGCCTCTGGTGAGCACATGCACCTGATAGCAAAAAAATTTTAAAAAGCAAAGGTAATGTAAACTTTAAACTCTTCTGCCATCCCTCACAACTGTCAGAGAATGTAGTGCTTTTAGCAGTATCTGGTGAGAGTAAATATGGTAAAACATATTATCTAGAAATGAATGTTTAATATATTTAAATACAAACAGTATTTTTTTAGTTTCTCTTTATTCTCATCTCTTGCTTTATTTGCTGGGGAAATAAAGCAACTTCAAATAGCTAAAGTGGTACAGGTTAATGATGCTTTTCCTTTCATTTCAACTGTAATGCTTAATGGACTGTCAGGTTTTTCAAAATATATTTGATAAAACCAGAGATACAAATTATAGATAGTTCTTTCAACCATGGTGTGAGCTATTCAATAAACTCCTTAAAACTGATTTTTTAAAACCACTTCATGAAATATTTACACCTCTTATTAATCCTTTTATCTCACCTATCATGTTTAATATTTTCTGTTTCCTATTAACACAAAATACTTGTAGAACTAATTAGTTTTAAGTAACACACATATATATTGCTTTTTGTTAAGTATATAGGTAATGTTGTATTATTTGTATCCAAAAAAAAATTAATGGAGTAATTTTTAAATCATTTCCAAATATTGAACTCTTACACATTTACTGAAAAAGAAACATGCTTTTCATTATATTTCCTGCTTGGTAATTACTTATATTTCAGCTATTCAATATCTGCATTGTAATAAATGAAATGAAAAATTAAGGGTATTATTTTGAAGATTTCCTGTTTCTCTTCCAACATGTGAAGAGCTTAGAAATTCTCACAACAGGGACTAGCAGATGGCATAGTGGCTACATTGTTGGACTCCCATGTGGTTGACCGCGGTTCGAGTCCTGGACCCAGTGGCTTAAACTTACACTGGGTGAGTGTGCATGTGTGCCCAAGATCCTGAGAGGAGAATGGAGGAAAAGGAATTGCAGTGTGGCCATCCCCGCCAGTGGGTGATTTCTCACTTTCTATCTCTGTCTCTCTCCTTCTCATGAGTGCACATAACCTATAGTAAAAATCCTCTCCAAAGGGGGGGGGGGGAAGAAATGCTCATGACAAGAAAAAAGCTGAACGAAATAAAAATTAACCACTCTTCTTAGTTAGACTCATCAGAAAATTGAAGTCCAGAGCGAACTGCTGTCCCCGAAATGGGACAGACAGATACAGGGAAACATAATTGGCCGTGAGCGGAAGACCAAGGACAGAAGCTCCAAGTCAAAGCCTGTAGCCACAGAGACACCTTACATTGCAGCTGATTAATTGCTAGAAACTCAGTGTGGACTAATTGAAAGTTATAAACTTACAAGGGAGTCCAGTCTTAGGAGTGGCCTCACCATTTTATGAGTTTTAACTTCAGGAGTGAAACCAACTTTTTATACTGAATGTCTAGCAAGAAAAGAGAAACAATAGCTATTTTGAAATACACCCAGAATCCTCTATTTTGCTGAAAAAGGAAAATCACCATATCAGCATGTAACTAATTGAGTTTTTTTTTTTTTTTTTTTTTTTTTGTTTTTGTTTTTCTTTTCTTTTTTTGGAGAGGTTTTTGCTATAAGGCGCGTGCGCTCGCCAGACAGACAGAGAGAGACAGAGAGATAGAAAGCAGGAAATCACCCCCCAGGGGGGATGGCCATGCCGCAATCCCTTCTCCTCCATTCTCCTCTCAGGATCTTGGGCACGCACGCACACGTGCCCGGCGTGAGTTTAAGCCGCCGGGTCCGGGACTCGAACCGCGGTCGACTACGTGGGAGTCCAGCGACATAGCCATTACGCTAACTGCTGGGCCCTGTAACTAATTGAGGTTTTACAGTCTAGAAAATATAGGAAAGGGAAATGCCCAACTCAGGATTGGTAAAGTCAAGACTTATTCATAGAACTATCTCATACTTCCCTTCCCCAAAAAATCTTACACCACATCAGCAGAGCTCCTGTATACTAATAGGAGATTACAACTAAAAGAACTGCAAGCTTAGACCCTATTTGATTCTCCAGGAATATGCAGAGACACCAAAGGAGACAAAAAGATACTACAGGAAATTTTAGCCTCTGATAATGCAGCTAAAACAAACACCCTAACCCCTAGTCAGATAAACCCTAACCCATAGCCGGATAAATAGTGCCATATTGGATACTTGAAATTTGTGGAGACAGTAGATCTTAAATGTTTTCACCAAATGCACACACACACACACACACACACACACACAAATGGTATGTATATAAGGTGAAGGATGTATTAATTAGCTTGGTTATGGTAATCATTTAATGATGTACGTGTACATCAAATCATCATGTTAAATTCTTTAAATGTATATAATTTTCATTTCTCAATTATACTTCAATAAAGCTTAGGGAAAAAAATCAAGTTTGAAGAAATGTCAGTATAAACTTCCAAACTGAAATGCAAAGAGTACAGAGAATGAAAAGATGGAACAGAAGATCCAAGAACTACAGGGCAATTACAGAAAATATAGTATTTGCATAATGAAAATACCAGAAGGAAAAGAGTGAAACAGATGAGATATTTGAAGTAATAATGACTAAGAATTTTCCAAAGTCAGTGAAGTTCAAAGAACCCCAACAGGATAAATACCAAAGATATTCTACGTATATCATATTCAAACTACAGAAAATAAAAAACAAACAGAAAACCCCAACAGAGGCCTGGGAGTTGTGGGTAGGGGAATTCCTTACCTATACAGTAACAGGATAAGAATTACATTGAGGAGCATTAGGGAGGTGGGCTGCAGAGACAAGGTGGCTCACCTTCTCCCACATACCTTGAACTCTCAGATGTGTTAATTGGGTCTGGAGGGTTCCACCATTCCCCGCCCCCTGCACCAATGGAATATCTGGTTCCAGTGACCACAGTGCAGGTTGCAGGGTAAGCATCAGAGAGACAGAGCTCCAGACAGATTGTGGCTCACCTACTCCTACCAGTGACTTTTGGAATACCTGGTATTTTTAAATTTTTTTTAATATATTTTTTCTTTAAATTTATTTATTTTTTTACACTAATTCACTATACATCATTACAGCATACAAATGAATTTTCCATCCAAAATACACTGTATATTGGCTCAATCAAGCACATCAATATGCATGTCATCAGCAAATAATTTTCCATTTCTTAAGTCTTGTATACTCTCTTTTTTTTGTTTTGCCATCCTTGATTCCCTATCCCTCACCCTCTGCCATGTCCCACCCTCCTCCCACATTGTCTCTGGTATCCATGGTTGCTTTCTATACCTTTTCCCCCCATTTAATTGATTTCCTAATGAACTTAATTAGTCTAAATATTTCCAATAGCTAGCGCAGCTGATATATACCTATACATGAACCCAAGTCTGACTTTAGGCATAAACCTCAGTGCGTAGAATGAACATACTATAAAGTAGTACCTAGCTGGGGCTATATAGCTTACTGCAGTCATCAAATATGCATTTTTTAAATTTCAATATGAACAGTTTTACTGGTTTTCTTTTCTCCTGAAACTTTTTATTAATTACTTAACATTAATTCCCTGAGCATCATCACAACATA
This sequence comes from Tupaia tana, assembly GCA_026018925.1. Lineage (NCBI taxonomy): Eukaryota > Metazoa > Chordata > Mammalia > Scandentia > Tupaiidae > Tupaia > Tupaia tana. The sequence goes on along the minus strand of JAKSZU010000003.1, from coordinate 71,974,682 downwards.
CTAAATGTGGTTTCCCATCTAGAATAAACTGCATAGTGGCTTAATCATGCATGTTATCATCAATAATATTCCATTTCTACTTTCATATATATGTATATATATATATATATATATATATATATATATATATTTTTTTTTTTTTTTTACCCCATGTTTGACCCTCTGCCCTTTCCCACTCTCTTATTACACTATCTCTGCTATATACAGTTGTCTTCAATTCCTTTTCCCCCAACATTTTGTTGATCACACAATATCATAAGTAATCTACTTTCAATAGCAAGTTCAGCTGGTAATTTCAAGAAAAGCAGTTTTGAACTGGTAATGATATTTCCTTGAAACTTAAAGCCTAGAAACAGGTTAGTATTCTGTTCAAATAGTAGGTACATGCACCTATCGACAGCTCAAGACAGGAAAAAAATCCTTTAAAACTGGACAACAAAGCTTAGAAGAAAAGCAGCAATATTTAGTCAAGTCACAGAATGTTCTTTCATCAGTTCAGTCCCATGTACTTAATCTTTCTTCCATTGTGGTTCTATCTTCCAGATTGAATTCTGGGATATAATATTCATCTCCAGACATTGTCCCTACAATTAAGTTGCCCATTTTCTTAGTTTTTGAACTCTTATTTCTGTGTGTCTGCATTTAATTTTACTGACATAGCACTCCCTTAAGAACTTCTTGGAGATCTGGTCTGGTGCCGGTAAATTCTTTCAGGTTTTGTTTATCTGGGAATGTTCGTGTCTTTTCTTCCCAAATGAACGATAATCTTGCTGGGTACAGTATTCTCAGTTGAAATTGCTTTTCCCTTAACACTTTGAATATATTTTCCCATTGTTTCCTCGCTTGCATTGTTTCTGATGAGAGATCTACTGTTAGTCTGATGGGATACCCTTTGTAGGTAACTTGCCATTTTTCTCTTGCTACTCTTAGTATCTTGTCTTTGTCTGTGGTTTTGGTCAATCTGGCTATAATGTGTCTTGGAGAAGATCTTCCAGGGCTGATTCTATTTGGGGTCCTCTGTATTTCTTGGGACTGAATCTTTGAGTGCCTCTCTAGGTTTGGAAAGTTTTCCTGCAGGATCTCATGGAATAGATTATCAATGCCCTTATGAGTCTCTTCGACTTCTGGGATGCCTATTATCTGGATGTTTGGACGTTTGATGGTATCTAGTACTTCTCATATATTAGTCTCAAATTTTGGGACCATTTTGTCAGTCTCCATGGTGGATTTTTCTAGGTTAGCAATTTTCTCTTCTAAGTCTGAGATTCTATTTTCTGTATGATCTAGCCTGCTTTTAATACTTTCAAGGGAGATTTTGATTTCTTGTATTATAGCCTTCATCTCTAACAGTTCCACCTGATTCTTTAGTAAAGTGTGAAAGTCCTCTTTTAGATCTTGTATGAATTTCCTCACCTCCTGGAACTCGACAACTTCTTTCTCCTTCCTCTTCAGCAGTTCCTTGTCTCTCTTCTCTTCCATCTCTGTTAGCTTTGCCATTATGAATGTTCTGAATTCTTTATCAGACATTTCCATGATTTCCATTGAACTGTGTGTGGATGAAGAGGAGTTATCCTTTTCCCTTGGAGGAGAGGTATTTTCCTGCTTTCCCATATTTCTTGTGATCCTGCAGCGATTTCTAGGCATCTGGTTGATGGTCAGTTTCTTCCCAAACTTGGAAATTCAATCTGAACATAGAGGAGTGTGCAGAAAATGAAACAGAAAGAGAGAAACAACAGCAACAACAGCAAAAAACAAACAAGAAACGGGAAAAGAGAAGAAAAGAGGAAGATAAAAAAACTTTTCAATAAAATTAAAACATTAATATTTTAAAAAATTTCAGTAAAAACCAAAAATTGGAAAACCGTGAGGTGCGCAAGTGTGCCGCGCGAAATTCTAAAAAGCAAAAATTAAAAAAAAAGAGATAAGACAGAGACAGAGACAGAGGTAGAGAGAGACAAAAACAGGTACAGAGACAGGCGGCCTGAAAGGGGTCTTCCTACCACGTGAGTTTTGTGTGCTGGAGGCCGAATTATCAGTGGGAAATCTTGATTCCTGTTTCCCCAAAACGGCTAGTTCTCAGGATCCATGAAGCTGTGTCTTTTTTTTTTTTTGGAGAGGTTTCGCTATAGGGTGTGTGCACTCGCCAGAAAGACAGAGAGAGACAGAGAGACAGAAAGCGAGAAATCACCTCCCAGGGGGGATGGCCACGCTGCAATCCCTTCTCCTCCATTCTCTTCTCGGGATCTTGGGCACACACGCACACGTGCCCGGCTTGAGTTTAAACCGCTGGGTCCGGGATGCGAACCGCGGTCGACTACATGGGAATCCAGCAACATAGCCATTACGCTAACTGCTGGTCCCCATGAAGCTGTGTCTTGAAGAAGGCCTGTTCCCTTTTCCTCTCTTTGGTTGCCCTGGTGTTTTTTGAGACTTCATATTTTACTGCTCTATGTGGCTTACATAGCACATCACGTGAATTTTACTTCTTTGTTTAGCTGCATCCTCCAGGTTAGTCCTATTCTCACTGGTCCTGAGACTCTGGGGAGGACCCAAGGACCTCAAGCTGGCTACATACCCCATTCTCTGATTGAAACAGAAGGCCGTCTTAGAAGAACACACCAGAGAAGTAGAGCACATCTTTTCCCCTGACATTACAGAATTAACTCTAAGAAATTAGAGAGAAATGTATGATCCTTCAGATAACCAGAAACCAGTGCAGAGGCACAAGAAATATGAGAAACCAGGAAAATATCTCCCCCCAAGGAAAAAGAAAAACTCCTCACCTTCCACAGACAGTACAATAGAACTCATGAAAATGTCAGGTAAACAATTCAGAATATTTATAGCAACAAAATTAAATGAGATGCAAGAGAAAAGGGACAATGAACTCCAGGAGATGAGGAAGTCCTTCCATGATTTGAGAGAAGAAGTAGACACCTTAAAAAAAAGAATATTTGATTCATTGATGGAACTGTCAGAGGGGAAGTCTATAATACAGGAAAGCAAAACCTCCCCCGAGAATATTAAAAGCAGATAATATCATGCAGAAAATCAAATCTCAGACCTAAAAGACAAAACCTCTGGCCTAGAAAAAATATCACCAAAAAGAAAGAAAAATAACCAAAAACAATCATGATAATATACAGGAAATACTAGATGCCATCAAATGCCCAAACATCCAAATAATCGGTATCCCAGAAGGTGAAGAATCTAATAAGGGCATTGATAATCTATTCCATGAAATCCTGAAAAAATAAAAAAACTTTCCAAATCCAGAGAAGCATTCAAACATCAAGTCTGTAGAAACAAAAAGGACCCCAAATAGAATCAATCCAAGAAGAGTCTCATAGCCAGCTTGGCCAAACTCACAGATAAAGACAAAATTCTAAAAATGTAAAGAGAGAAAATGTCAAGTTACTTACAAAGGTTATCCCATCATGCTAACATTGGACCTTTCAACAGAAACAATGCCAGCAAAGAAAGAATGGGAAGATATATTAAAACTGTTAAAAGAAAAACAATTTCAACCAAGATTACTGTATCTGACATGATTATCCTTCAAATATGAAGAAATGATAAATGAAACATTCTCAGATAAATAAAGCCTGAAAGAATTTACTAACACCAGATCAGCTCTTAAAGAAGTTCTGAGGGGAGTGTTATACTAGGAAAACTAAAAAGAGATGGACAGAAATAGGAGAACAATAAAACAACCAAAACAATGACTGACATAATAGAAGAGACAAGTTCAGAGATATTGATAATAACATTGAATGTTAACAGATTAAATTCTCTAATCAATGGGCTGGCAGGTGGCATGGTAGTTAAGGCACTGGACTCCCACATGATTGACCACAATTTGAATACTGGACCCAGTGGCTTCTTTTATTTCTCTCTCTCTCTCTCATCTCTTTGGTCAAATTAAAAAAATAATAATAATAATTAATAAATCCTAAATAAATAAATAAACTCTCCAATCAAGAGACACAGACTCCTTGAATAGATTTAAAAAAAAAAAACATAAACCCTCTATCTGTTGCTTAGAAGAAACACCTTAATGATAAAGATATATAGACTAAAAGTGAAGGGCTGAGAAAAGGTATTCTTTGAAATGGAAACCAAAACAGGAATTGTGATACTGATTTCAGACAAAATAGGCTTTAAGACAAAAACTGTAAGAAGAGACAAAAAAAGGGCATTATATAGTAGTAAAAAGGCTAATTCATCAAGATATAACATAAAAATATCTACGCACCAACTCAGTAGCACCCAAACACTTGAAAAAAGACTGCTAGATCTAAATGGAGAGATAGACTACAACACACTAATTGTTGGGGATCACAACACCCCACTATCTCCTTTGGAAATATTATTTAGACAAAAAATAAGCAAAGAGATGCAGGAACTAAATGACACCATAAATAAAATGACTTGAGAGGCATCTATAGAACCTCCCATCCAAAACCAAGAAATATGTATTTTTCTCACCACGGCATTGAACCTTTTTGTAGATTCATGTGGTTACATGATATGTCACAAAACAAGCCTTTCTAGATTTGAAGGCATGAAAACTATATCCAGCATCTTCACTGATTATGGTGGAATTAAAATTGATATTAATTTTAGGAAAATACCCTAAAAAATACACAAACATATGGAAACTAAACAGCCTACTCTCAAATGACTTCACAACTACTAAATAATTTAGGACTGAAATCAAAGGATTCATTTTAACCAATAATAATGAGTACATAATTTTCCATAACCTATGGGACACAGCAAAAGCAGTAATAAAAGGGAAGTTCATAAGGACCAGCAGTTGGCATAATGGCAATGTTGCTAGACTCCCATGTGGTCAACTGTGGTTCAAGTCCCGGACTTGGTGGCTTGAATTCACTCTGGGCGTGTGTGCGTGTGTGTCCAAGATCCTGAGAAGAGAATGGAGGAGAAGGGATTGCGTTGTGGTCATCCCCACTGGGGGTTGGGGGGGTGATTTCTCACTTTCTGTCTCTCTGTCTCTGTCTTTTTGGCGAGAGCATGTGCCCTATAGCAAAAATCTCTCAATTAAAACAAAAAACACAAGAGGAAAAAGCAGCAACAACAACAACAACAAAATCCAAAAAATGCCAGGAGATAAGAAATAATAAAGATTTGAGCAGAAATAAATAAAATAGAAAAAAAATTAATTACCCAGAAAATAAATGAAATCAAAAGCTGGTTCTTTGAAAAGATAAATACAATTGACACAACATTAGCTAAACTAATTAAGAAGAAGAAGAGAGAAAGGAACCAGATAATCAAATTTGCAATGAAACAGGCAATGTTAAATAGACATAATAGAAATGCAAAAACATCATTAGAGGATACTATGACTGACTACACCCCAACAAACAAGAAAACCTGGATGAGATGGACAAATTCGTCAACACATATATTCTACCACGACTGAATTAGGAAGAAATAGAAAGCCTAAATAGACCCATAACAAGCAATGAGATTGAATCAGTAATAAATAACCTCCCAACAGAGAAAAGCCCAGTCCCTGATGGCTTCACTTCTGAATTCTACAAAACTTTTATAGAAGAGTTGACTCCCATTCTACTCAAATTATTTCTAAAGATCCAAAATGAAGGAAACCTCCCAAATTTATTTTATGAAGCCTCCATCACTCTCGTCCCAGAACGTATAAGCACATGACACAAAAGGGAAAACTGAAGACCAATAACTCTGATGAATATAGATGCCAAAATTTTCAATAAGATACTAGCAAATCATATCCAACAACATATATAAAATAAAGGTTATACTTCATGACCAGGTAGGCTTTATTCGAGGGATGCAAGTGTGGTTCAACATATACAAAATCATAAGTGTAATATACCATATTAACAGAAAGAAAGATAAAACCATATGATCATATCAGTCAATCCAGAAAAACATTTGATAAAATTCAGCATCCCTTCATGATTAAGATTCTCAGCAAAATCAGTATAGACGGGACATTTCTCAACACAATAAAAGCCATCTATGAAAAACCCATAGCTAAAATCGTACTGTATGGGAAAAAGCTGAAAGCTTTCCACTAAAAGCTGGTACAAGACAAGGCTCCCAACTTTGTCCACTCCTTTTCAGTAGAGTACTCAGAGTCCTAGCCAAAACAATCAGAAAATAAAATATAAAGTAAAATAAAATAAAAGGTATTTAAGCAGAAAAAGAAGAGGTGAAATTATCTTTATTTGCAGATGACTTGATTGTATATATGGAAGACCCAAAGGTATCCACAAAACTCCTGAAAGTGATAAATGAATACAACAAAGTAGCAGAATATGAAATCAGCATATGAAAATCTATAGCATTTTTATATACAAATAACAAGCAGACTGAATAAAGAAACTTCATTAACTACAACCACAAAAAGTAAAAGGTACCTAGGAATAAATCTAACCAACATAATCAAAGACCTCTACAAGGAAAACTATGCAAATCTAAAAATAAACAAAAAAAAAAAGAAAAGAAAAATATTGAAAATGACACAAAGATGTGGAAGGACATGTTCCTGTATTAGAAGAATTAATATAATCAAAATGACAATTTTACCCAAATTAGTTTACATATTTAATGCAATCCCAATCAAATTACTAGAGACATTCTTCACAGATATAGAAGGACAATCATAGAATTTGTCTGGAATCATCAAATACCCCATATTGCCAAAGCAATCCTGCACGAAAAGAGTGGAATAGGAGTCATCTTACTCCCTGACAGCAAATATATTACAAAACCGTGATAATCAAAACAGCATGGTATTAACCCAAAAACAAACAAATGCTCCCATGGAACAGAATAGAGACCCCAGAAATAAACCCCAAAACACACAGCCAACTGATCTTAGACAAAGAGCACCAGTCAATCCACTGGGAAAAAGAAAACCTCTTTTGTAAATGGTGCTGGAAAATGGGGTATCCACCTGCTGAAAACTGAATCTGGACCTATCTCTCTCACCATTAAGAAAAATCAACTCAAAGTGGAGCAAAGATCTAAACCTAGATCTCAAACTATAAAACTACTGGTGGGAAACACTGGGGAAACTCTAGGAGACATTAGAATAGGCAAAAGTTTCTTTTTAAAAATTAATTAATTTGTTTTACACTCATTCACTGAACATCATCTCAGCATAGAAAATGTGATTTCCCATCCAGAATACACTGTATAATGACTTAATCATACATATAATTGTCTACAAATAATTTTCCATTTTTTTGTTTCATATATATGTGAAAAATATGTGTTACATCTGGAACAGGCCAAGGAACGTGAAGCCAAACATTGAAAGGGATCAGAAAGAAGTTTATTAAGAGGTGAAGCTTCGTCACAGTGACCAGACACTCATGTAAGGGTCTAGTGCCCCTCAGCGGGGCAGCAGGGTTTTTATACAGGCAAGTAAACAAGTTACATAAGACACACTTGACAGAGGGGTTGCTAGGTACTCAACCGCAATGGCAGGGTCATAAGTGCATATACCTCAGAAGAATAGCTTGTGCCTAGGAAACGGGGCAACATCTTTGTTTCTGTTTAACTCTCAGTGCTGGTTACCTAGACTGACATTAAGATGGCCGCCAATACAGAGAAAATGGAGGAACAGTTATCAGGATAGTCTCAACAATATGTATATGAAACAAATTTCATATATATGAAATTTCTCACCCGCTGCCATTTTCCACCCTCCTTCCACACTGTCTCTGATATCTGCCGTTGCTTTCCATTCCTTTTTTCCCCCACATTTTATTGATTTACAAAATATCTTAATTAACCTAACTACTTTCAATAGCAAGTTCAGCTGATATATACATATCTGTGAACATATGTTTGACTTTAGGCATGAAACTCTGTGAGTAGAATGAATATACCCCAAAGTAGCACCTAGCTGAGGCTATATAGCTTACTGTGGTCATTAAATAGGTATTTCTTAATCTATTTTTTTAATTTCAAGAAAGGCAGTTTTAGCTTTAATAAATCAAAATAAAAAAATGCTAAGAGAACATTGCTTATGACGTAAAGCCAGAAAACAGGTTAGGATTCTGTTTAAATAGTAGATTCTGTTAGCTCTGTCACTATGAATATTCTGAATTCTTTATCAGACATTCCCATGAGTTCTATTGTACCGTCTGTAGATGCAGAGGAGTTATTCTTTTCCCTTTGGGGAAAGGTATTCTTTTGGTTTCACATATGTTTTGTGCCTCTGCGGTGATTTCTAGTTATCTGATGGGTTATTTGCTTCTTCCTAATTTCTAGAAGTTCAATCTGAGCATTCAGAGGCATGCAAGAGGAGGTGACCTGCAATCTCTTTGCTGTTCCATTTTTCTCCCTTTGTGTGGCAGGTTCAGTGGTAATTGAGGAATATGTTGACCCTAATAGTATTCGGATGTTTGGCTACAGTTCACTTAGACCTGTCTAGACACTCATTGCATGGAGGCTGAGCAGCAAAGTGATGAAGTAAAAGAAAAGGATAAAACAGAGAAAGAGAGAGAGAGAAAAAGGAAAAAAGAAAAAATTATATTTTTTAAAAGCAATAAATGAAAAAGCTAAAACACTAGTTCTCAGCTCCAATGCAGGAGTCAATCTGTTTCCAAAGGCCTTTCTTTGGCCTATCAACTCAAGAACAGGGGCTGGGGGGTGAAGTCTTAGCAGAAAATTTTCACTAGTCTTATTCCCTTAAAGCACTTGTTCTCAGCTCCCATGGAGGGAGCTTTCTTCTGAAGACCTGCCCTTTGACTCTTCTAAATGGGAGGGAGAAAGGGGATTATTAGCAAAATAAAGTGTGGGATCTGAGAGTCAAGAAAATATTTTACCTTAAAAAATTTTAATAAAAGAACCAGCAGTTAGCATAATGGCTATGTCGCTGGACTCCCACATAGTCAACCACGGTTCGAGTCCCGGACCCGGTGGCTTAAACTGACGCTGGGCACATGTGTGTGCATGCCCAAGATCCCGAGAGGAGGATGGAGGAGAAGGGATTGTGGTGTGGCCATACCCCTGGGGTATGAGTGATTTCTTGCTTTCTGTCTATCTCTCTCTGTCTTTCTGGCGAGTGTATGCACTCCATAGCAAAAAAAAAAAAAAAAAAAAAAAAAAATAATAATAAATGAAAAGACAGAGAGAGACAAAGACAGAGAGAAGGATAAAGGGGGCCCTCCTACCACTCAAGAATAGGGGCTGGAGGGTGAAGTTTCAGCAGAAAATCTTCATTACTCTTATTCCCTAAAAGCACTAGTTCTCAGCTCCCAAGGAGGAGTTTGTCTTCTTGGCAAAGGTTTCTTAAATAAACCTCTCAGAGGACAGGCAATAATCCCTAAAATAGACAAGCAGGATTACATCAGGTTAAGAAGTTTCTGTATGGAACCAGAAGATTGCATAACGGTTACATTGCTGGACCTCCATGTAGTTGATTGTGGCTTGAGTCCTGGGCCCAGTGGCTTAAAACTCATCTGAGGCACATGTGTGTGCATGTCCAAGATCATGAGAAAGAATGAAGGGGAAGAGATTGTGGCATGGCCATCCTCCCTCAGGGTGATTTCTCACTTGCTGTCTCTCTGTCTCTCTCTCTGTCTGTCTCTCCAGCAAGTGCACATACCCTACAGCAAAAACCTTACTCTCAAAGAAAAAAAAAAGGTTTCTTCAAAGCAAAAGACACAATAATTAGTAGGTGAATCAACAACCTTCAGAATGGGAGAATATTTTTGTTAACTATGCATCAGATACGAGACTGATAACCAGAATATACAGGGAACTCAAGCTGCTTACCTCCCAAATAATGATCAATCCAATTAAAAAATGGGAAAATAAGCTGAGCAAACAACACTCTAAGGAAGACATACAAACAGCCTAAAAGTATGTGAAAAAAATTCTCAACATTGCTCAATGCAAGTCAAAACAACAATGAGATACCGCCTAACTCCAGTCAAAATGGGTAAGATTAAAAAAAAAAAAAGGTAAGTCCTGGAGAGATTGTGGTGAAAAGGGAACTTTCCTACATTGTTGATCAGAAGGCAAATTAGTACAGCCAGTGTGGAGAACAATATGGAAGTTCCTCAAAGAACTACAAAAAGAGCTACCATTTGATCCAGAATTCCACTTCTGGGTATATACCCAAAAGATAAGAAAGTGTTTAGTCAGAAAAGTGCTTGAACATCAACATTTATTGTGGTATTATTCACATTTGCTACGATATGGAACCAACTTAAATGTCCATGAACAGATGAATGGATTTAAAAAGTGTTGCACCTATAAACTCTGGAATCCTCAGCCAAAAAAAAAAAAAAAAAAAGAAGAAGAAGAAGACGACAACCCTGGCATTTGATAGAAAGTGGACAAATGGAGAATTTACTACTGAGTGAAGCAAGCCAGACTATAAAAGAAAAACATTTATGTGTCTACTTAATCTATATTGTCTGCACTCTATGGTGGAAATTGAAAGATTACTCAATATAGAAGCATGGAAAATGGTTAGGGATAGTGGAAACAGTGTCAGAATGAAGTGGGTGAAGTGGGAGAGCGAAAGAGTAGAAATAAAAAAATAGGCAAGACATTTGAGAGACACAGATGGAGGACTGTCTGTGGATGATAATATGTATGGTATCTTTAACAGGACTAGTGGGAGAAGCTGTAGTGATGTACAGTGATTGAATGTATAAAATAAATTTTAAAATTTTAGAAAAGAATTACATTGAGCCTCACTTTAGAAATCACACAAGCAAGTCTAGGTTAGAGTGAAATACGTAAGATATTAAAAAGAAATAATTTTTACATCTGTCCAATTTTTTTCTTTTTCTACCTTAGGAGATACTTTAGTAGACTGTTTCTTTTTAAATTTTTTTTTTTTTTTTTGGAGAGGTTTTCGCTATATGGCGCGTGCGCTTGCCAGACAGACAGAGACATAGAGACAGAAAGCGAGAAATCACCCCCCAGGGGGGATGGTCACGCCGCAATCCCTTCTCTTCCATTCTCCTCTTGGGATCTTGGGCACGTACGCACATGCGCCCGGCGTGAGTTTTAAGCCACCGGGTCCGGGACGTGAACCGCGGTCGACTATGTGGGAGTCCAGCGACATAGCCATTAGGCTAACTGCTGGTTCCCTCTTTTTAAAAATTTTAAAAAGATTTAATTGTATTTATTTATTCACTTATTTTTAATTTGACCAGAGAGAGACAGAGAGAGAGAGAGAGAGAGTGAGTGAGCAAGCTGCCAGGTCTGGGACTTGAAATGTGATTGGCCATGTGGGAGTCCAATGACCCAACCACTATGCCACCTGTTGGCCCCCAGTAGAATGTTTCTTTAATGGCTTCCAGTTAACCATGTTCCCTGTTTTGTCACCATTTTATAGTCCCCTTTCCTCATTGACTCTGTGCTTGCATATTAGTTTTAGTGGCATTTCTTTGTTTTTAATGGTGCTTAGTTTAAAAGAAAAGGAATTTGTTTCCATGAGTGAGACAGACAGACAATACTCAAAGGGTCTTAATGCCACAGTCTATCCCCAGCTTCAGTCAGCTTTGGAACGTGGGTACACATGTACCGGAGTACTCAGGTTTCTAGATGCAAACCCAGAATGGTCCCATGTAGATTGACCTTAATGAGCATCATGTTTTATCACTACAGTCCAATCCAGCCCCACTAGTGTTTAATTTTTGATAACTACTTTTAATCAATGAACATTAGGAAGCATGATCCAAGGAGAGGCTTGCTACATGTTTATACACTGTGCTTTTCTTCTTGGAAGCACCTTTCAAGAACAGCATCACAATGAGCCTGAACAGACACCTGGAGAAACCCACATAAAGAACTGAGACTTCTAGACAACAGCCACATCTGAGCTCCCAGCCTTTAACCAACACCAACTGTCAATCATGTGGGTGAGACTTCTAAGAACTTTTCAGTTGTCCCAGTGTCTCATGTGAAGCAAAAAAATAATAGTAATAATTTAATCAATGAAAAACATAAAAAAAATTGTTGTTTTCAGCCATGAAGTTTTGAACTGGTTTAATATACAGTAATAGAGAACCAAAATAAATACTTTTTATAATTTATTTCTTAGTATATTATAATATTATTTGAAGAATATATTAAAGTCAAACTTTTTTCTCTCTCTTTTTTTTTTTTTGGAGAGGTTTTTTTGCTATAGGGTGCATGTTCTCACCAGACAGACAGAGAGAGATAGAGAGACAGCAGAATGTGAGAAATCACCCCCGAGGGGGGATGGCCATGCTGCAATCTCTTCCCTTTCATTCTCATATTGGAATCTTGGGCAAGGAAGCACAGATGCCCGGCGTGAGTTTTAAGCCACCAGGTCCGGGACTTGAACTGCGGTCGACTACATGGGAGTCCAGCGACACAGCCATTACACTAACTGCTGGTGCCAAAGTCAAACTTTTTTCTAAGAGGTCGTAACTCTGATTTAACTAACTGGATTGGTCATAAAGACTGCCTTGTGTTTAAAATTAAAAAATGTATTATTAATAATCATTTCATAAGTAACCATTACACCATCTGCTGGCCCCAGCATAGAATTTCTTAGCTTACTGAGAAACTTGCTCATATATTTTTTATATTTCCCTCAAATTTCTTAATTTGTGAAATTTCAAAACTCTAGAGAGATTTTTAAAACAATATAAGGTGACACAACTATAATGGCAGTCAGTAAGATGGTGCTGTATGACAGTGGAACCGTATGAGAGGCCCAGGTTCTGATCTTTGGTTGACATGAATGTGCTGAGTGTCATTAGAAAAGATTCATGGTGTGATTTCAGTCTTCTCTAATTTGTTATGACTGATTTTGTGACCTAAAATGATATGTTTTGGAGAATGTTCCCTTTGTGCATTAGAAGAAAGTATATTTTGCTGCTTTAGGGTGAAACATTCTATATTTGTCTCATAGGTCCATTGATCTATAGTATTTTCAAGTCCTTTTGATAACATACTATCCATTATTGAAAGTGGGATATTGAAATTCTCTACTGTGTTATTCCCCATCTCTGTCTTAGTTCTGTCAATGTTTGGTTCATCTATGTGAGTTTTGTGATTCTCAGTACATCCATATTTATAATAGTTATATCTTTTGGGTGAATTGACCCTTTTTTTTAGAATTATTTATTTAATTTTATTATATTTATTCATTTATTTTTTAATTTGACCAGAGTGACACACACACACACACACACACACACACACACACACACAGAGGGAGAGAGAGAGAGAGAGAGAGAGAGGGAAAGTGAGAAAACAAGCTATCAGATCTGGGGCTCGAACCCTGCTTGGTCATGTGGGAGTGTCCAATGCCTTAATCATCATGCCACCTGCTGGTACCCATGAATTGACCCTTTTATCAGTATATGATGTCCTCCTTTGTCTCTTGAGACAGTTTTTGATGTAAATTTTATTTGCCTTATGTAAGTTTTGCCACCCCTGTTCTCTTCTGTTACCATTTACATGAAAATTTTTCCCATTGTTTTACATTCAGCCTATCTGTGTCCTAAAATCTAAACTAAGTATCTTGCATACAGTATGTTGTTGGATGTGGTCTTATCCACTCCATCATTTTATATCAATATTTTAATTAAGAAGTTTGACCCTTTTTTTAGAATTATTTATTTAATTTTATTATATTTATTCATTTAATCTATTTGCATTTAAAATTATTACAGATAGTGAGAAACTTACTATTGACACATGGTTAATTGCTTTCTAACTGTCTTGTTTATTTGTCCCTGATCTCCTCTCTTCATGACTTTATTTGAATTTCTTTGGAACTTTTTATTGTTATTGTTGCTTTTGTTTTGTTTTGTTTTGTTTTGTTTTTTAGTGGCGTGTTTTGATTCCTTATCTATTTTCTTTACTGTATCTTCCATAGGTATTTTCTTTGTGCTTACCAGGAGATTTAAAATACAACACCTTGTAGTTATGAACATCTATTTTAAGCTGATAATAACTTAACTCCTAACACATACAAAATTTCTATTCTTCTATTTATTTCCCCTTCTCACTTTGTTATTGATGTGACAAATTACATCTTTTTATTAGCATATTTGTATAGTTTTAGTTTTTATATTTTTATCTTTTAACTTTTATGCCAAAAATAAAGGTGATTTATGCACCCCTTCCCCATAAAGTATTATATTAGATTGGATTTGTTTCTATACTTATTTATTTATTTTTATTTATTTATTTTTTGGAGAGGTTTTTGCCATAGGGCACGTGCGCTCGCCAGACAGACAGAGACAGACAGAGAGACAGAAAGTGAGAAATAACCCCCTAGGGGGAATGACCACGCCGCAATCCCTTCTCCACCATTCTCCTCTCGGGATCTTGGGCACTCACACACACGCGCCCGGCGTGAGTTTTAAGCCACGGTGTCCGGGACCCGAACTGTGGTCAATTACATGGGAGTCCAGTGACATAGCCATTATGCTAACTGCTGGTCCCTCTATATTTTACCAGTGAGCTTTATGCTTTTGTGTTGCTCTTTAGCATCCCTTTATTTCACCCTAAACTATTGTATTTAGCACTTCTTATGAGGCAAATATAAATAAACTTCCTTGGCTTTTGTATGGTGGTAGTTTTTATGTCTTCAGTTTTGGAAGACAATTTTGCTGGAGATAATATTCTTGATTGGTCTTCTATTTTGTTTCCTTTCAGTATTTTAAATATATCATATACCACTCTTCTGGCATGCAACATTTCTGCTGAGAGAACAGTTCACAGTCTTATAGTGGTTTCCTTACTTGTAATGAGTCACTTTTCTCTTGTTTTAAAATTCTCTCTTCTTTTGCCTTTTAGCAGTTTGATTATAATGTATTTCAATGTGTTCTTCTTTGCAGTCATCTGTTGAGCTTTTTGAATATAGATATTTATTTTCTTCTCCAGATTTGGAACATTTTCAGCCTTTTTTAATGTAAGTTTTCTGCCCTTTCTCTCTCTCTTCCAATTTGTACTCCCATAAGATGTGGATTAGTCTGCTGGATGGTATCCCATAAGACTCTTAAGTTTTCTTTATACTTTTTCTTTCTCTTTTATTTTTGCTCTTTTGACTGTATAATTTCAAAAAAATCTCACCTTTAAATTTTCTTTCTTCTGATGGAATATGCTGTTGATCCCTTCTTATACATGTTTTCAGTCCAATTATATTCTTCAGCTCTTAATTTTCTGAGTTTTAAATTTTTTATCTTTTTGTTAAAATTCTAAATTTGTTTATAATGTTCCTAAATTTATTAAGCACTATTATTATTGTATTAAATTATCTGTTAGGTAGTTCATATTCTTTTTTTTTCTTTTTTTAAAGAGATTTTTGCTATAGGGCATGTGCACTCACTGGAGAGACAAAAAGAGAGAAAGTGAAAAAATCATCACCCAGGGAGGATGACCATGCTGCAATCCTTTCTCCTCCATTCTCCTCTTGGAATTTTGGGCACACACACACACACACACACACACACACACACACATGTGCCTGGTGTGTTTCAAGCCACAGGGTCAGAGACTCAAACCAACGTCAGCCATGTGCAAGTCAAGCACCTTAACCACTATGTCACCTCTGGCCCCAGGTAATTCATATTCTTTAGGATTTGTTTCTGGAGATTCATTTTGATGTCTTCGTTGGGACAGGTCTGCCTGTTTCTTCGTGTCTTGTGTCTTTCAGTTAATAGTTGTGTATTTTTTTTTTTTTTTTTTTTTTTTTTTTTTTTTTTTTTTGAGAGAGGTTTTTCGCTATAGGGCGCGTGCGCTCGCCAGACAGACAGACAGAGAGAGACATAGAGACAGAAAGCGAGAAATCACCCCCCAGGGGGGATGATCACGCCGCAATCCCTTCTCCTCCATTCTCCTCTCGGGATCTTGGGCACGCACGCACACGCGCCCGGCGTGAGTTGTAAGCCACCGGGTCCGAGACGCGAACCGCGGTCGACTACGTGGGAGTCCAGCGACATAGCCATTACACTAACTGCTGGTTCCCATAGTTGTGTATTTTTAAAAAGTCACTTTATCAAACTTTACTGGCTTCATTTAGTGAAAGGCCTTGACCAATCAGTCTGAGTAGAGATTTTGGGGGCCTCTCAAACATTTTCTGTGGTTGAACTTCTGAAACTGTGAATGCAGTTTATAATTAGAGAGTTTTATCTGTTTAGGAGTTTGTAATATCTTTCTTCTGCTGGTATATTTCTGCTATAGTATGGATCTTTATTCTCAACAATGCTTCAGATCTAGAGCATGCTGGCTCCTGTCAATACTCTGAAACAGGAAATAGAATCCTATTCCTTGGGAAGCCCCTGACTGCAAATAATTTAGAATGTTGGGTGAATGCCACTCGTTCTCATCCCAGGGAAAATTCTGGAACTAGAATTTTCTTCTCAATGTGCATGCTATTTTTCAGGGGAAAGGACTATGGGGGGGGGGTTCCTCAAATTTTCTCACCGACTTTGATATGGTTAGTTTTACTCTTGCTTTAGGTGAATGAGCCTTTCACGTGTTTTCTAGATTTCTTATGAAAGAAATTGGCCCATGTACTATTGAAAGCAAGTTTAGGAATTACTATTCTGCCATTGTGATATCATTCCCTAGACATCTTTTTGTCAAAATATTTATGTTTATTTTATGAGAATTTTTTTAAGGAAATGACTGATTGTAGTGATGGTGACCTGCATGTGACATCAGTAGGGAAATATTTAGGACAGGGTTGGGCCCTCAAGCCGCACTGTAGGCTACATCTTGTACCACTGGCTTGATCCCCTTCTTCGTAGTCTACAAAGATAATCTGTTGTGCATCTCATGGTGACATTCAGATTCTAAGACATTTACAAAAAAAAATTGGATTGTACTTGTAGATAGGAAGCTTAAATTTAATGATCTTCAGAATAATATCTTATTTTTAAAAAATCTATTACAATGTGTATCTTCTCAGCACAATGAAAGTATTCCAGAGATAAAGTAAAGTATGCTAAAATGAAGTATCTTTTAGCATAAAAGAAAGCAGATCTTCATATATGAAAATAATACTGGCATTTTACGATTAAGTCCTAGCTATTTTGGAGTTACAGAATTCACACACTTTTGGAAAATCTTCTCCAGTAAGCTAATAATGTAATTCTTTATTCTATTTAGATACTGGGTAATGAAACATGCTAAATTTCAAGTTTGCACTTAACCTATATCCTTGGGCACACCAGGCTGTCAGAGAAATACTCTGGGATATAGTTGTTGCAATACTTTATGACTTTAATTTAAGCATGTTATAAATAGGAGCTGTTTGCTTTCCCCCCTGTGGCTGGTGTAACATTCTCTCCTGCAAAGCCACAAATTCCACTGCATCAATCATCTTCTTCTTTTCTAGAGCTTTGCTATTTTTACACAAATTCCAAATCCTTTAACAGATTCATGCCTTTGTGTGTATTTGTTGAATTAATCCCTTAGGACTTTATTCCTTGTGTCCATATTTCATTCTTGCTATTTTTTCCCTCTTTTTTCTTGAATCAGGGTAATGTTTTTAAGAACACCAAGGCATCTGTCATCTCCCTTAACACCTGAAACAGTGCTGTGCAGAGAGTGAAAGTCATATAAATGTTTGAAAATTTGTTTTCTTACTAACACAGCTATACTCACTTTCCTCAGTTATAGTACACAAGAAAGCCTTACCAATAAGCAACGACAGAATCCCGAAGCATTGAAGAACTATTCTTGGTCTTTTCCTTCATCAGAAATAGTCATATAAGTCTATTTTGCTACATGTTCTACTAAGCTGGAAATATAGACTCCATGTAAAGTCCAGGAACGAAATTACATGGCAGTTACAAACAGCTTGGAATGTAATTTAAAATGTAACTGACAGCTTTAGGACTTTACTGCTTAAGCCATTCATAGTTCT
This sequence comes from Tupaia tana, assembly GCA_026018925.1. Taxonomy (NCBI): domain Eukaryota; kingdom Metazoa; phylum Chordata; class Mammalia; order Scandentia; family Tupaiidae; genus Tupaia; species Tupaia tana. The sequence goes on along the minus strand of JAKSZU010000003.1, from coordinate 71,956,780 downwards.
AACTGGTTGGAGTAGCTGACAGGAAATCCAATAGGCAAGGATAATTATGAACATTGGGGAGCTGTCCACAAATGTTCATACTATATCAGCAACCCAACTTTATTATGGAGAGCAAGAGTGAAACCAAGCTTTGAAAGTATCGCTCGTTGTCACTTTGCAGTTTTCAAATCTCAAGCACTTGTTTACTTCCTATTGTCCTAAAAATCTCTTCTATTCATCCTTTATTTCTTGTGTCTGCAGCTCTTGCTACAGAAGGCTACTGTGGTAATCAATCAATACCTGATTAAAAGTATGAAGCTCTTTCATTATCTCCACTAGGAGACTGAATTCTTTTGGCTCAAGCAGCAAAATTCTCTTAAATTGCTTCCGTAGAGACCATCACCATGTGTGAATTCTGAACTGCATTTATTTGATGTGAGTGACCAAGTTCTTTATCTCATTAGCATCAGAATGTGGAAAAAAGCTGCTCAGTACTTATCAGGAAGATGGGTTATTCCAGAATGATAAATTGGTCACTCGCTGTTTATGCTGAATGCCTGATTTTTGTGTTTTGCCCACCCCAAACATACATATACATCTGTTTTGTTTTGTTTTGTTTTGTTTTGTTTTTTTTGAGAGGTTTTCGCTATAGGGTGCGTGCGCTCGCCAGACAGACAGAGAGAGACATAGAGACAGAAAGCGAGAAATCACCCCCCAGGGTGGATGATCATGTCACAATCCCTTCTCCTCCATTCTCCTCTCGGGATCTTGGGCAGGCACGCACACGCGCCCGGCGTGAGTTTTAAGCCACTGGGTCCGGGATTCGAACCGCAGTCAACTACGTGGGAGTCCAGTGACATAGCCATTACGCTAACTGCTGGTTCCCTACATCTGTTGTTTTAATGCCTGATTTCATGGGACATTATTCATCAGCTGTTTACATACATATGATAGCTAAGGTGTTTAATTTTTTAAAAGTTTTTTGAAGACCACATTGTTAGATAAACAAGAGAACGAGTACATGTCTTGTATGATGTAATAAATAACTTTTTCAGGTTGTTTTCCATTTATAGTGTTTACCAGCTATAGGTGAATACAAGAAGAATTAAAAGTGTTAACAAAACAGTTTTCTATTGAAAATCAATATATTACCTTATCTTCATCCATTTTTCAGCCGGATTATTAAGTAATAAATTCACCTTCATTGATCTTCTATCTAGCCTGTGGTAGACATGCTTTTTTTTTTTTTTTTAATTTCCTAGAGGGCACATGTGCTCATTGGAGAGAGACAGAGAATAAAGAGAGAAAATAAGAAAGCACGCTCCAAAGGTTGGGCCAAGCTACAATTCCTTCCGCCATTTCTCCTCTTGGGATTCTGAGCACACAGCACATGTTCTCTGTGTTTCTCAAGCTGCCACTCTATATTTGACTGCATAGCTGATCGTGTAGGATCCAACTGCCTTAACACCACTGGCTGGCCCTATACACTCTCAATCAGTCAGTGAAGACAGCCAGAGATATAATAGATAAAAACTAAAAATTAAAAGGACATGGATAATTTGCCTTTGTATAATAATCAATTAAATGTAAATCAAAGTTTTCAACCTAAAGGCAAGGAAGACTTTGCAGATTTGGCTATTTGCATAATGATAAAACAATCAAAACCAGATATAAAGACAAAATACTTTCTATTTTATCCTTAAACTGATGAATGCCTTTAACTTTTAAATGTTGGGGATATTTTTAGAAGTCCGATGGGAGCGATGACTTCTCTTCTTAGAAAAATGTACACTCATTGGGGTACTACATGCATAGAATGTTATTATTCTGTAATACACAATTGGTGTCACTTGGAGTTATGCAATACTGGTAGATATCCTACAGATTGTTTTATATCCTAGGGTTTCTGAATTAGGAAACCCTGTCATGCTCATTCTTCACTGTGTTATTTGGCAGAGCTGAGCTGAAAGTCAAGTAAACAGATTCTGCTTTTACCTGGATTAGTATATCTTCTACTCTTGTGTAAAGGAGATCACTTTGAGCCTGTCTAAATCAATAGAGTGGTAGTATTTGCAGGTGGCACTGATCTTAGGAGAAATTCAGTGTCTTCACTCAGAATGTCATGTTTATTTAAACAAGGAACCATGAGGGACACATCTGTTAAATAAATGCAGTTGCTATAGGTGACCATTCCAAGCAAAAATAAATCCTTCCTGTCTTGATATGACTTTGAGTTGACTTTCAGTGTTGACCGCAGCTGGCTGTATTGAATATTTTAAGTTTTCCTGCATATGAAATATTTTGAAAATGTAATTCAATTGTCACTAGCACAGGAATGAAAAGAGGCAAAGAAATGGCTCTTCATCATGTCTTGGCTCTTTTTCTTGACTAGATGAGCAACTGTTAAGCAATAAGTCCACTAAACTGGCAATTTGATCAAGTCAAATAAAACTCAACTAAATAAGACTGTCAACTCCAGTCAATCTTAAAGTATTTTAGACACAGTCTCAGGAACCAGAGAGCATCCTAAAGGTATCATTGCTTTTCAGTGAATAATTTCTCTTCTTCTCCTTTACTTCCAACTTACCCCCATCTGCTCACATTTTTTTACATCTTTAAAATAATTTTATTCTATGCTTTTATATATAATTTCAGAGAGTACTAAAAGAAATTATCTTTTGTGGAGGTTGTTGATACACAGGTAGAGAAAAGTTTATTCATTCCAATCTTATGCATTTCTTCCATTTAAGAAAATCTTTTGAAAGCCTCTTATGAAGATACCCTATCTGGTATCTATATTTGTGTCTGACTTCTCATTTGCTTTAGAGCCTCAGAATAATTTGTTGAGATAGATGGGACACTTTACAATTAAGGAGACTGAGCTAAGTGATCTA